>CAMXCT020001344.1:0-160358 GCA_947184155.2 Cladocopium goreaui
AAAGTTCAGACCCATGTCCCCTGCCAGGCCTCTCCCAGACCTTGCCCATGGGTCTGAACTTTTTTTTTGTTTTTTTCCATTGTTGTTTTGAATGTTTTTTATGTAAAGATACTTTCATCACAATATCTTTCAAAAAAATGCGCATCTCTACAATTTGCACACCTGTGCCCCCCAGGCCAAACTGCAAAAAAAACCATGGAAAAACCAAAATTCATTAATAACTTATATAATAACTAATATAATGAGTAATGTAATAACTTATTTTTTCAAGAATATAATGACTAATATAATGATTAATATAATAATTAATATAATGATTAATAAAATGATAAATAAAATGATCAATATCATGATGAATATAATGATTTATATAATGATTAATTTAATAATTATTAAAATGAAGAATTTAATAATTAATATTATAATTATTATTATGATTTATATAATAATTAATATAATGGTTTATATAATGCCTAATGCAATGACTAATATAATTCATATAATGATTAATATAATGATTTACATAATGATAAATATAATAATTCCTTTCATGATTTATTTAATGATTTTTATAATGACTAAGATAATGATAAATTTAATGATTTTTGTAATGGTTGATATATTTGTTAATTTATTGACTAATTTAATAATTAATATCATAATTTATATAATGATTAATAAAATGATTAATATAATAATTTATTTAATAATAAATATAATTATTCTTTTCATAATTTATTTAATGATTTTTATAATGATTAATATCATGATTATATTTTAAGAATGATTAATATAATAATTACTATTATGATGAATACAATAATTATAATATCATGAGTAAAATATTGGTTAGTTTAATGAGTTTATATATAATAAGTAATGTAATAATTAATAAAATAATTAATATAATAATTAATATAATAATTAATTTAATGACTAATATAATGATAAATACAATGGCTAATATAATGAATGTTAAAATAATTAGTATAATAATTGATATAATAATTAATATATTGATTAATATAATGATTAAAATAATAATTCATATAATGATTAAAATAATGATTAATATAATGATTGATAAAATGATTAATATCATGATTATTATAATGATTAAAAAAATGATTAATTTAATGATTATTAAAATGAAGAGTTTAATGATTAATATCATAATTATTATTATGATTCATATAATGATTAATGTAATGGTTTATATAATGCCTAATGCAATGACTAATATAATTTATATAATGATTAATATAATAATTCATAGAATGATAAATATAGTGATTCTTTTCATGATTTATTTAATGATTTTTATAATGACTAAGATAATGATTAATATAATGATTTTTGTAATGGCTGATATATTTGTTAATTTATTGATTAATATAATAATTAATTTAATGATATATATATATATAATGACTAATATAATGATTAATAAAATGATTAAATTAATGAATTATTTAATAATTAATATAATGATAATTTATTTTATGATTCATTTGATGATTAATATAATGATTCATATAATAATTTATATAATAATTCATATAATAATTCATATAATAATTTATTTAATGATTTATATAATAATTAATATAATAATTAATATAATGATTAATGTAATGATTACATGGAAAAAAGTGCACTCCCACAGCGGCCAGCTCTCTTTTTTTTTGTATTTGGATTTGTTATAAATTTGAAAAAGAAAATTAAAATTTTGAAGATATTTTTGAAATTTATTTTATTTATATTATATTTAAATAAAAATATTTTTAAAATATAAATGATATATATTTTAAATTAAATAATATATTTTAATTAATAATTCGAAAATTATATGTTTATATATATAATTATATATTAAAATAATATTAAATTATAATAAATATTATATAGTTTATATTTAATAATATGATATGAATATTTAAATATATGGAGGGTAGGTTAAATTACGAGGCTCCGGAAGTGATATGAAATATTAGTTTAAATATTTTAATAAATTATGTTTTATATATTTAAATGGTTAAGTGGATTAAGGAAAATTTTTCTAAAAATAATTTATGTTTTTTTTATATATTTAAAAATTTATATATTAAAATATAATTAATATAAATTTGTGATTTTTAATTTCTATAATATAAATATATTTGAATAATAATATATATTTAAGGGAAAAAAATATATATATATAATATAAGATTTTATAATCGATAAGGATTTTTGGAATTTGATTCTAGGATCTTTCGTAATTTATTTTTATCTTTGATTATATATTAATATTTTTTTTTATATATAATTTTTATTTATGTGATTTATTAAATTAGGTGGTTTTGGTATATATTAATGAAATTAATTCCAAAGAAAAATATTTTGATTTAGTACCCATTGGATATTTCAATATTAATATTAATTTTTATCCGTTATTTAATAATTATGTTAAGAAAGAAATTAATAATTAATTTATCCATTTATTTGTTTTTCTATTTATAGAAATACCAATCAGAATAAAATAATTACCATTTGATCGTAATTCAGATATATTTTTTTGGTTAAATATTTAGATAAAATATAAAATAAAATATTATAATGTAATGGATTTACGGGAACGATGGATTTGGGGTTTCCCGAGCCAGAAAATCGGTCAAAAAAAAATTATCTAAATATTAAATAAAGGACCCCGAATCCATTGTGGGAAAAATCATGATATAATATAATAATAAGATTATTTCTTATATCCATATATAAATTTCTGCAGTCTGATATTGGCATAATTTTTTTCCCTAAATCTTAGAATATAACCACCGTATTGACCAAATCTAGGTACAGAAACCTGCACCTTGATTTAGACAATACCCCACCAAGTACCTAGGATATCAACATTTTTTTTTTTTCCTAAATCAAATTATAGATTTCTGTATCCTGAATTCAATTTTTTTTTAATTTGATATTCTATAAAATGGAGAAAAAATCGGGAAATTTAATATTTGAAAAAAAATATATATATATATTATTATCAGGGATAATATTGGTGATTTTATATTAAAAATATATGGGTGTGGTTAATACCTATTTCGTTTTAATCCAACAATTGGTCGGTACCCTTCAAGGGAAATGGTTGTGGATTCGTGAAAATCCAAAGAATATAAGAAAAAAATAATCGTAATCGATATTGGGATAATACCTATTTAATCAAAAAATTGAATACCTAAAAATGAAAATAATAATATACATATAATTATTCATAAATATAATAAAAAATAAATAAATATATTAAATAATCAATGATAAAATAATATATATTTAATTAATTAATTAATTATTTTATAGGAAAAATAATAAATAATTCATAATATCTATTAATTCCATTATATATATAATATTTGAAAAAAAAAAATCCAAGAATTCATGTCCAAAAATTTCAGATAAATTATAAAAGTTTATATATTATTAAAATAATATATAATAAATATAAATAATATGGGAATTTGTGTCTGATTTAGTCGATTTTTTTTTGCATATAAAATTAAATTTATATATTAAATTTAATATATTTATTATATTATATATAATATCGGAATTATATATCGATTTAATAAATAAATATATGTTTTATTTTTTAAATAAAAAATATGGAAAAAAAAAATATATATATATATATTTAATATTAATTTTAATAATTCAAGGCAATATAATTTTTCAAAATGAAAAATAATAAATAATGAGATGGAAAAATCAATTTATTATAGGAAATGGAATATTTAAAATCGGAAATAATAAATAATAAAATAATAAAATAAATTTATTATAGGAAATGAGATATCCAATATGGGAATTGATTTATATTGAAATGAAATTATGAATTTATTCTAAGAAATAAAATATATAAAATGAAAAAAAAATAATAATAAGAAGAAGAAATAAAATGGGGAAAAAAAAAAATCAGAAAAAATAAAATATTCAAAATGAAAAATAATATATAATGAAATGGGAAGATGAATTTGCCACAAAAAATGGGATACATAAGATGGAAAGAATCAAATAATAAAATGGAAAGAGGAATTTTGCACAGGAATTGGGATATCCAAGATTGGAAGTGTCAGGTAATGAAATGGGAAAAGCAATTAGCGATATAATACGGGATATCCAAGATGGAAAAATTAAATAATGAGATCGGAAGTCGAATTTACCACAGGAAATGAAATTTCCAAGATGGGAAGGGAGAAATAATGAGAAACACGAAGATTAATTTTCGATAAGAAATAGGATGTCCAAGATGGGAAATGGCAGATAATGAGATGAGAAAGTGAATTTATCCTAGGAAATGGGATATCCAAGATGGGAAATAATAGATAAGGAGATGGGAAGATAATTTTGCGATATAATATGGAATGTAAATATCTAAGATAGAAATAATAAATAATAAGATGGGAAAATGAATTTATCACAGGAAATGGAATTTCCAAATTGGAAAATATTAGATAATGACATAGGAAAACGAAATTATTTCAGGAAATAACATATTCAAAATGGGAGAAAAATAAATAAAATAAAATAATAAAATAAATTTATTACAGGGGAGATATCCAAAATTAGAAATAATGAATAATGAAATGGGAAAATAAATTTACCACAGGAGATGGGTTGTCCAAGATGGAAAATAATATATAATGATGGAAAGATGAATTTATCATAGGAAAATGAGATATTTAAGATGGGAATTAATAGATAATGAAATGGAAAAATGAATTTAAGGATATAGAATTTCCAAGATAGAAAAAATTAAATAATAAAATAGGAAGACGAATTTACCGCATGATATGGGATTTCCAAAATGAGAAGTGATAAATAATTTATCCTAGGAGGTGGAATTTCTAAGACGGGAAATGGTAGATAATGGAATGGAATTATGAATTTATTGTCAGGAAATAAGATATAAGATGTCTAAGATGAAAATTAATAGGAAATGAGATGGGAAGATGAATTTATCAGAGGAGATGGGATTTCCAAGATGGGAATTCATAAATAATGAGATGGAAGGATAATTTTTTATATAAGAAATGGAATTCCCAAGATGTCGTTCCCAGTTTCGAGCGGGATAACAAACAGCGTGACGAAATATTTCGCAAAATCGAATGTATTGGGTTCTACCATGCCGGGGAAATCAATGGGGGGAGCAGAATAGGGAAAAGATAGAAAAGAATACGAAACGGGGGGGAGAGAATAAGGTGGATAAATATCTTATAGTCTTTATATATATATATATATTATTTAATTTTAAAATATATTTTAATATTTTTTTATTAATAATAATTAAATATATATAATATATTTATTTCATATTTAATTCTAGATTAATATTTTGAATTTTATTTAGCCGCTATCTGAAAGCTATTTACCAGCTATTGCGCAGTTATTTAATATAATTTGGCGCTATGCTATTTAGCAGCTACCGAATATTGAAAATAAAATATAAATAGAAATTGAAGAAATTTTCATCCGGGTCTTGAATGGAGTTCATTGGATCCTCCAGGATAAATATATTAAATAATTGTTAAATGATTGCTAAGTATCTGCTAAGTAGTTATTGAATAGTTGTGTTTTTTTCCTCGGAGTTTGGCCGATCACGCTCAAAGGTTCGGTCCTTAAAGTACAAAATTAAGGGAGAAAAATATCCGAATATATATATATACAAATATATATATATACATATATCTATATCTATCGTCCCACGGCAATCAAATCAACCAAACAAACACCAAAAAACAGGCAAGAAACGGGGCCAAAGCCCAAACACAAACCAAATAAAACAGGACAGCCACCACCGCATCGGCAAGAAATCCCCCGATGCCAAGACATGCTGCAAAGAAAACTAATTCAATCCCAATATAAAATTACCCTATGGCAATGATAATATTGAAATCCTAATGAGGAATCTAATTGAAATCGGTACGCGTAAAGCCTCTCAAAATCCTCTCAGAGTCCATTTAGTCGCCTTTGTCCAGGAAATAGTTATAAGCCCGCCAGCTGAACCATGAGAAACCATAAAATAGCCAAAGCGTCACCAAACCCATATCCTATTTACAAAAAAGAAGCCGTGTACAAGACCGGCCCCCCCACGAGGGGCCAGGATAGAATTGGGGCTCGAGTAGTATCCATGCAGGTTGGAGCTGGAGGGAGATAGCCACAGGTTTCAAAAGCCGAGTACAAACTCCAATTCGTTTCATATTTTTATTATCAATTAGGTGCCACCGTGTCGGTGTGACACTGGCAGCGCTTCAGCCAAGACAAGTTGCAGATCGGTCCTCGGCTATTTTGACTCCACGCCTGAGTTGTCTCGGGCAAAGTTGGTACGGCACCTCTATGGCGCCAGGCAAACACGTCGCCTACAGGTCTGTTTAAAACAGACAGTTGGCTAAAGGGGTCCCTGAGCCCATAAAAGCGGTGCAAATGCTACTGTTGGCATGTTCACCACATGTAGGCAAAAGGAAAAATGTGGCTAAAGCAGAAACTTTCACACAGCCCAAAGGCTGTTGCCAAAAGGTGAGTGAGCATGCTGAAGCATTTGGACTACGCTCATTGCCCATTCAGGAGAGGAAGTAGATGTCTCAGGCAATGATTGCGTCATGCGATCTTCCTTGGGCTTCTTCTTCGACGCCACAAACTGCGGGTCAAATTTCACATTCCAAATTTGATTTCGCATCAAGAAATTCTTGATGACATCTTGTGCAGTTGCTTTGGTGAGCCCATCAGCAAGCTGGGCATTACTAGACACCCAAAGGAGGGGTGTGTTTTGCAACCGTAAGTTCTCAGCCACGCTCATCAGTTCAAGCGCAGCATATTTTTCTTTCATGCTATAAGCTGCACTTGCAGTTTCGCCCTTCTGCACCGCATCGTAGACGCTCTTTGCATCCACCACCATGGCTGCAGGGATCTGGCTCGTAGCAAAGTGAGGTGCTCGAAGATCCACAGAAATGCCCAACAGCTCAGCCCATTGGGTTCGCAGCATCATCAACTCCTGCTCGCCCTCGGCCAATGACTGTATTTCTGCTGAAAGGCTAGAGCGAGCCACTCTTGGAAGTTTGCCGCTCCTCCAAGACAGGGGATTGACACAGCCACGCTGGCCTTGGAGCATCCCCTTGGAGACCATGCCCACCAGGTAGCCGCCCGTCGAAGTCAAGTCAGGGCGATTGCCCACTGCTGCGTCTGTCCAGCAGACGATGGCCAGGTCGGCAAGCTTCTCCACGCTGAGCTGCTTTGTGTGAACTGAAAGGTGTCGTTGGGCATAGATCTCGCGGCATAGTTTGTTCACCTGGTTCAGGATGTCCTTGTTTGATGTCGAATTTGGCAGTGCGCTTTGAAGCCAGGATAGCTTCGCAGCGTGTTGCGGCGCTGTCTGTAGCACACGCCATTGCGCTGCACCCAGAACTGCTCGGCATTGGGACATCTCTTCAGCCGTGACGCCCTCCACATTCTTGTTGATCTCCACCTGCTTGATCTCGCCGCAGTACTCGGAGTGGTCCAGCTGGAAGGAAAAATCCTCTCGCTGCTCAATCACCACGCCGCAGTGCAAAAATGGTGGTTCTTCCCAGGGGGACCAGCGAAAAGCTGCTCGGAACTTCTCCAGGCAGTTGCGCCATGTAGGGTCGGTCTCGTCGCCCGCAATCAAGAAGTCATCCACATGTGAGGCTATGAAACCTCGAGGCTCTGATCCTGGGGTTTCACCATCCAACACCCACATGCAAGGATCTGCTTTCAGCTGGCGTAGACCGCAATCCTCGGTGGTCACACGGTTCACCTCTAGGAACCACTCTCGTGGCGCTGACACAAGGCCGTAGGCGGCCTTCAGGAGTTGTACAGCTTCTCCTGGAGGTACACCTAGGGCAGCAGCAAGTTCGGGCACAGGGATCGCGAAGATCTGTCTGACCTTCTGATTGTCTGAGCCCTGCAAAAAGGCACTTTTGGCGTCGGCTTTACCAAGCGTCCAGCGCTTAGCACAGGCCAAGTTCAAACATAATTGTCTTGACCTTCTTGTCAGTATGGGAGCTGAGGTTTCTAATACCTCGATATCTGGGTCTGTATATCCAAGGAGCACGATGCGTGCTTTGCACTTGGCTGTCTTGGCATCTGAAGTGCTCTTCAATGTCAGGACCCAGCGCATCTTCGTCAATCGGCCAGATGGGATGATACCCTTGTATTTCTGGCACACCTCCTCTCGCACCCATTGGTCCACCTCGGCCAGCTTTGCCTCTTGCATGGCAGCTCGTTGAACTCCATCAAGCTTTCCCCACGAGATCTCGGCACCCTTCTGGACGCTCTTGGCCGTGAATTTGCTGGGGTTCTTCAGGATCTTGCGCCATGCTTTCTCATCCTCCGGCATTGGAATCTCCACGCCGTAGACAAAGTCGTTCTCTACCTCAGTGCACCAGCCGATGGCCGACTCAAACTCACGCTTCTGCACATGGAAGGGCCGTTCTTGTAGTTCATGTTGTCGTCGACGTCGTTGGAAAGTGTCATCTCCAGGACGTTGATCTTGACCTCCAATGCGCTTGAGCGGGTTGTAGTCCACGTCCATCAGAAGTCGAGAGCCATCAATCATTGGCTGCTCATCTGGGTCTCGATGAGAGGTTGAGGAAGATGCTTGTTCTCCTTCAGCAGGTGGTTGATCTTGCGTTGGAATCATCTCCAACTCTGGGGGTTCAGAGGCAGCAGTTGAAGTTGGAACTGCCATCTCCCTTGGTGTGGAAGTTGTTGTTCTTTCATCCTTTCTCTCACGCAGCATGGGCACTGGAGTTCTGGATCTCAGAGCCTTTCGCTGCTGTTTGTTCGCATTCTTGGTGGCAGGGAAGTCGTTGGTGATGTCGTCATAGGCACCCTTCTGGATGAGGTTCTCCAGGGCGTTGAATGTCCATGGCATAGTAGCTGCCGGAGCTTGCTCGGCGATGAGTCGTTCCCTTTCGCTGGAATGCCGCAGCTGATCCAAGTGACATTTCTTGAGTCGCCCTTGGGACACAATCCAGACGGTTGAAGATGCCGTCCGTCGGGTACCATCTTCTTGAACTCTGGTCTCGCTAGCAAGAACTCTTCCAGGGCCATACCAGCGGCTAATCCTCATTCTGGGCTGATCGACCAGCTCATGAGCAGGATAGTCAGATGGCACCTTGTAGCGCTTGTAGTAGACCAAGTCGCCAGGCAAGAATCTCACAGTGGATTTTCCCTTGCTGTTGATGGCTCGGGAGATCTTTGCTCTGGCCTGGAGTTCAAGATACAACTTCTCAGCCTTCAAGCGAAGTTGAAGATTTTCTGACATCGCATGGCCGGCGGTGCCTTCTGAGGAGTGCAGGGCCACATTGTCAAGATTGTCAACTTGTTGTCCAAAGGCCCATTGGGCTGGAGAAAATCCTCCAACACGAGCCAGATGGTTGTGGGCCGAGATCATGGCATAGGCCGCTCTTCTCGCAGGCACATCCTCATTTCTCAAAAAGGCTTCCACCTTCACCCGTAGTTCACCAATGAAGCGCTCCACATCGCCAGTTGCTTGGTGATGTTCTGCTGGAACTTGAAGAAGTTCAATGCCACGATCGGCACAATAGGCTTCCAGTTCTCGGCCACGAAAAGCTCCCTCCAAGTCGCATCTGATGCGTCGTGGATGGCCAAAGTATTGAAACCACGATCCCTCCAAAGCTTCAATGACGCTTGGAGTGTCCACATTGGCATGGATGTCCGTGGTGTGCACCAGGAGCTCGGCAGAGATTGCAAAGCCACACGCTTCATCCAGCATGATGAGGAAGTGGTGAACGTTGTTGCCATGCTTGTAGAAGAACACGTCCATTTGCATTGTGTTCCAAATCTTCTCCTCCTTTTCCAAAGACACTGCCACAGAAGCTTTTGTCAGCTGACCTTCTTGGCATTCATCACACTTCAATTGTTCGGCCACAGCAAGCATTCTGGGATCTGCATTTCTCGCAGCAAGGGTTTTCACCAGAGCTCTGTTGCTTGGGTGGCCACATCGTCGATGAAGTTTCAGCACCGTCAAGGACAGTCTCTCAAGCTCCTGCGTGGTCATAGTCTTAAGAACCTCTCTGTCGATCACGATGGACTCGGCACCAAAGATGGCATAGTCAGTCATGTAGTAGCCCAGCATGATCTTGGCCGCCAGGCTGCACATCTGTGGGGTGTAGAGGCCAGTTTTCTGAGCCACCGTGCCGCCCATCGAAGGATCATGACGATGGCTTCCATCACAGCATCGCTCCATCGCATGGAAAACTCCCTTGCGATTGCATCTCAGTCGCCAGGGCTTCTTGTGGTAGCCGTTGACGGATTTCAGATTATACATGCAGCCGTCGAAATCGTGGTCCATGTAGTCGAACTTGTTCCAAAAAGTTCTGACTTCCGAGAGTTTCCAACCCTCGTTATAGCGAGGCCACTCCCAGGCAACGTTGCCACCAGCGTTGGCATAATCCTCCAAGATGTCGTTGCCAGCTTTCAGAAGACGTCGATGTCGTTGGCGTCTCTTCATACTTTTCCTCCATCCATCATCGGTGATCTCGTTGAGGTGCTGGATCGGGCTCGTAGGGCCACAGGGGTATGACACCCAAATCCAGCGAGGCTTTCTGGTGCGAATGATCTCCTTAACCTTCTCGCGTCCAGATTCTTTGAGAAGATCGCATCCATTGAAAAGTCCAGCTCGTTCAGCTTTGCCACCCATCTTCAAGACAGTTGCCGTCAGAAGGCTGTCTTCTTCGCAACAAAGCTCCAAGACGTCCAGCATGTCGCACTCACGTAGTCCACCACATTCGAAGACATTGTCGTCGAACTCCTCAAAGTACTCCTCCAAGGACAGGTGAATGCGCTTGGACTCAAACTCGGCCAGATTCTTTGTGACATAGGTCTCTTCCGACGCCTGGTCATAGTCAGTGGCGTCCTCATCGTGGGTCTCATTCTCCGGCATGAGCTCATACTTTGTCACAAAGATCTCCTCATTCACGGAGCCACCAGGGTGAAGGACTTCTCCGTCTCTGCCTCCTCCCGTTGTGCTGCTTCCAGCTCCTCTGGAGCTTCCATTCTTCGTCCCTTTCGGCCTGGCAGCATTGCATTGTCGGCCTCCTCCAAGTTCACCACTGTCGCCGTCAGCGGAATCTTCGCCTTTGGCTGTGGGGCAATCGGCCCTTGTGTCATCTCGGACTTCTTCTCCTTGTGGTACTCGGCCTTCTGAAGCTTGATCTTCTCCAGCTTCGCCATGCAACTTCGTTCCGCAGCATCCAGGCCGATGTCCTTGTCCCGCAACTTGGAGTCGTAGGCTGCCTCGTTGCCCAGTTCTTGAACTTGCTTTTCCACATCCGCCGGAAGTGCACCGGCTTTGCGCGTCAGGGCATGCGCCCCAAACGCGGGCACATACATGAGGCGCATCTTGCAGCGGCTGCAGGCCGTCCAGCACCCGTGGGCGTTCGACCCTGATGGAGAGCCTCTGCCGGGGCGTGCTGGGTCGTGACTGCCCATGCACGGCGGGCCAACATTTCTCGGATCCCTTGGATCCGGTCCCGTCTGCCGGGACCAATCGAATTTCTCGTCCTTGCCCTTGTCCCCGTTCTTTGTGGCAGTGGTCTTCTCCTTCACCTTGGTTCCACTGGACGACATGGCCAAGGCTGGTCGAAGCGAGAAGTAGAGGGGCACTTGCTAACCAAGCTAGAGTCCTCAGGGACATGTCCTGGTTGTCGGCAGCTGCAGCGGAAGAGGAAGATGAGGGTTGCAGTTCAGAGGAGTTTCCAAGACGTTCTGAACGAACTGCAAATAAATCAGCTAGCCATTCGCTCTGATCTTCCAATTCCACTTTTTCAAAATCTTTCTTTTCATTCTCACTCATCAAACTCAAAAACGACGATGAAATTGCTGAAACTGTTTCGGATGGTTCCAACGGCTGTGCAGTTGCAACATGTGTGTCATGCCCTCCATGTTCTGAAAAACCTTGTGAACCTTCATGAGTGATGCCTATGTCACCTTCAATCTCATTGACCATGAAAGACGATGAAGCAGCTGAAGCGATCTTTTTCTCAGAGACGTTCAAATTGTCGCCGTAAAAGATCCGGGAACCTCCCTCAAGCCAGTTGTCACACAAGTCAATCAGTAAATGACCAGTGTGGGACTTTTTCAGCGGTATCATCAACGTTGCATCAACTGACTTGAGAACCATGACACTTCGGCTACAGTCTAAGATGGCCCCTAACTTGCTCAGACTACGGATCCCAAGCAGCAGTGGAACGCCTGGGGCATCAAGTGTGAAAGCACCGACAAAAATCTGGTAGGTGCCCATGGTCTGGGGAATCAAAACAAAGCTCTCTGAAGTCTGGGTTTGGCCGTTTCCAAAACGAAAAACCTTTTGGGGGCGATCTATCACTTGTACATGTTCTACACCAAATCGTTGTCTTCGTTTGTTGATGACAAACTCAAGGGCTTCCAAGGATGTGATGGTTTCCGTGGCACCAGTGTCAATCACTGCAAAACCAGAAACATCAGGTTGAGAAACATGTCCAACCATCTCAGAAATAACACCTGGGATGTCAAACTGGGGGTCAAGCTCAGCATGGACCGCATAGATGTTCACAGGGGCTGCACCACTTGCTGCAGCAGAGGTCGAACTCATAGAAGATGCTCCTCGTGCCGTCGAGGAAGGAACACCAGCGTAGACGTTGAAGTTGTGCCGATCCCCCAACGCCTGCGCCACATAGACATTGCCAGAGCCCTTGCCCTTGGACTTGGGTCCAGACTGCGACCTCTTTGGACAGGACCTGAACTCGTGGTCCTTGGAGCCGCAGATGAAGCACCCAGTGTACCCTGGGGTACCCACAGCAAGAGCATCGGCTGCCATTGCCGAACCTGTTTTGCCACCTTTCTGAGTTGGTCGCGGTTTGCCCTTGGTCTTGTTCTTGCCCTTACCCTTGTTTGGGTAAAACCCTCTGTTGGATTGGCGTTGGTACACCAGGTTCCTTGAGTCAGCGAAGGAACGAAGCTTCCCTTCATAGGCAGCATAGGCGTCAGCCAGTTCGCGTTGTTGATCTTCAGAAAAGTAGGACTGGAACTGCATCGTCTCCCAGTCGCTCCATGCCCAAAACGCACCAGCTGCATCTTGGTGGTAATATTCACCAGACTCAGCATCCAAGTCCCACCAAGAGTAGCTGCCATCCAAATCTTGGAACCAAGTGCCATCTCCATCGCCACCACCAGAGGAACTCGGCAAAGTTGAGGTCGATGTAGATCCAAGCACGCCGTAGTTGGAAGCGAGATCAGATGTGCTTCCCACCCAGTGTGCATCTTGTAGCCAATCCTCCATGTCCTCTTCCATGGCGTTGAGAAGAGCCCATTCGCCACCTTGCTCCATCCAAAAGACCGGTCGGCCTTTCTTGCCACCACCTTTTCCATGAGGTTCTCGTTCGGTCAGACGGAGTTCTTCTTCAGCACCTCGAAGTCCACGTTCTATGTCTTCAGCTTTCAAAGAGTTGCCCACCGTGGACAAGATGTTGAGGCGCTGCTGGGGACTCAATGAGCACCTCCTCAACATCAACCAGCCAAGAAGTTCAGGAGGTAGAACATCAGGAAGATGGCTATCCAAATCATCCCAAACCTTCAAGCCCTCCAAGATGTCCTCAGTCTCCGTGTCAGAGTCTTCAGCTCGACGTCGTCGCTGAGCACCACGACCTTTCCCCTTTCTCTCAAGCTCAGCTTCCACTTCGCTGTCCGTTCTCCCAAGCGGTGCATCACCACCATCCGGCATCGGAGATGTTGGTGAAGGTCTCTGTGAAGTGGGTGTCACAGCAGGCTGAGGTGTGGCGTCACCTTCAGGTTCTTCCACTGTTCTCTTGCTAGACCTTCTCCTTGAGGAACTGGGTGAAGTAGGTCCTGAAGGTGCAGCGTCTCGACGTCTTGAGCCTCCTGACATGGGAGACTCAGGCGGTGCTGAGGTGATGTCATCACCTTGCTCTTTTCTCGCACGCTTCAGGGCTCGTTGCAAGCCTCTATAGGTTTCTCGAACCTTGTGACACCAGCTGGCCATTGTCATGCCAACTGGTCGGCGCATCTTCACGAAGAGCTCCTCCGCCTTCGTGCCAGCATCAGGAACTGGTACTCGTCCAAGGCGCTCCTCCAGGAACTCCACAAGGAATCGCGCCCCATCGTTGGCAACCAATCTTCGGTGGTCTATCTCCTGCGTCACTACCCAGGCCCGGCCGGTAAGCTGTGCGGCCAGTTCCGGACCTAGGTACTTCCTTTTGCGGTGCCTGGTCTTTTCATAGGTCAGTCTGACCTTTCTGATGTAGTCGACCCATGTCGAAGGGTCTCCATCCCAGGCACATCTCACTTGCAATCCCTTGCCGTCGTCCATCGCAGCAAGGATGGTGTGGAAATTCTGCGTCTCCCACGGCAAAGGGTTATACTGCAACTCCCACGGTTGTTAATCTGCGTCACCCACTCTGCCCAGCCTGAAGTCAAAGAACACCGCTTCCACCAAACAAGCAGCAGCAGATGTCCGTGAGGTCAAAGGCAGGGATGTAGTGGGTCCAAGAAGTCACCAGGTAGATCTTGATCGCAAAGTCCAGGTTGAAGTGCAAGCCACACACCTTTCAGGTCTCCTGGATCGAATTCGGCTGCTCCAACTAGTCCAGCTCGTAGAGCTTCCCGCCAGTCGCAGCAGAGCTTTGCAAGCTCCGCTACCAGTGTCGGTGTGACACTGGCAGCGCTTCAGCCAAGACAAGTTGCAGATCGGTCCTCGGCTATTTTGGCTCCACGCCTGAGTTGTCTCGGGCAAAGTTGGTGCGGCACCTCTATGGCGCCAGGCAAACACGTCGCCTACAGGTCTGTTTAAAACAGACAGTTGGCTAAAGGGGTCCCTGAGCCCATAAAAGCGGTGCAAATGCTACTGTTGGCATGTTCACCACATGTAGGCAAAAGGAAAAATGTGGCTAAAGCAGAAACTTTCACAACCGTATCAAGATACTATGCCATAAACGCGCCGCCACATCTTCCACAGGGAGCACTGGGGTACTGTACTTCTCCGGGCTACAGCAGGTAATAAATATTGCATTATCACGCGAAAAAAGGAGCCCGGCACGTAAAGGGCATATCGGCGAGAGGCTTACCCGCGACTGTTGTCATGCAGTAAAGATCCAAAAAGGCGCGTATCCGATCACCATGCCAGAGTCTTTTCATCAACATAGGGTCGATACATATGTAGCCATCACAAGTCTGTGAGCAATGTATGGAGAATATACCACAAACGAATTCAGCGGCCGGGAAAATAAAATGAGATGCAGAGTAGTGTGTCGGCTCCCAGGGATCGTACAGTCCGTGATCCGTCAGCGCTCCGCGATGGAACCTTTGCTGCACCGGGGACGCACTGAAAAATTCACAGCAGGGCGAGACTGGGCGATTGCTATAGCAATGAGCAGAGCCAAGCATTGTTGGATCATCATCAGTTCCATGACTCGCACCAGCAAGGGCAAACCAAGGGAGGGGAGCAGCAAACTAATTAAGAGAGCGCCGACTCGACCAACCCAGGGTCAAGAAAGTACGAAAGAGAAGTAAAGCGAAAAATCAGAGAGTGCAATTCCAAGCAGACGAGGAACAGAAATAAAAATTAACAGGTGGAGGGCAGCAGGCACAAGCTGTGAAAAACGCAAACCCAAGTACACCTCGTGTGTACCCAAATCAACGCTTTCGTTAAATCACTACGCCAGACGCAAACACCTACTGTGGTTGCGGCTCCGCAGTTACTTACTTCTCTGCAATGTCAGATAAAGGAACTTGTTCCACCCCGACTCTTAAGTGCACGTCAGACTCCTTCTTTTCTCTCCAGACGCCACACACAACGGAACAGGTCAACAAGAACCAGGGCAGGCACACGGCCACAGCCCACAAACAAAGAAAGGAAGCAAGATGTTCCAGTGTGGCTACTGTTTCAAGTGCCCTAGGTGACACTGCAGTTCAGTTCTCTTCGGAACACTTGACACCACTCCCTTGAGCCGATGTCTCTACTGGGAAACTCGATTCCAGGTTTCCAATACACAACCTTCCTTCAAAGGTTGTTGAAACAATTCCAAACTGCTATGATATACAAATCACCTAGTCACAAAACGTCAGAAACATTTCCAAAAGTTCTCAAGTCAAACTGGTTCTCGTCCAAACGCAAGTAACCAGCTAGCCGGTGTTACTAGTCTCTACCAAACGTCTAGACTAGTCACACGGCTAGTTAAGAACGAAATGTTCCACTCAAATTCCTATACAAAATCCTCTTGCAATACAGAACAACATGGGAACCTCATGTTCCATCTCCAAAACAGTTCTTCACTTAGAGATGTCTTCTCCTAGCTTCAAACTACAGAGGAGAGTAGAATGTTCTGCTCGACTTCTCCAAAACAGCTCTTCACACAGAGATGTCTTCTCATAGTTCCAAACTACAGAGGAGAGTAGAATACTCTGCTCGACTTCTCAGCTAATATCCAGTCATAAGCAGTCATAGCGCTAAAGTAGTTCGCTTACTGCAATAACCAAATGTCAGCAACAAGTCACAGACACAAAGATCATAACGTAGCTCTCCAGATCAAGTACCCGGAGGTTGACTACTATACGTAGGCATTGTCCTCACAATGCCGAAGTATCTCACATACTCAAATGCTCTGCTCGACTTCTCAACTAATATCCAGTCATCAGCAGTCATAGCGCTAAAGTAGTTCGCTTACTGCAATAACCAAACGTCAGCTATAAGCCACAGATATAAAGATCACAAAATAGACTTCCAGATCAAATACCCAGAGGTCGAATAAGATACGTAGGCATTGTCCTCACAATGCCGGAGTATCTCGCATACTCGCAAGAAGTAATCAAATAGGCTTCACCAACATCTCAGATGTACGAAGCAATGACAAGAATCGAAACGGATGATCCAAAACCATCTCAGTTAGATTCATACTCCTCCAAGAGGTCAAAGAACTTCCGAGATCGATGGAATCATAGCATCCCGACTCAACTGCATAGCGAATGCTTCTGGAAGCATTCGCTCAGTATCATAAAGCTAAATAAAGCTCCAAACTGTACTTAAAGTGTCTTGAACTCCGTGTAGATTCACTCAGACCCACAGGTCGATATCTCAGAGCAACTCCGGCAGCTTCAAATACTACAAAGCAATATCGAAACTGCTCAAGTCTGTTGCAGACATCTTCCCATAGTCCAGTTCCACTACCAAATACTCAATGAATGGCAGGTCGCACCAAAGCCAAGTTGTAACCCTGTAAGGGACACAAACTTTCACACCCCCTTTCGAGATGTCATTCATTCTTCTCTGTACACACATACTAAAGTCACATCCAGCATGAACTTCGCCATACCTTCAATGTCAAAAATGTGTAGAAGACTTTGTATTCACCAATAGACTTTGACATTCCATCAGTGCAGTACATCTTCAAGATAATGTCGAGGACTTGTTTGAAGTGCTCGTAGATGTTCTTCATCCACCAGCAAAATGAAGTCCAAATTCTTCTGAAATAATTGTCTCTGAGAATTCAACTGATTTCAGTCCACCTTCAGCTTGGAAGCCCGGTTGAAAGCAAGATAGAATTGATCCAATTCTGGATGATTCTCAAAATAGAAACAGTTGTCTTTCCAATGCTTCGCTCTTCACAATGAAATAGTCGATCCATATCCATAACCATCGCCATCGCTGATTTCAGCAATACTCCAGGGATATCTCCAGAAGCAAAACTTCCACCAATCTTCAGCCAGTCGAAAATCATCAATTCAGAATCCATCAATCGTAACAGGTATCTCTTCAGAACGATATCTATCTTCCAATACCAGATCATCAATTGATCGAAGGAACCATGGCGTCAATTCGCGACCAACTACGGTGCTGTTTGTGGTTCCCTAGAACAAACGAAAACACCAACAACACACACACACACGAGATCCAAGACGGAGACAGACGAAGCACTGTCGGAGTCAACACAAAAACAAGGCCGACTGTTTCAGCTAATCCGCATCCTCCAATGGAAGATAAACATGTCAGACAAGCGGGACTGTCATCAGCCTCAAATACTCACAGTCCAAAATCCACATTCGTGGTGTCACTAGTCTTGAACGTGAATACATTGATGCACCAGGCAAACTCAGCTTCAAACAGGCTATATACTAGATGTGCTGAGCTTCGGACACGCTAGATACCAAGCGCTTTAAGTTTCGGGCACGCAGGGTACTAGATGCGCTAAGCTCAGGGCAAATCTCCAAGGCTGGACCTTGTCCCCCTTTTGAGATAAAGTCCATCAACCCTCAAAAATGAATTCTGGCCATCATAAAAGCTGATCTATTACATAGTCAAACAAAGAAAACAAATACCAAAACACTCTACAAGCATACTACTTACAAACACATGAACCGCGTCAGGGAAATCCATTCCACTGACATCAATAAAGATATATATTCACACATCAAGAATACAGTTCCAACAAGATTGACATGTACCTCAAGCCAGGGATGTCCAATCCACTGCCATCAACGGACAAGATAGCGACTAAACGTTCAGATCAAACACAAGATCTTACAGGTGTTTCCATCAGACATTTAGCCTGGATCCTTACTGATTCTTCTTTCATTCAAGAATCGGATCTGGCCATGTCATCATCTGGAAAAATGGCGGCATACAAAAAACACAGAATTAAAGACAAGCCACCATCGACATCGAAACAACCACGATGCACAAGCTCACAACAAGTTCACACACATGTCCATGGACAGCACAGACATGAAACCTTTCCTACCAAGAGCTGATCCTTCCAGGATACAACTCAACTCCACAATGCAAGCTTCTCGCCCCCTTTCACGATCTGCTTCCCTTCTCTCCTTTTTGCAGCGCAAAGGATCCAGAGTGATCATAGCGAACACGTGCAAACTAGAGTGAACCTCGAGCTGGCCAGCGGTTGACAAACCAATTACCAACTATTCTCTCTATTGCACAAACTGCCAGGAATTGACAAGATATACAGACCCTGGACTCCATCCAAAGAACAGGAAACGGATCCCTTTCACAGCACTCAATAGAGGACCTCTGAGAATGCTCCAGCCATTCTTGTCCTTCTAATAGATACGGCGGTACTGCTGCTTGCCGTCTCTCAGCATGCCGAGTCCATTCGGGGCCCACAGGGCCGTAATGGCTGAAACCTGGTCGCCACGATAAGGAGTGGGTGAAAGCGTTCGTAAAACGCCACTGCCTGGGTCCCTCGTGACTATCCCAGTTCTCTGACTGGGAGTTGAAATACCCATCGGGGCAGCAGGACGCTGTTCACCTGGACGTTCTGGGCAATAAGCCATGAACAAAGAATCCGGTAACGTTGGCGGCGGGGGCAGCCCCGCACCTACTCCCGCAGGCATTGGATGTCCACTGGCAGGTGCTGCAGGCATTGGGTGTCCACTGACAGGTCCCGCAGGCATTGGGTATCCACTGGCAGGTGCCGCAGGCAATGGATGTCCACTAGCAGGTGCCGCCGGCATCGGAGGTCCACTGGCAGGCGCGGCAGACATTCTCATAGATGGTGGAGTGCCTCCAGGTAACCCCGCCCCGGGCACGGCAGCTGTCTCTGTCGGCCCAACCATGCCAGGAGGATTGACAGGTGGGTTCGGTGGAAAGAATCCACCCATCTCCGGCGTCTCAGGTGTGTCCCTATGGATCCCTTCCGGTGTCCCCATCACACGGACAAGCTCCTTGAGGTGTCGGCTGACTTCCTCAAAACCGCCCTGAAGACACTGTTCAAGCCTTTCACCCTGAGTCTTGATCTCTTCCCGAACAGCTTTGACATTGTTCTCGATCGTCTCATTCCCCGTCATGGCCCACTTCCCAACATGGGAGAATTTGTCGAATCTTTCAACAATTTCACAATCTCGGCACTCTGGTGTGACACCGCTCCCGTCACGGCAGTAGTACCATATGACTGGGCCTTCAATTGCTCTCGAAGCTCGCTGAATCCTTTCGAGAGCTCTTTGCGGGCGTCACTAACATTGTCCACAGCCAGACCCAAGTCCTCTGTCAAGGTGGTGAGCTTGGAAGCGCAGTCACCGATGTTCTTTGCCAGAGCATTACTTACCATCAAGACTGATTTCTCAGCTTCTTCCGGCAATGCCTCCACTGGTGGTATCTCTGCTCCTGGACCAACATCCTCATTCAAACCTGGGCTTCCATGGGCTTCGGTCGCGGTACGGCCACGCGACCGTGACCGCCCACGGTGCTCATCACCTTCTTCCCCATGAGCTCCATTGCCATGGGCACGGGCATCTCCATCGGCCGACATTCCTAGCAGTACCCGTTCGAGACGATTGCGCAGAGCTGACACTACCCTGTTCGACAGGCCCGGCTGGTGATAGAGCCGCATGCCCTACAGTCCCCAGGTCTCAAACAGAAAACCATCAAAGCAATCAAACAACCAACCAACATGAGGTGCATGCTCAACAATACAAATAACCAACAAGACTGTTTCCCAAAATTCCAGATGCTACCAACATACCGGAATTTTGCGAACCATTGACACATATGTCCCAACATGCAGTCAAAGTCTGGATTCGTTTCCAAAGCAGCAAAACAGGGAAAACTGACCATCCCTCTCTACAAAACACCAGAACAGTCACCATCCCTAAAACAAAAACGAGTTCCCATGAGTTCACTGTGCACTCCCTGCTGTATGCAGTACAAGCTCAAAAACACCTATTGACAGGCATGCAGATGTTCTGGAAACGAACAGGTCTCCGTGGTTCTGCAGGAACCCTTCGACAAGTCATCTTCACAAACAAAAGCTACACTCGCCAAACGACAAATTGACAAAGAAGATCCTAACTGCAAAACAAGGAGCATTGCACAAAACACTCAAAATTGTTTGTGTTTCATTTGTTTGTTTCGTTTCGTTTAAAATTGAGATTCCACATGACTGCATTCCACACTCTTGCAACATGACCGCACCAAAATACTGAAATGTGCCAATCACCGATTGCACGCACTCAAACCGCACTTTCCACCATTTTGCAACAACTCACACAGCTGAGCCTAGAGACCTAAAGTACACTAATCTACAACTCACCCACGCTTCAGTTTCGATCAGGACGTTCACGAACTGGCTCATAGACAACCAAGATATCTGGTGAGATCCTCTGAAGCGTCCGCAGTTCTTCCAACTGTGGTGGGGCGACAGCGATCCAAAGGCGGATGCTATCCTCCATTGCTCTAAAATCAAAAACAAATTAGATCCCTTCACTCAGCAAAAGCAAAACAAATGGCTTCGCGGCATCGATGCAGACATGCAATGCAACTAATGCTTCATGTGGCAAACAAAACACTCACTGCAAATCTCAGTACAGGCTGATCTCTTGACTGTGATCCTTGCCGCATACAGTTCCTCTGAACCAACGACCCATGACCCTACAGTCAAGCTCCAACTCCGCATGACAACTCCACGTGCCCAAATGCACAGTTTCCCCACAGCAATGCAAACTGTCCGTTCATCACATGAGCAACGCAGACCCTCCAGGCTGCCGAAGGAACTCTTTCTTCTTTCCCTTCCGCATTTCAAACTGGGACTCAAAAACTATACCTAAAACCCCATGGTCTGCCCGATTGCTACACTTGGACCTTGACCGGTTAAATGAACTTAACAGCCATCTCACTAATGCGGTACAACAAGCGCCCTTTGCTGTCCCACTCTTCACATTTTACAGGCCCATGCCAGCGGTACTCAGTGGGCTTAGTCTTCTCCAAGATTCCACTCTCAACCTTTTGAAGGTACCCGAGCGCAAAGACTTCCATTTCCATCACCGCATAGTCTTTCTGATGGTGCTCACCCTTCAAACCTTCAGGCGTCCAATCCATAAAGTACTGGGCACGATCCACAGCCTCCTTAGGTCCCAAACGTAGACCAAAACGGCCGGAGTATTCATCTGGAAACACTTCATTGCCCTTGTTCAACTCTTCCAACTGCTTAGGCGTCAACGCAATCCAGAGCTTGAGCGACTCCATGTTTGAAACGCACACACACGGCCACGGTCTCAGAGCTCTTGACACAAAACAGTCACAAACAGCTGCGGAAACATGAGTAGAGGTTCATCCAAAGCTCATACTCTTGGAAACCAAAACTCCCACACTTCTCATGTGCAAACATCACAAGACTGACCCAACGGCTTTCTCTGTCGCTTCCAGCTTTACCTCTCTCAGCCAACGACCTTATACACCTCTAGGTCACAAACAGTTCAACGTTTCAAGCTCCCGCATCAAAACAGAGCTAAACGGGTCATTTCTTTCCAGGCAGCCAACCGCAGAGCACAAAAGCTATTTCTACTGACGTCTCCTCCTAAACCAGCAAACTATGGCCTAACTAGGATCATTCAGCCCAACCTCTCTGAGCAGGTCTTCCTCAGCTGTCATCTCCGGGACGTCACTCACACTCGTCAACTCATCGTCCGAGTTGGCACGTGTATCACAGTGACCTTCCTTCCCAGACGTCGATATTGTCGCAGCATCAATCAACTGTGGCTCCCTTCTGACGCCCGCCACACTTTCTTCCGCATCAATGACAACAGGTGCGGTAGCCGCGTCAATGGGATATGCTCGACGCCGCACAGCTTTGGAAGATTGGCCCTTCTTGTCGAAGCTATTCTTGATCACTGGTTGCTTAGCGCGAGACGTTACAGATGTTGGCTCCTCCTTAGAGACTTCCTTCTGGTCTCCCCGATCGGACATGGCAACCAGATCTACCTTTGACCTTCTTGAACAATACTTGGCGTCATCAGTGACAAGCATGACTTCCACCTTCAATCACCCACAGTGTACTCCAAAGACAAAGTTTCATGCGTATTGGGCTCAAAATCAAATCTACCTTCAGATTGAATAACACTGCCATGACAACTCAGAAAGCGCTCTTCACATGCTTATTCCAGCCACCTGATACACCTTTTCTCACTACCCCTCTTCTAAAGACCAACTGAGTTCAAGACCCAAGACGTGCCTCAGTTGTTCGCAAGAACCATGTACCTGACACAATCAGTTCCCAACCTTTGCACCTTGATCCAATACCTCAGTGTCCGAGGATGTCAAACCTGGCAATCAGCTGCCCCACCCTCAGGGAGTTCCAAGTTACAATCTTGCAGCAAGTTACCTACTGTCACTTCCTACTGCCGAAACGAAATTCCTACGTCCAGGAAAGTCCCATCCATGCATACATCTCCAGACACTCTAGCCTGGCCTTGCCATAGTGACCCTACGCTAGCAATACGTCACGCCATGACACAGACTCCTACCAGAATACCGCCTATATCACATGAATGCCTTCCAAACACTACGCACCTACACAAGGTGAAAAGAAAACTTACTCTGACAGAATCCGCTGTCACCACAGACTCAACTCCTCCGTCCAAGTCACAAGTCCTGCCCAGGGCTGACTAATTCTGTATGTTCTCCTACAGGTACCACTGTCGACAGCTTACCATGGATTCACTTCTGTCCAGCCTACCAAGAACAAACCCTGCCGAATCTTGCCCAACTTGCAAACGAAGAGTCGTTCAAATAAAACGATACGTCCACGATCCTCATGATCCGTAAAAATCTATACAAAAACTAAAACAGGATCCCAAAGTCACCTGAACCCAAACAGACTCAAACCAACTCCACACTCCCTAGTGACCTCACACTCTCAGATCATCACCCCTGTGACATAGGTGCACCTTAGTACGAGCTCATCTCTGCATCTGCGTCCAGATCACGGAGCTCCAATA
Organism: Cladocopium goreaui; assembly: GCA_947184155.2. Classification (NCBI taxonomy): domain Eukaryota; class Dinophyceae; order Suessiales; family Symbiodiniaceae; genus Cladocopium; species Cladocopium goreaui. The sequence continues at coordinate 23,794 of CAMXCT020001344.1, forward strand.
CCCAAGATCCCAATCTCACCTTAGATGACGTCCTTAGTATCTTGTCACACACAAGGGTCAGCGGAAGATGGTGTGGGCAGCCCTTCTTTCAGGGCTCCGCTACCATGTGAAAAACGCAAACCCAAGTACACCTCGTGTGTACCCAAATCAACGCTTTCGTTAAATCACTACGCCAGACGCAAACACCTACTGTGGTTGCGGCTCCGCAGTTACTTACTTCTCTGCAATGTCAGATAAAGGAACTTGTTCCACCCGACTCTTAAGTGCACGTCAGACTCCTTCTTTTCTCTCCAGACGCCACACACAACGGAACAGGTCAACAAGAACCAGGGCAGGCACACGGCCACAGCCCACAAACAAAGAAAGGAAGCAAGATGTTCCAGTGTGGCTACTGTTTCAAGTGCCCTAGGTGACACTGCAGTTCAGTTCTCTTCGGAACACTTGACACCACTCCCTTGAGCCGATGTCTCTACTGGGAAACTCGATTCCAGGTTTCCAATACACAACCTTCCTTCAAAGGTTGTTGAAACAATTCCAAACTGCTATGATATACAAATCACCTAGTCACAAAACGTCAGAAACATTTCCAAAAGTTCTCAAGTCAAACTGGTTCTCGTCCAAACGCAAATAACCAGCTAGCCGGTGTTACTAGTCTCTACCAAACGTCTAGACTAGTCACACGGCTAGTTAAGAACGAAATGTTCCACTCAAATTCCTATACAAAATCCTCTTGCAATACAGAACAACATGGGAACCTCATGTTCCATCTCCAAAACAGTTCTTCACTTAGAGATGTCTTCTCCTAGCTTCAAACTACAGAGGAGAGTAGAATGTTCTGCTCGACTTCTCCAAAACAGCTCTTCACACAGAGATGTCTTCTCATAGTTCCAAACTACAGAGGAGAGTAGAATACTCTGCTCGACTTCTCAGCTAATATCCAGTCATAAGCAGTCATAGCGCTAAAGTAGTTCGCTTACTGCATAACCAAATGTCAGCAACAAGTCACAGACACAAAGATCATAACGTAGCTCTCCAGATCAAGTACCCGGAGGTTGACTACTATACGTAGGCATTGTCCTCACAATGCCGAAGTATCTCACATACTCAAATGCTCTGCTCGACTTCTCAACTAATATCCAGTCATCAGCAGTCATAGCGCTAAAGTAGTTCGCTTACTGCAATAACCAAACGTCAGCTATAAGCCACAGATATAAAGATCACAAAATAGACTTCCAGATCAAATACCCAGAGGTCGAATAAGATACGTAGGCATTGTCCTCACAATGCCGGAGTATCTCGCATACTCGCAAGAAGTAATCAAATAGGCTTCACCAACATCTCAGATGTACGAAGCAATGACAAGAATCGAAACGGATGATCCAAAACCATCTCAGTTAGATTCATACTCCTCCAAGAGGTCAAAGAACTTCCGAGATCGATGGAATCATAGCATCCCGACTCAACTGCATAGCGAATGCTTCTGGAAGCATTCGCTCAGTATCATAAAGCTAAATAAAGCTCCAAACTGTACTTAAAGTGTCTTGAACTCCGTGTAGATTCACTCAGACCCACAGGTCGATATCTCAGAGCAACTCCGGCAGCTTCAAATACTACAAAGCAATATCGAAACTGCTCAAGTCTGTTGCAGACATCTTCCCATAGTCCAGTTCCACTACCAAATACTCAATGAATGGCAGGTCGCACCAAAGCCAAGTTGTAACCCTGTAAGGGACACAAACTTTCACACAAGCGGTCAAAATACAGAGGCCCACTGACGGCGGGGCCGAATTGAGGTACCTGAGTTGGTCACCTTAATAGGGCCGCAATGTCAATGTACATCCGGTTCGAACAATAAAGGTCTCGAGGGTTATCCTTAGTAAGTCAAAAGACTCAGTCTGTAGTAATATACATCCAATCGGTATCAATACGGTGAGAATAAGTTAGTGTACCAAGCCATAGGCAAGCCGCCTTCCGTGAGTAATGGGGCCTAGACACCTTCCCATAGTCCAGTTTCACCACTGAAGGCTCAATGAAAGTCAGGTCGCACCAATGCCAAGTTGCACCCCACAAGGGTACAAACTTCCACACCTTTTACCGTGGAAAAAACCAGCAAAACAGGTCCAGCGTGTAGCATGTAGTGGCTCTTTTTCTAAACTGTATTGATCTTTAAAGAAATAATTGCAACCGAACGCCAGGAAACGGCGAAAATGTGTCTCCGGCCACAGCGCGGAGTGTTTAGTGGGGTACTACACGCCCAAACGGTCGCATCTAAAAAGCGCTGTTTTACCACAGTGCGAAGCGTTTAGTGCCGATCTTACTGGCAGGCGCAGTATTTGCGCTCTGCGTCGCGCCAAAATCACAGCGGGTGAGCGTGTAGTGCCGCCAGTTGTGGCACTACACGGCACGTTTCTGTGCACAAACCTTGGCAGGCGCAGTATTTCAAAAGGAAGCATGGCCACCCCACAGCTTAAAGCCTGCCACGGCTGAAGCTGTGAGGTGGCCACGTTTGTTTGTCAAATACTTGCCACGGGCTAAGCTGTGAGGTGGCCATGTTTGCTTGTCAAAAACTGCCCCTGCCAAGGGTTTACGCTGTGTAGTGGCCATGTTAGCTTCTGAATTACTGCGCCTGCCAGCGTGTAAGCTGTCCAGGTTAAGCTGTGAGGTGGCCATGTTTGTTTGTCAAGTACCGCAGGTGTCAGGGTTTAAGTTGTGAGGTGGCCACTGTTTGTTTGCAATATTTGCCACAGGTTGAGATGTGTGGTTGTTTACTTCTGAAATGCTGCGCTTGCCAAGGGTTTAAGCTGTGATGTGGCCATGTTTGCTTCTGAAATACTGTGCCTGCGACGGCTGTTAGCTGCCAAAGCACTGCGCCTGCCACGGGCTTAAGCTTTTGAAATATTGGGCCTGCCGCTTTAAGAGATCTGTTGAATACGCCCCGCTCCCCAGCGGCAATGCTGCGTCAGTGTGAGATGGACTGAAGGTGTCATATGCTTCTTTACAGCATTCCACCAGTGGCATTGCCGCCGGGGGTGTGGGGGTTCTGCGCTGCCCGCGCAAAATGCGGAAAATTCAAACCCAAGTTGGTTCAAAAATCCTTTCTACGTAAATCCCAGGACCTACACCTAGATGCAGTTCCTACAACCTACGCACAGCGAAGTTTACGCAAACGCGGTTCCCACACACAAGCTCTCAGGTTCGGAGCAGCTCAACCCTTTTGGACACTCACTCAGAGGTGCGGTAGCAAAACACGAACCAAAGCAAAACAAACAAGACAAACTGGACTAAACCACGTGACTGTCTCAGACTACTTCTTTGCAGTTTCCTTGGCTTTGAGCCAAAAGCAACCATACAGCTTGACTGCAACAATTGTTTAAACGTTCAAGATCCGAAGATCTTTCTCTCAAAAACTTTCTTCCACTAACCAGAGATAGTCAACATCGACACTGCGGTCGCTGATGCCCCCTCAGACGACCGGCAACCCATTTTTGTCATCTCACTATGATGACGGGTGCTCGGTCTGTTGTCATCATTGAGGGACATCGGCAACCACCGTCTCGATGTTAACCTGTCAACCAACAAACTCAAAACGACGTGTCGACTATTCACAGTTACACACACAACTACTAACAAGCAGCCACTCTAAACTCAGTTTAGTCCAAAGTTCAAAGTTCAAATCGGTTCGTCACAGTGCGGAAACTTTCTATGAAAGTTTCCCATAAAAGTAAAGTTCACAGAACGCAACTTTCGCTGAAAAATTCTGTGGGTTTCTGGAAACTCCATTCCAGGTTCTTTGAATTCATAAACACTTTCTATGCATACGATTCCACTTGCATTCAAATGTTCACATTCTTGAATTACTTCAAATGCACTCGTGCATTCAAACGTCCTCAATTCAGATTGATTCCAAATGCATGCAAACGTTCTCAGCTCAATCCTGAACTCCTCAATGTCATCAAGACATGTCCGAAAAGTGCTCCAGGCTTCGTATCTATTTACAAATATTCATGGTTACCATAAAACAGATCCCAACAGATACCAGTCTCACCGCATCCACGAATGTTATATCAATGCAATATCCAAACACAATTCTGAACACTAAGATGACACTACCTCAATTGGTCGGGCCAATTGATGTAGTCTTACCCGAGCATTCTTCCGGTGACCGGAGTCACGAATTCCAAATTGCTTCCTCAAAGAATGCCAGCATTGAATTCTCCAAAGCAGAATATGCACGCCCCACCAAAGCAGAACTCGCACACTGTACCACTTCATCTCGTTCATCCAAATATGCACAAAGCCAGAAGCTTTCCTCGCTCACCAGCCAAAAATACCGGATATTTCCACACCCCCTTTCGAGGGAAGCTTCGTCCATCCATGGCGTCGTTCGAACGGATACCCATACAGAGCTAAAACTGTTTCAACCCCCTACCAGCACCCCTAAGAAGATCCGCCAGGATCAAACACTTCCTTACCCTCAAGTTAGCATGGTTACGCGTCGCGTGACTTCAGCTGAAATTCAAAACAGTCCAAACAAGGTCCTAAAAGCGTGGCATTCTTAGGCCTCCTCTGTACATGTATACAGCCCGGGAGATGATACTTAGCTCCCGTGTGAAACACAGCAAGGTCACACTCAAAAGGTCAGGAGCTCTTCCATTCGGAAGACTTCCAAAAACAAAAAAGGTGGAAACGCAACACTTCATCTAGCTAGATCCTAAACGGTTTTCATTGCTACCCTCTTAGATTACTCGCAACAAACAACGCGTCCATAGTCTGTCCATACATCCGTTTGTTTGAATTGTACGATCTGTCTCATCCTCTCTGACTCTCTGTGACATGACTGCAACAGAGCATCAACTGCTGTACACGCACCTATGTGTGTGTTTCAGTGCACGCCCCTCGCTCGCGCACACGCGTCCGCCGCGTTACACAACGCTAGCGCCAGCGACTTGTTATACTTACCAGTCTCGTTCCAGTTCACGTCATTCAGCTGCGCATGTTCCTTGCACCTGCATGTCTGGAAACGCCTCAACGGTTTGACAAACTCCTCCGAGTCGCACACAAACCTCAGCCTCTTTCCTACAGGTTTACCTGAGCGCGATACGTACCCAAGTTTGCACAACCTCACAACTGCTTCCTGTTTGAGACCTAGTTCATTCAACAAGTCCTTGACACCTGCATATGACCATAACACATTGTTCACTGGCCATTCCAAGCTGAATGTATCAGCTTTCTTGCGGTACGACGGCAACCTTTTAAGAAGGGGTTCAAGTTCAGCGAACCGAATATCCTCAGACCCTGCATCCTGGCGCAAGTACCGTATTGGAGATCCAGACGCACACGGACAGCTCGCATGAAAATGCACGTGCGGACGCATTCCAAGAGCCGACGCATTAGCACACAAGCGTTCAACTCGTTCCAGCACGCTTCGCAAAGTCGATGCTTCTCCCCCCTCAGCGGTTACTCCAATGTACGCAAACGCTGTGTTGTGTTGTGACAGTGCACTCTGTTCCTCACAGCAAAACTCAACAAAAATCAATGCAATCGTTTTGTCACGAGGTTTCAGTGTATGCAAAGGTTTGTCAGACCCTTTCAAACCTTGAGACCCTTCGGTTGTTGCTGGGCTTCTCGGCTGAAATCCACAAGTCGCTCTATGAACAAAGTGGTAACTTGAACACTTAGTTAGGATGTCTGACAGGTTTTTAGGCCCTTCAATCCAACCAAGCTGAATATACCTCTCTAATTGTTCACGCAACCAAAAAATTCTCACTTCCGTATGCCTTGACTTGCGTGGAACATCAAGTGCTGAAAGCAACTGCTTAGCCGACTCGGAGTCGGTGAGCATCAAAAAAGGGAAACTTCCTACCTTCAAATCCAGCCAAGTTCCCAAAAAAATCATTCACCATCTTTCTCACTAACGGTAAGAGACCCATGGCTTCCTGTGCCGTTTCCTGGATTGCAAACATCTCGGATTCGCAGCTTGACAGTGATGTGCACGTCTGGTGACGTGAGAAACCTTTCACCAGTGAAGATAACACGAAAATGAAAGCTCCAGAAATTCCCTTTCTCTGAGTCGCCCTCATAGGTGCATGTGACGCGTCACAGAACACCACCATTAATGGTTCTCCCGACGACTCAACCGAATCCTGAAACAAAGATTTCACATTCCCAGGAGATGGAAAAGATAATTCTTGGTCACCATCAAACAACAGAAACCTCAGGACCTGCCTCATGGCCTTTTCATGACGACCATCTGGAGCATGTTGGCCCGTAGCCAAATATGCTATGAAAATATGGAGATCCTCTCGAGTCTGTGATAGCCATGCCATCTTTCCCAAACTCCTACGATATCTTTGATATGCCTCAGTACTCAATGGTGGTTCCGGAGGACCATCAAGTGTCTCTCTCAAGTTAGGCACAACAGGTTTCCCCAGCTTCATCTTCTCCATTCCATAATCACGATAACAGGAATCGAGATACCCTGGTGCAACACCAACCAACAGTTCTTTGGCCCCAGCTTGCCGACGAATCACCCTTCCAACAAATTTCATGGACCCCTCTTGATTTGGAAACAACTGACCCGTGACTTTCGTGGGAACTACCACATTCAACTTCTCCCAAATTTTCTTCCCCATGTCAGGTTTGTTTGAGAAGATTAACAAGTCATCCACATAGATGATCATGACCGTACCTGGTGCGGTAAACACACATGGACTAGTAACATCACATGTCAATCCAAGTGGTTTCACAATTCCCTGCACATACTCCAACCAATCAAGAGAAGCGGATCTGATTCCGTTGAGACTTTTACTCAAATCCATGAACAATGGTGAGTTATCTGGCCAACTCATCGACGCCGGAAACCTCACAATCACCTTTCGTTCCTTCCCCAAAGGTGTATGCATGAAGGCTGCCGAACAATCCAGCGTCCATCCATACGCATTGGAATATCCACCGATGGCAAGTGCCATTTTGATAGACTCTGAACTGGGTGTTGGTGACGAAATACCAAGGCTCTTGGCCTTGCCCCCACCAGAAGCGATGTCTTTGACCACTATACGGGCTCGTACACCATCTTCTCCATCAATCACCTTCTCCGTTGTGACCCAACGGCATGGTATGATGCGAACACCATACTCATCCGCCTTTGCAGTGGCTTCGGACTGCCTAAGTGGTTTCCCTGCACTAACCCTGTCCAGATTCTTGACTTCAGTCAACATCCCTGAAAAAGTAAGGTTACCATCTAGGGTATTTGACGTCGAATCATCAACCGCATAGTCTGGTTTCCAAACCTTTATTGAGGATCCACAGAACGACACTGTCTCTGACTTAGAACCGCCTTGGTAAACAACCGACTGCAACGACTGGTCTTCGAAGAACATGTCAGCCCCGGTGAATCCCTCTGAAAGTTGCATGATCCCATGAACCCTGCTACAATCATCGGTAACACAGACACCAACACTGTCCAACATGTCCCCATCGTTTCCAAGAGGTCGTTTCCTAGACTCCCCAACATCCAAGGATTCAGGTTCTGGTTCAAGCTGTTCATCAGCTACACGTTTCGTTCCACGAGTTGACACGTGGGAGCCATCAGCTATCTGTGCATCTTCAACATTCTGAGGACTCGAGAACCGAGCCTCTTCTTTCTCATGGATGCTAGGAGCAATGCTCGGAGCATAGCTATCATCACTGGCTTCCCCCGATCGTTCCAACGGACGTTTAACACCCCCACCAAAGGAGCCCTGGGCTACATCAACATTGACATCATTCCCAACACCCCCTTTTGAGGTATCAACCATCACACTGGGACCAGAGGTACCAACCTTCATGGAATCACCCACATCAGCTGGGCTATCTTTCAACAGCTTTTCAAACTGATCAATACATTCACTAGAATGAGTTAACCCATCAGGATTCACACCTAATTCCAATGCACCGCATGCCGGACAACCAGGTGTATACCCAGATTGATCAAACCATTCATTGGGGGGTACTTTAACCAACGCTGCTCTCTCTCTCTCAGCCGCTTCAGCAGCCTCTTGTCTCTGAGTTCGCAACCACCGAACATAGTTTGCACAACAGCTGGCACTGTGTACCTTTCCCTTTCTCGATTGACCAAGTTCCAAGCATCTGCACGCTGCGCAGTCTTTCGTGTACAGTTCATACTGCTTAAACCACTCCTGAGGTGGCCCGCCTTTCGGACACACTGGTTCTTCAGTTGGTGGACTGTCAGACAGTCTCACCTTTTGAAATTCAACAGCGTCCGCTGGAGCAGAGTCTCCTACTGATCTATGTTGGGACTCACCCTCAACACAAAACCCTTTCAGCAGTGACTTTTCCCACCTCATTGGTAAAACAAGTTTAATACTCTTTGGGTGGATTTTTCGAAGCACACCATCAAGCATCACAAGGCAGAGTCCTGACTTACTGTTGAATTCTGGACGCAAGTATGCCCCCTCCAAGAACCTAGGTCTGTCGTCGGCCTGTGCCGATTGGGGTAACTCACAAAGCACAACTGACCCAAACATGGAAGTGATTGGTCGCGTGGACACACTTGGATTCTTTCCCGAAAGAAATTCATGTGGCGTCTTTGAGCTCCCATGGATTGATGCATGATTGTTCAACATGAAACACACATACTCCAAGACTGCTCCTACAGCTGTCTCAGCATCACAGATCGCAAGCCCCTGCATTCGCAATTCTTCTGACACGCAAACAAAATTCTCTTTGATTGCCCTCACAGATCTCTCCGCTGACCCGTTCATCGCCTGTCCCTGTGGTGGCGCTTTGGAAATTCTGAAATCCTTACCTACTTGCAGTCTAGAAAACACGTTTCCTACTGCTTCTTCATCATCAGTACTGACAACAAGGACACCATGACTGTCTCCTAAGCAACCCATCTCTCCTAACCATCTTCGAACAGAAGCTCGAACATGGTCAGTGTTAGGACCCATGTGAACAACACCCACCATGCCAGAAAATCGTTCGCAAATGATCAAAAATTTGAACGTTTTTAAATGGAAAAAATCAGCTGCTAATTCGACAACGTTTGTGCCGTCTTGTTTCCGTCTGTGTTGAGAAACCCCTTTCGTTCTCTGACAAATTGCACATTTCGGGTCAAAAGGAATATGTCCCCTAGCCCTATGCATTTCATCCATGTCACTCTGAACGACTGCTTTCTTATAGACTGGGTTAATATTCAACTCAAGTACCGAAATCGAAGATTCCCCAGCTCCTGACGGATTTTCGCACGACACCTCAATTGTCCCAGCAACTGGACGGCCGGAGCCTTTCCTGGATCCAAGGTACAACCATGGACACCCTGCCCACGACATCAAATCGGCTGAAAGACCCATGCCCTCATGAATCAATTGAGATCTCTTTCCAAGATTGACATTCCATCCACGTTCAACCAACTGCGTAGTACTCAGGATGTTGTTACTAGTGTTTCCTACCAGTGCAGACAACTTGATTTCCCTTTCAACCTTTTCTCCAACATGATTAATCATGCTAAGGTAGGTCTGAACCACGACTTTCTTCTTCATGGACACTTCAGTCCCATTCGCTGCAAAAAACCGTGGACCATCTCTCACAATTTCTTCTGAAAGAATCCGAAATGAACCATTTTTCAATGCAGATTCCGACAAAACAGTGACGCTGGCACCTGAGTCAATCAACCACCAGTTATCCTGTCCTCTAGTCTCCAAAGATGACAGCAGTGGCATACAAATGAGCCCATCGAACCACGACACATCCCCTTTAGGAACATATTTCGATCCAATCAGCCCAAAAGAACCATTTTGGAAAACAACATCTGATGCCCCACCGACACCCTTTGTCGCCTTACCACGACACACCGATGACACATCATGACATGAAAAACCAACATCCTGATCCAATGAACTTTCATGAGTCTTTTCAGACATACAGTCCGACCTAAGATCTGGTCCCAAATCATGTACCTCCGTGCTTTCATCCGCCAAGATCTCATCCCCAGTCGCACACACAATGTCAAAGACACACTGTCCAGAGGTACCGAAAGAACTCAAAAGAGCCATTTGAAGACCTGAACCAGAAGCCTCCTCTTGAGCCTCCCATTCACCAGCCTCTTCATAACCCTCTTCCTGTTCCTCCTCACCCTCACCAAGTTCATACATCTTCCCCTTGCCTTGCCCCTTGCCTTTAGCTTTGGCCTTGGGCTTCGCCTTGGGACTTGGACCAGATTTTCCTTTCTGACCTTGTTTTCCACTACCCTTCACAGGTTTCTTCTCATCAGGTTTGTTCTGACCCTGGCTCAAACAGTTACGACCGATATGGCCTGTCTTTCCACACTTGAAACATTTTACACCAGTCATGTTTGTGGAACATTCCTCAGTCTTGTGTGTCCTCTTCCCACAACGACCGCAACCAGTACCAACAGCTGCAACTGTCTCTGAACCCTGTGCATCACCGTCACTTGAAACAACCTGTTCGCCTGCAACTCCATGCAACATGCGCTTCGAAAATGCCCCTAGCTCAACATATAGCCTTTGTTGTCTCTCATACTTGAGACCTGCTGCTTGCAACGCCTCCCAAGTTTCGCTTTCTGAGTGCAACAAACAATACTGTTTCGCATCATGAGGCAAATTCCGAATAAAAAGAAGTGCTAAATCTGAAGACGTAATTTTTATTTCCTTTCACATAAAAAAGGACCATCAAAGTTAAAAGCAACGCCATAAAAGGAAGTAAAGATGAGACAGCACAACTACCCATCGTAGGTAGTTCGCAAATAAACGTGCCATAAACGGAAGTACGAAACGCATTCGTCACGTAAACATCGCATATAAATAAAAACATAATAAAAAACTGCACATGCTGAAAGTGACCACAGACAAAATGCACAACTGATAACGGAAAACTGCAGCACCTTTTTTCTGAGCTGAAATGGAGTTGCACTGCCATCCTTCGTCCGGAGGGATGGAATAAAGGTGAAAAGCATACCTGCATACAGGAAAAAGAGACCATCACATTTGATGGTACGTATAAAAAGGGGTTTTGGGAGGGCGGGCAAATTTCAAACATGGCGTTGTAAAAAACGCGAAACCCACCCACCCACCTCTTGAACAAAATACTGTGGGAAAAAATAGACGTCATTCAACATGTAAACATGCAGAGGAATGCCGACAAACAAGTTTGTAAATAAAACAGATGTTCAGAAGGCGTTGCAAGACAAAAGTTGAACTGTTAAATTTTACAGTGTTCACATTTGAGAATAAAAACTTTGAGTGGTCCACATATGACGTTTAGCCTGCATTCAGGCACACGCATTTTTAGATTCAGGAAATAAAGAGTTATCACCACGTTGGGTGAAAAATCTCTTATTTCCTTTCACATAAAAAAGGACCATCAAAGTTAAAAGCAACGCCATAAAAGGAAGTAAAGATGAGACAGCACAACTACCCATCGTAGGTAGTTCGCAAATAAACGTGCCATAAACGGAAGTACGAAACGCATTCGTCACGTAAACATCGCATATAAATAAAAACATAATAAAAAACTGCACATGCTGAAAGTGACCACAGACAAAATGCACAACTGATAACGGAAAACTGCAGCACCTTTTTTCTGAGCTGAAATGGAGTTGCACTGCCATCCTTCGTCCGGACCCATGGATCCCCCCCATTCATTAATGGGTTCGATACACAAACTCCAGCACATATTGAAAAGCTCCATGAACATCGTTTGGTGCTATCATTTTTCGGGTACTGAGTAAAAAATGCCTCTGGAGGCGTGAGGGAAAGTCAGCGATGTTTGAAGGTGAAGCGACACGCAAAAACCAAGGCAGTACCATGTTTTCCTCGCAGATCACCGAGGCAAGTCTTACCAAGCTTGTAACGCCTGGGGCATTGGAATAGCCCTTTATCAGTCCAAACCTGGAAACATCATTGTCAAGACAAAAAACGACATGCTGTGAACGGATCGTGGGTGCCCACAGTTTCATCGCAATGACCACTGCTAAGGTTTCCAATTCAGCAATGGCATTCTCTTGGTGTTGAGTCATGAAAGGCCTCACTTCGCTCTGTCCCAATCTCAATTGGAACCATCCTTCAACTTGACCTGCAGGGTTACAAAGTACCCCACCTATGCCACCTGTCATGTCAGGTTCGAAGCACGCATCTGTCAGAATAAATTGAGTGTGCTTGGTGGCCATGTTGATGGACCTTGGCAAACCTGTAACTAAACGGCCCTGAAAAAATTGCAAGGCATGCTTCAAATCATCGCTCACACATGCTTTGAAAGGCTTCGCGTAAATGTGGTCAGACACAGCTTGAAGAACATACTTGCCAGCTAACCCAAAAATCTGACCATGCGCAAAGGCTAACTTGCCATTGAGGACCTGGCCATCTTTGTATTGTAATGAACCCTTGCGAAGTACATTGGAGATCAATTCAACCAGGTCTTTTTTGCGTTTCTCCGTATTCATGACTTCAACCTCACCCACAGCAGTTTTGGATAACGAAATTGAGACTCCCAAAGAAGAAACAAGTTCCGAGAAGGTGTCCGCTTTGGGCCCCTCCTTGTCGTAGGCCCAGCCAAGCAATTCAAAAAGCAGGCACATTGATGATTCACTGCTCCGCTGCAGTTGAGGGGTGGCTGCAACTACAAAGTCGTCATAGTAGCATGTTGTGGGTAGAAGCAAACATCTGCAAGCAAGCCATTGTATACACCGAGAACATCTTATGAACGCATTCACAGCAGCTTTGGACCCAAAAGGCAAACAGACTTGTGAAAAGACTTCATTGGTCTTGTTGCGCGGGTTGTAAACACATATGTATGAGAAAGGCTTGGAGGTTGGAGCCACACACAACTGTCGATACGCAGCCGCCAAATCAAAAGACCTGGCTCTCAATTCAGTACCTTTTCCTTGCCCACGCAAACCAGCCATGAGTTGAAGCAACATTGCACATATGACGTCCACATTGTCTGCAGTAGCTTGGTCCTGTGACCGTTGCGTTCACTGAGCTCATGCTATAGTCATCTATAGGGCGCAGTTTGTCACCCTGTTGCAAACCAAATCTTTTTGAAACAACGGCATTTTCCTCCAATGAGTCCCACGCCAGCGGACCCAGGAGCCACCCCTTGTCCACTTCATCCAAAGTCTTCTGGTAGAGTTGCTCATCAAGGGAGGGGTCACCACACGACGCATTGGAAGCTCTTATTGCATAGCGGGCCCTGCCAGCATTGGAACCCAACTCTCCTACCGCCATAGTTGCAGGAACAAGCTTCGAAGGTAGCATCCCACCTGCGGTGGGGAGTTCACCCACCAGATCGAAGCCTCTTTTGAGATCATTCACCAAGCCCATGTCCGGGTAGGATGCATCCTGCAGGATCTTCTCCAGTAGCGCAATGCGCTTTGTAGACATGATGGCCCTCATAGGCCTGGGCATTGCAGATAGGATGGTGGCTTCTTCATCCTTCAACGCAGCCGCCATAGGCAAATACTTTCCAAACCATTTGCACCTGTGAATGACAATGTCCTGGTACGGCCAGTGCACGTTGGCGTCCACTGCAACTTGCATAGTTTCAGAAATTCCTGACATCAAATGTTGTGGGTGTCCCGCAAGCGACACTTGTGCCAAAAATTGTTCAGGTGACCAGTACATCCCAAAAATGATTTCATCTCCTTCGAGATTTTTGTTGCATTCCACACGCACGGTGCTTGCACAGTGGGTACAGTTTTTGACATTTTTGTCTGCCACCGCCATTTTGTTGACAACAAGGCTTTGTGTTGCACTGGCCTGTAGTAAGTCCATCGACACTGTATTGCTAACTTGGTCACCGCCGCAACTGGAACACCCCTTTTGAGGAGTGCGGCGAAGCATCCGAGTTTTGCATGGAATGAAAACTTCAACATTATCGCATTGAAAAATATGGCATTGTACTGTATTTCGCTTGTTATCCAGAGAAATTGCAAGGTCTTTGGGTACATGGAGTACTTGTTGTACTTTCTCAAATTCTGGTACAAGCTGCGGCATACGCTTCGGCTGCTGGTTAGTAGCCACAGCTGCAGATCTTGCAAGTTTGACACGTTTGGCTAAGTCCAGTGGCCCCCATTTATGGAGTTTCTGTAAGTGCTCGGTCACTCCGCGCACCAACGCTTCACAAAAGCTTTTCGGATACTCAGCTTCTAATGCAGTGTCAAACTGGCCATTGCGGAATTCATATGGCGCATGCTCATGTAAACCATCACATTGCATTGCAAAAGATTGAACATTCTCACAGTTTGTGGCGATGCCAGTTCGTTTCAAGCGACGACCACCAAACATGCACATATCAAATTGAAAGAAAAACACGTGTATCTGCTCTTTGATAGCCTGAAAGTAAGAGGTTTGCCAAAGCCAGCTTCGGAGGGGATTCTCTATGGTCCAGACTGTTGTGGATGGCAAGCTCAAAATGAGCTTCTGCATGAAGTGATACAACCTGTTGGCCGCTCTGAGCCTATCACGCGAATTCTGATTTAGCAAGTGTGGAGGTAGACCATCTGGGAAATGTTTCGACCGCATCGGTCTTGGCCCAAAATGTGTCTTTGACATCCTACGCTCCCTTGCTCTGGAAGCAGTGCCGCATGGCACTCCAAAATGAAGCCACACGCACTTGGGATCTGACGCTCATTGCATGACCATTTCTTGCACTTCAGGTTTCTGAAGGTCCAGACAAATCACCTGGCTCTTGGGGTGTTTCACTTTATGATCAACTCCAAAGCTGTCAGGAAAAAGTGTCCTAATGCACGCAGTGAGGCCAGCGGTCCCGCAAAACAGTTCTATACAAAAACAGCCTTCGAGAGGAATATTGCTAGGGGAGCGCACCGCTCTATCATTAGTTGGCAACTTAGGCTCAATGTCAATCGTAGAGCACTGCCCAACATCCCTTTTGATTCCTCTGCCATCCTGCTTTCATTGTCCTTCGTGTTCAGTCTGAGGATGGTTCTTGTAGCATCCAGGCATGCAACATACGTGTTCACGAGGACACTTCTTGTCTTTGCACTTGCCCAAATTGAAATTGAAACAAATCGCCTTTCCACTTGGTGTCTTGTGATGCATCCCATGAAGCTGCTGTGGCATGGGTTGACGCTTGCTTTTACCTCCTCCTTTGCCCTTGGGACCAGGATTACCGCCAGGCTTGCTGGTTGGCTTTCTGGTCTTTGTATTGGCTGGGTCTGCTTTCTTATCATCATCTCGCTGGCGACCCAAGGGCACAGGTAACATGTGGTAAGTCACTGTGACATCATTGTGCAATTGATCAAACGCTAAATCAAGAGGCAAGACACCTGCTGCATTGACATGGAAAGGGGCTTGTACTGTCTCTGCTAACCTCATAAAC
The DNA here is from genome assembly GCA_947184155.2 of Cladocopium goreaui. Lineage (NCBI taxonomy): Eukaryota > Dinophyceae > Suessiales > Symbiodiniaceae > Cladocopium > Cladocopium goreaui. The sequence continues at coordinate 39,151 of CAMXCT020001344.1, forward strand.
GCCTGGCGATCTGCTCTCAACAGTTGAGCATGCCCTGGACGTTGAAATCCAGGCGCTGGTGCCTGGGTCAACAGGGTGAACAGACGGTTCACAAACTTCATGACCGTATTGAATGAAGCTATCCCCACCAAGTCCATAGCCAATGCACGGCGAGTCATGGCTTGCAATAAACTGAGATCACTTGTAATGTCGGCCTCTTGATCTTGCGGTCGGTCTTTGACCACAAGGCTGCTGCGAGTTTCATCCAACTTGATCTGCTTGTCTGGCCTTTCACCTGCCAGTTCCTGTTGACGTGTCATGCATTTGCCTGGAGCAATGTATTTGAGCTCACCGGTTTCAAGCATTGCTGAAAACTGATCATATAGCCAATGACTGGGTTCCATAGGTCCAGACAGTTCCAGGCCTTGAAGTCGTAAGCGTTGGGCTTCAAGACGAGCCGATCGCTCAGCAGGTGCTACCCTACGTGTACTGGCATCATCAGGAGAGTGCACAGTTGATCTCAAGCTTGCAATCGTCAAGGTCTGTGCTTCAAACACGACACGCTTCACAGCAGTGATTTCACTAAGGGTAGGGCCTACTCCAAAACGCAACTGGTTCATGAACTCTGTCACTTGTTCCGTAGTAGGAGCAACACCAGGTGTAGTTACAGCATATGCAAGTCTTCCTAACTTGTTCAAGTCATTTCTGCCAAAAGCTTCAATCCACTGTTCATTGAGCCCTGCACGCTTGGCTTGAAAGCTGCCACTGACTCGAGCAGGGTGTTGCTAGCCATGCTGCCACACTCGATCGAAATGTGTCAAACAAAAGTAAGGTACACATGCACTGACAAGCAATTGAAGCATCTTCCAAGTTATGGAATCGGAAAAGGAGTCTGTGACAGTTGCAAAAATTGGCATTGTCGGTTGACTATAATCAGAAGATTTAAAAAATCAACTAAACGCAGAACAGTAGCATGAAATCTAATGAAGGCTGTTTTCACAATGTTTGCACCCCTGTGTGCACATCTGCACTCTGGAGCCGTGGCCACGCATACAACCTGTCATTTATGCATCACGTTAACGCACCTGAAATCCAGTTTGACATGTTTCTGCACTCAGACAAACTGGCATGTTATATGACTCATCATTATGAGTTTCTTTTGCCGTGCACTCACGGCTATATATTGACTTCATCAGTCAAGATGAGCATTCTCAAAATTGCCTTGCAGTCAAGACAACATATATATGACATCTGATGTTCTTGTGAAAAACGGTAAAATCAAAGGGCGCGAATAAGGCTGCTTATTCGCGCCCTTAGAGTTTGTTGTCTGCAATAACAAATTTTTGCAAAACACACGTAGCTAATTTTGGTCACACCATGAGCATTCTCAAAATTGCCTTGCAGTCAAGACAACATATGACATCTGATGTTCTCGTCTCAAAGAAACGCCACATAATTTTCCAAGGCCACAGCTGAGGTGCAAACTGGTTTCTGGCTACTGTTCAGAGCGTCCCTATGTCTGCTGACAGGACACCGGCAAAAGGAATAATTCAAATCTTGTTGACATCACGCAAAGTAAAGATATGTAATGAAATTCATTTCCCAGCAGAAAACCAGAATCACTGCAAATGAGATTCACGACTGAGCACTTCGCCTGGCATGGGCTGCTGCCATGGCATCTGCTAGGTCTTGCACTTTGGTAATCACTTCGCCCTTGAAACACAATGAGCATCTCGCCCACTTGAACGATGCCCCATGCTCCAGAAAGTTGTAACCACTGCCAATTCTCCTGCCACACGCCAGTAGCCCGGCTACCTTGTTGGGCCTGTGCAACACTCTGCTTTTCTTGTGTTGATACACTGGCTCATCACGATCTCTTGTTTCACCGCTCAGAGCGTACTTCTGTTGCAAGGGCTCTTCACACGCTGAAGAGCTGGACGAGCTGCTGCTTGTATCGCCTGAAGACGACTGTGACTGCACCTCACACTCAGCGTCTGCTTCACTGTGGTGTTCATTGAAAAATGGCAAATCATCATCTACCAAATCAACAACACCATCAATGCAGTCCACTTGTTGTTGGTCGTCCAATCCAAATCCACTTGCAAAAGTCTCCAACTTGACTTTTGCTCGATTGGGCTCATCTGAAACCATGAAAGCAGCATCAGGCTTGCGTTGTAGAAACCTGCCAGACCTCGTCTCATCTGGAAGGAAATGACCTGTCCTGATGTTCAGCAGCATGGACTCGTAGAGCGCCAAGGGACGACTAAGCATGTCACGCGAGTAACACGCTAGGCTTTGAGATTGCAGCTCATGATGGCCCAGCAAAGTCCTTGCTGGTTCATCCAGCCCATACTTTGCGCACCAGGTCAATGTTGTGGCCTTCATGCAATGACTTGTCACGACGTTCTCACCATGTAGACCCAGCATATGGTTGAGAAAATCTCCAACCTCCTCTGAAGAGAGATGCCGGGTGCCCAGTGTCCCATTTGTGGGGGGTCTGCAAATCGCCCCCACAGGTTTTGCTGATGTATCAAACTGCACTTGTTTGAGGATGTTGAACCATTCAACTGCCCAACTCTTGTCAGTCACTCCACGTATCGGTGCCACCAGAGGCATCTGCATTGCACGTTTCAGCGCAGTTGAGCCAGTCTTCTGGAACTTCGTTGAACCTTCCACAAAGCCGACAAGGCCTAGTTCCGTCTCTGCCGTATCCAAACACAGGTCACTGAGGAAAGCCAAATCTGACCATCTGGACCTGCTGTAAATGGCAAACAGAATGCAGCCTGCAATGTATCTGTCAAAAACATTCAAGTCTGACATCATGAACTCCTCTATGAACTTTACCTCAGAAAGTTTCAGTGGGCGACTTTGCTTAATTGTATCACGTGCAGCATCCATACGCCTCACTCTGCCTGACAGTACAGGGTCATCGATGATGTCATCCAGTCCAGGTAGCCTCATAACATGCTTGCAGAAACGAAAGGCTTCCATCAGTGTCTTACCCTTTGTGCTGCCAGCTCCATGCACGTTCGACTCGTTGAGATACGCTGCCACATAGTCAGATCTCACTGGCCACACGCACAAACTCTTCTTGTCAAGCCAAGAAAAAAGTGCCAACATAGTGGATGCTCGTTTGTTTGCAGTACGTGGGGATTTGTTGCCAAAAACATCTCTGAGTATACCACCATAGTCCTTGTCATCACTCACTGCGTCCTTGACTGCTGCACCAACCAAGCCTGCATAGCCGGCACACGCCAGCACTGTGTGCCACTTCTTCAGGGCCTTTGACCAGAGCTCTGCAACTGATGTGAGGTGGTCAACATCACGTTTCATCTTGACAACCTGTGCAAAAATATTGTCAGTTCGATCACGTTTCAAAATCCTACTTGGCATGCTATGCAGAACATCATCATGTGACTCGACTGGTTGTGAAGCCTCAATGTCAGGAGGCAGCGGGCACAGATTCAAATTAGATGCAAGAAAATTGTCATTGCTATCAAAAATTGTGGCAAACACTCCAGTCTCCCAGGGTAGCTTCTGGCCAGCATTCCGACTGTTGACAAAGTGCGCTTCCTGCAAGGCGCGGTCAACCTGAAGTCCGGTCCAAGTTGCATTCTCACCTGCAGCGTCAGGCAAAGGTGTCTCAACTTGTACATCATGGGAAAATTCATCAGATTTCGAAATTGTACATCTGTGAGCAGGATTCTGTAAATCTGTATGTGTCTGACTCCAAACTGTCAAAGAATCAACAAAACTGTCATCACGTACATTGGCCGCTGGAACAGGTTCAGGTGTGTCTGCTCCAGACCCAGTTTGATACAACTCAACGTCCTTGATCACCTCGTCGAAAAATTCAGCCATACAGATAGAACCCCACTCAGCAAATTTCAAACATGGCGTTGTAAAAAACGCGAAACCCACCCACCCACCTCTTGAACAAAATACTGTGGGAAAAAATAGACGTCATTCAACATGTAAACATGCAGAGGAATGCCGACAAACAAGTTTGTAAATAAAACAGATGTTCAGAAGGCGTTGCAAGACAAAAGTTGAACTGTTAAATTTTACAGTGTTCACATTTGAGAATAAAAACTTTGAGTGGTCCACATATGACGTTTAGCCTGCATTCAGGCACACGCATTTTTAGATTCAGGAAATAAAGAGTTATCACCACGTTGGGTGAAAAATCTCTTAAATCAGCCCTAGAAATTCCCACAGGCAACGTCTCTGCTAGCCTTTCATAATTGTTGACTGCAACTTGGATCATGCGTACCAAGTCCGAAATGCTCTTTGAGTCCACCCTAAACTCTCTACGCAACAATTCTGCTCGAAGGCAAATAGCCTCCGTTCTAGTTCTCAGTGAAAACTCTAAAGCTAACACCCTGATCAGCTCGTATCCACATGAACCAAAAGGCTTTTGTGGAGAATTGTGGACTGCACATCCCGCCTCGAAGGCACGAATGAGTGAATCACTACGATCATGGTCAGCAAATGCCACTTTCAACAGTGCAAACAGTCGACTACTCCTAGCTTGCTGACCCGGCGTCAGAGTTGAATACACTATCTCAGTAGGCCACTTGATACTTTGTTCGATCTCCGTAGCCATCTTGGACGATGCCAACTGGCACCAAGCTCTCAAAGACTGAACGTATTTGAAAAACCCTGTGATTTCAGTTTCTCGGTCACGCCAAGTGTTAGTACCTGGTACTGGGGGAGCTGGCAACCACTTTTCTGATCGACTTAGTACATCCCTTTCACCACTGACATCCCTACGACGTGCAGTGTCACCAGATGAACCATGTCCACGATCATGTCTGCGTATTGGGCTCCCGATTCGATTGAAAGAACAGTCACCATCCCCAGAATACTGCTGACCAAAAACATCACTAGGACCCTGCATTGGAGCAGTCTGGTTTCTAACTGGATTACCCGCAGCATTCCCAGTCTCAACCTGTTCAAGTCTTCTCTCAAGAGCACCGAAACTCCTACCAATCTGCCCCTGCAAATCACTCCGCAGAGACACCAAGGCTTGAGAAATCTGCAACAACTGTGTTTCAACGTTGGTTTGTCCGTTTGTTTCAGTTTGTCCAGTCTGTCCAGGCGGCGTACTAAGCGACGGAAGACTATCATCAACCGGTACTTCATGCGCTCTCGTCGCGTCTAGACCTGGACCTGCCTGCTGTCGTGCACCTCCATTAGAATTACCCAAACCTGGGGGCTGCAAACCTCCCTCCATTGCTTGAATTGGACTCATTGGCTCCCTGCTTACGCTTGTGACAAAGGGACCTGGAAGTCTTTCATCGCGTTGCCTTGCATGGTTATTCAACCAGTCTCTCCAAGCATCATCTCTTTGCAAAGGATCATCTCCGCGAAACCTTTCTGTTTCAGGTTCTACACTACGCCTACGCCTCCTAGTGTCTCCGCGTCTACCAGAACCACCAGATCCAGACATTGCAACTACACTACTGCAAGGATACTTGACTACAACGGATGCTGCACGTTGGCAGCTCCGCTACCATGCGGAAAATTCAAACCCAAGTTGGTTCAAAAATCCTTTCTACGTAAATCCCAGGACCTACACCTAGATGCAGTTCCTACAACCTACGCACAGCGAAGTTTACGCAAACGCGGTTCCCACACACAAGCTCTCAGGTTCGGAGCAGCTCAACCCTTTTGGACGCTCTCTCAGAGGTGCGGTAGCAAAAAAACACACGAACCAAAGCAAAACAAGACAAGACAAGATGGACTAAACCACGTGACTGTCTCAGACTACTTCTTTGCAGTTTCCTTGGCTTTGAGCCAAAAGCAACCATACAGCTTGACTGCAACCATTGTTTAAACGTTCAAGATCCGAAGATCTTTCTCAAAAACTCTCTTCCACTAACCAGAGATAGTCAACATCGACACTGCGGTCGCTGATGCCCCCTCAGACGACCGGCAACCCATTTTTGTCATCTCACTATGATGACGGGTGCTCGGTCTGTTGTCATCATTGAGGGACATCGGCAACCACCGTCTCGATGTTAACCTGTCAACCAACAAACTCAAAACGACGTGTCGACTATTCACAGTTACACACACAACTACTAACAAGCAGCCAAAGTTCCAAAGTTCAAAGTTCAAATCGGTTCGTCACAGTGCGGAAACTTTCTATGAAAGTTTCCCATAAAAGTAAAGTTCACAGAACGCAACTTTCGCTGAAAAATTCTGTGGGTTTCTGGAAACTCCATTCCAGGTTCTTTGAATTCATAAACACTTTCTATGCATACGATTCCACTTGCATTCAAATGTTCACATTCTTGAATTACTTCAAATGCACTCGTGCATTCAAACGTCCTCAATTCAGATTGATTCCAAATGCATGCAAACGTTCTCAGCTCAATCCTGAACTCCTCAATGTCATCAAGACATGTCCGAAAAGTGCTCCAGGCTTCGCATCTATTTACAAATATTCATGGTTACCATAAAACAGATCCCAACAGATACCAGTCTCACCGCATCCACGAATGTTATATCAATGCAATATCCAAACACAATTCTGAACACTAAGATGACACTACCTCAATTGGTCGGGCCAATTGATGTAGTCTCACCCGAGCATTCTTCCGGTGACCGGAGTCACGAATTCCAAATTGCTTCCTCAAAGAATGCCAGCATTGAATTCTCCAAAGCAGAATATGCACGCCCCACCAAAGCAGAACTCGCACACTGTACCACTTCATCTCGTTCATCCAAATATGCACAAAGCCAGAAGCTTTCCTCGCTCACCAGCCAAAAATACCGGATATTTCCACACAAAAACTAACGGGAGAAAAAATGCAGGATCACCGATACATAGTCCTATTGCCTTGTCACGTTCATCAGAGAACAAGAAACGAACAACAAAGAACCAAAAGCAAGAACAACACCAAAAACAAAACAAAACAAAAACAACACACACAAAAAGCAAACAACCACACAACCACAAAGCAGCGACGTGACAGTTCCAGTTTATGGGTGAAAAAAATCTATTGAGGCAAGAGGTGATAGCTTCGTATCATCTCGGCGCTACACGTCAAGACTGAATGATCTGAAACCAAAAACGCGATGATCACCAGCCAAGATATCCATTGCTTTTATGAAAGCCTGCAGTCCAAAATGTGGACACATGCCCCGTGTGGGACCTTAACTTCAAAGCACATGCATATTTTCGTCCCTCGATATGTTCCGTTTCTCTTGCGAAATAAAGAAGCTACCATGTGGCCGCCATGGCCTCACCTCCATGTCCTCTACCAGTTTACTTTTGCGGCCACTACAGCTTCGGCCCCTGCGTGAATTAATTAATTAATCTCATATGCTACATGCTTGGAAACATGTTGAACGACCTCGCGGAAGCCATACGACGTTGGACGGAAAAAAAATCATTCAGTCTTGACGTGTATTATATAAATTCGAGTCCCCGTGAGCCTCGCTTTGTCCTCGTGCCATTACGTTTTGCGTCCGAGACCTGGCCTCGGGCCTCGGGCAGGCCTCGGTGAGCCTCGGAGCGCCTCGAATGCTAACAAACCTGCTTCATCCATGGCCCCTAAAACAGGGCCGAAAAAAGTGTTCAAAACATGGCTGCGATAGAGGGACCTCGACAGTAGCAAGTGGCCTTGGGACATGTTCAGGCTGCTGGGTCGCAAATCTGCTTGCAAAACATTTGCGGGCAGCAACGAAATTCCCGGCTGACCCCATTTTTGGGTCCAAATATGGGCCATGAAATGGGTCCAGAATTGGATCACATTTTCATTCCTTCTTTTAAGTCTTTGCTTGGGCCCCGTTATGGGGTCCAGATTTGGACCCAAAAGTGGGGCCAGCCATCGGAAAATTTTGCTGCTGCCCGCAGATGTTTTGCAAGCAGATTTGCGACGCACTAGCATGATCGGAAGCGTTAGCACATGCTTTTTCTCCAATTTCTTTCTTGTACAAACACTAAAGTCTTTGGCTGCTGAATGTGTTGTTGGCGTTCGTTTGGAGCTGCGGAATTTCTTGACTCCTGTCTGGTGGACTGATTGTTTTGGTTGCTTGCATTTGGTGCAGGTGGCTGTTTGTTTTGGACAGATGTCGTTGACACACTTCCTAGATTTGGGTTGGTGGGTTGGTGCCTAGAAAGTGTATGTTTTGCTGATGAACACAGCTACAATTTTTATTCCGCACCCGCTGTCAATTTGGAAATAGACCGAGAGGGGATAGCGAAAAGCCAAGACGGTCAACAAAAAGAAACATAGGCCCATTTCTCTAGCCTCGAGGCTGCCTCGAAGCCTGCTTTAAAGCCTGCCGCCAGGCTCATCCTGAAAGATTGTTTGTTTTGCTCCAAGTTCGATGGTCGAGAACCGGAGTTGCAACAGAGGATGCAAATGTCTTTTTCCCGTCTTGCAGAAAGTGCGCTGTTTTGTGCTAACTTTGCTGTCGCCCATGCAGGTTTGATTTGCTTGGCATGTGCAATACTTCTGGCAGTTATATTCTGAAAACTGACAGCGTTTAGTGCAGATTTTGGTGGCAGGTGCGGTATTTACGGCCTGTGTGACACTGAACCTACAGAGGGTGAGCGTTTAGTGCGACAGTGGTGGCACTACACGCCTTTTACCGTGGAAAAAACCAGCAAAACAGGTCCAGCGTGTAGCATGTAGTGGCTCTTTTTCTAAACTATATTGATCTTTAAAGAAATAATTGCAACCGAACGCCAGGAAACGGCGAAAATGTGTCTCCGGCCACAGCGCGGAGCGTTTAGTGGGGTACTACACGCCCAAACGGTCGCTGTCGATCTTACTGGCAGGCGCAATATTTGCGCTCTGCGTCGCGCCAAAATCACAGAGGGTGAGCGTGTAGTGCAGCCACTTGTGGCACTACACGGCAGGTTTCTGTGCACAAACCTTGGCAGGCGCAGTATTTCAAAAGGAAACATGGCCACTCCACAGCTTAAAGCCTGCCACGGCTGAAGCTAAGATGGCCACGTTTGTTTGTCAAATACTTGCCACGGGCTAAGCTGTGAGGTGGCCATGTTTGCTTGTCAAAAACTGTCTCTGCCAGGGTTTACGCTGTGTGGTGGCCATGTTAGCTTCTGAATTACTGCGCCTGCCAGCGTGTAAGCTGTCCAGGTTAAGCTGTGAGGTGGCCATGTTTGTTTGTCAAGTACCGCAGGTGTCAGGGTTTAAGTTGTGAGGTGGCCATGTTTGTTTGCAATATTTGCCACAGGTTGAGATGTGTGGTTGTTTACTTCTGAAATGCCGCGCTTGCCAAGGGTTTAAGCTGTGATGTGGCCATGTTTGCTTCTGAAATATTGTGCCTGCGACGGCGTTGTTAGCTACCAAAGCACTGCGCCTGCCACAGGCTTAAGGTTTTAAAATATTGGGCCTGCCGCTTTAAGAGATCTGTTGAAGACTTTTTTTCCTCTGGTTTGGCTGATTCGCACTAGGCACGGTCCTTACAATTGCGTAAGCAGTGAAAAGCAGTAGTGTACAGGACTCGTGTGGTCCAAAATCTCAGGCAAATCATCACGAGAAACAAACCAAACAACAAGAACCAAAACCAAAAACGACCCGCAAATCCCCCAGCCAGATTTGCGTTTCGCCACAAAGCAAGACAGCGAAGCAACAAAGAAAGGGGCAGGGCCCAACAAGAACCAAAACAAAAAACTCTCAGATTTGCCTTGGATACAGCGACCTTAGGCACTGTATCATCCTCAAAAACATGCAAACTAATTAATTGCGGCGGTGCATAAAGTGTAGTACCTGATTGCCCAGACCGTCTTACCTGAGAACAGCAAAGAGAGTCCAATATTGTAGGCAGACTGATGTGTGGTTCGACAGAGGCCACCTGTATGGACGATTTGTCAATAAAGCAACTTCCGCATCGCTGCTGTTCACCCTGAATTGTTCAGCGTATGCCAGGCAGTCTGTTCCTGTCAGTATACACCACCGCAAGGGACTGTAATCTATTTCCCCCCCAAGACAGGGAGGAGAGCACTGACAGCCTGCAACATGGTGTGAGCACTTGCAGAAACCGTCACGTGACTTGTGCCCAAGACCCTAAGGCCGTGGGTGAAACGGTGGCTAAAGGCCTGACCGGCTCAGTACGGCCATGACAGACAAATGATGTTTCAACCATCATAATGAGACTTGGACTAAATACGGTGCTGATGGATATAACATGGGCTCGTGAGCACTTCCAGTATGATACTGCAGGTAGGTATACAAAAGTCGCATTCGCATTGCTGTAAGACTTGTTCACGAAAACGATCAAAGATGAGGTGGTTCGGTGCGCCAGCACCAGATACTCAGACAGGAGTCACTAGGCGTCATCGTCCCAGCAAGTTCTGCGGAGAGGACCGGATGCACAGAAAGGCAACTGTATATTCCAGACAAAGCCACTCTCCCACCGAGTGGGCCATATGCCAGAGCAATACAGAAAATCCGCACAACGAACCATGTGGGCAGGCTTTGCTGCACTCGGGCGTTCCAGACTGAACTGCAGGAAGCACAACTGGACAGCGCCAGTAGAGCTCACTGCAGTGCAGCCTAGTCCATGGCTCTACCGGGAATCTACCGCCCCTCAAGAAAACACACAGGAAACAAAACAGAGAGAGAAGAGCGCATCCCAATACAGCCAAAGAGGAAGCCACTTGACAAATTAAACTCAAACAAACAAACGAATTCAAAAGGGGATCAACTAAAAAAGGGGGGGGGACGGTGAGCAAAGGCTGTCCCACCTCGGATAAATCCTTAGTCACTACCGGATGAGATCAATGTAGCCATGGTGAAAAGATGGGTGGCTGTAACCTCGGTATCCAGGCAACAGAGGAAGCAAAAACAACACACGCCCAAACAACACGACACCTGCCATCAAGGGGGAAGCAAAGAGGGGGGAGCGGCCAAAGTACAACCCATGCAATGCTACAAGCCAACAGAGGAAACGAGGAGAGGAGCCAGGAGGCAGCAGAGGACAGAGAGAGAGAGGACACACACGCACTAGAAGGGAGAGATCTGTTGAAGACGCCCCGCTCCCCAGCGGCAATGCTGCGTCGCGTCAGTGTGAGATGGACTGAAGGTGTCATATGCTTCTTTACAGCATTCCACCAGTAGCATTGCCGCCGGGGGTGTGGGGGTTCTGCGCTGCCCGCGCAAAAACTAACGGGAGAAAAAATGCAGGATCACATGGAGGTGAGGCCATGGCGGCCACATGGTATCTTCTGTATTTCGCAAGAGAAACGGAACATATCGAGGGACGAAAATATGCAGTATGTGCTTTGAAGTTAAGGTCCCACACGGGGCATTTTTTGTCAAGCGAAATGCAGTCCATAGCACAGGCCTCGAGGACTACACGTCAGCAGTGTTCGAGTGAACTCTCCCATTTCCGGGGAATACAAGTCCCAATCATAGCGATTCGAAGCCACGGGCAACAATGCGTTCCAAATGGTAGTGGTATTTTGCCAGTCAATCAAGGAAGGGCCAAAGTAGCGTTGAACTGTTGCAGTTGTGGCAATCTCGTATAGAGGGTGGTGCACTTCTTGGTTGGAGGGAGAATGTCCATTGTGGAGCTGAAGATAGCGATGATAGGCTTCAGACATCGCTATTTCCGGCCAATGCACTCTGGGGCGGCCGATCCGAAATGGAGAGGAAATTGTACGCAAAGAGTGGGAAGTATTGAACGAAATTTTATGTTCAAGGGAGTCAAAGTGGCGGAGTATGTGGCCTAGGTATCGTAGACGTTGGACTGAGATTCGTTGACTAGGGATCAGGAGACGAGGTGCATGAACGTAAGCAAGCTGAAGAAGGAAAGCATTTGAACATTCCGCATCAGAGGGCTGCAAGACCCTGTGGTAGAAGGAGCTTTTAACTTGGAAGATTTGTCGGAGAACTTTGTAGTGGAGGGCGTTAAATCTGGTGATTTGGGCAGGAGTGTAAACCTGTGACTCACAACCATAAAGGAGAATTGCCATAACAATTTGTGAATAGATTTGAAGGCGCCGTCGGAACGGGAGAGCAGGATTTGTAAAGACGGGAAAGAGGGAGCGGAAGGCTCCGGACGCCTGGGAATATCTGTAGTTGCAATCAGCAACAGAGGAACCGTTGGCAGTTATGTATGCCCCAAGGTACTTCGCAGAATTAACGGAGTGGATCTGTGGGCCGAAAGGGGCAGTACCTGAACAATGAGAGCAGGAGCATGGGCTACAGGGGTCTACACAAGGAGACAAATGAATAGGGAGATCAGAATGGAGACGAAGGAGTTGACATTTGTCCGGATTTAAGAAGAGGCCACGTTTGCAAGCTTCATGCTGAACAGTATGTAACAGCCGATGAAGGGTGAGCTGGGTACGAGCCATCAGTACTGTGTCATCAGCATATTCAATGTCGGTTACAGGGGTGCGGGCGGAGAAGGTCCAAGGAGTGTAATGGAAAAACTGTTCGAAAAGAGAATAAACATCGTGCATCAGAACTGAAAGGACCAGAATGAACAGGTAGGGACTCAGGGGGCAACCTTGACGGATGCCGCGTGATAACTTGTAGGTGGCGGAGGTATGCTGGGGAGTGGCAACGAAAAATTTGCCGTCCTGATATAGCGAAGAAACTGCATGCACAAAGGGCAGAGGGAGACCAATTCGAACAAGAGAGGCTGTAAGATGTTCATGGCTAATGCAATCAAAAGCTTGAGACCAATCTAAGAACAGGATGTAAAGAGATGTGGTATGCCGTTCAAAGAGTTCAGCCAGGCGCCTGATAATGAAGAGAGGTGAACTCGTGGACCGCGCCTTACGAAACCCATACTGGAGGTCACTGATACGGTCATCAAAATGATAGGCCAGCCGTGCCTGAAGGAGAGCTGCATACAATTTATAAATGGAGTTGGCAAGGCTAATGGGCCTGTATGCTGACGGCATGCGGCTATTTTTACCTCCGCCTTTGAATATCATAACGACCCTTGCCAATTTCCAATGATCCGGAGCAGAGGCAGAAAGGAAGCAGCTGTTGAAGTATTCAAGGAGGAGGCGGCGCAACGCATAAGGGAGGAGTTTATAAAGGTCGATACTGACTTGGTCAGGGCCAGGAGCTTTGCGTGACTTTAGGCGGCGGAGGGCAAAATGTATGTCCACCATGGTGAACGGGGCAAAGGCAGCATCAAGACAGGGGAACAATCGGGCAAGAGATGGGGGCGGACATGAGGATGGCTTCCAGACTGTATCCCTCAAATATTGAGCAAGCACTTCCGGCTTTTCGGCGGCTGTACTTGGGCGCCCGGATGGCCAGCAAACTGATTGAGTGCGGGGTTGATATTTGGAGCGGACACGCTTGATGGTCTTCCACCGATCAGCAGGGGAGGAGCGATGATCTATGTCCAGCTGGCGCAGAGTCCAGCGCTTTTTATCGCGGGCAGCATGGGAGCGTATCTGTCTTCGTAAGGTGGCAACATCCGATGCGTTGAGTGTCCCGCTATTGAGATTAGAAATTTCTTGCTGGGTGGACACAGAGAGATAAGGTTTCCGGATGGATGCAGGTTTCCGGGAGAAGGAGACAGTAGCTGCGTTTAATAAAGAGCTGACCAAATGATCAGTTTGAGCCGGTAGGGGCAGGGAGGAGAACCAACGTGTGAGTGGGTCCGGGGGTAAAATAGGAGGGGAGGGAGGGAAGGATGCATACCGACCAAGGTTGGAGGAGGAAGTGGTTCCTCGAGCGGCGTTGGAGTCTGCCCGATCATTTCCTAAATTTCCAGAATGTCCTTTTACTTTTACCACGGCAACGGGCATTTGGGAGGTGATATGGGTAAAAGTGGCTAACAGGAGGTTGGCCAGTTGGGGATTTGCAGATGGGATGGCGAGCCCAAGGAGCAGGTCATAGGCATATTTGGAATCTGTGTGGAGGGTAATTGCGCTTGTGTGGGCGGGCAGAAAAGGGAGCAAAAGCAAAGCTTCGAGAATGGCTTGGAGCTCCGCAGTGTTATTGCTGCCCATTACTGGGAAAGGGAGGTGCCCTACAGACCCAAAATGATCGATTTCAAAGGGAGCTGAAACGTAAACGCCCCAGCCAGCGGGGTTGTGAAGGCTTACATTGTGCTGGTCAGGACAAGAGCCGTCTGTATATATATGGAGGGATCCAGGAATGGGTTCCGAGGTGGGAGCGTGATAGCGGGCAGAAGAGTGGCTACAAAATTGCTCCATCAGGTGCGCCTGGAAATGTAATTTCTGCTCATTGGTGGGAGGCAGATATTGTGGAGGGGCTGCCGGCTTGTGCTTTGCGACAAAATCAGGGCAAGTGAAATTGGCAGTAAGCACATAATGCCTATGAAACCAAGGGAGGCGTATGGACGGATTGGAATGGATAGAGCGGAAAAGAGTACGATATTGAAAGGGGGCAAGAACATGGTCCAAGACTGCAAAGTTGTCGACATTAGGGTGGAAAGGGTCGTCAGTTAAATCAGCTATTTCACGGTAGGTGACCAGTTTGGAGGGAAGGCGTGGCCGCATAGAGGAGATGATGCTCAGGTCGTGCTGAACTAGAAATTCAATCATGTGGGTCAGGTTGTTCGTTTCAAGGTCTGCTTCGGTACTTGTAGAGAAAAGTACTGGACCAATATGTCTGCCAAGGCCGGCAATGTGATTGGTATACAGACGGGTGTTGAAATCGCCCATGAGGATTGGGTAAGAGTGAGACGAGAATTGAGTGTACCAGGTGTCTAGAGAACGCCAGAAAATGTTTTTGCGGTCGGAGTCTTCCTGGGCATCTGCGAGTTGGGAGGGAGCATAGATGGAGAAAAGGGAAATGGGGCGGGGTTTGGTGGAGAGCTGTAAAATTGCTATCCGAGAAGTTACGGGTATAAAATCATGGACAAGCGGGTGGAGAAATTGGGGAACGGCGAAGCCAACACCGGCATGGGGGTCTGACGCATCCCCCGACAGATAGAAGTGCCAATTTAAAGATCTTACATGGTCAGTGCAAAGGCTCTTAGTTTCTTGCAGGCAGACAATTCCCATTGGGAGGGAGTTGAGGGTCTGGGCTAGCATTTCGAATTTCCCAATACCGCGCAAAGTTTCTATGTCCCACACGGGGCATATGTCCACATTTTGGACTGCAGGCTTTCATAAAAGCAATGGATATCTTGGCTGGTGATCATCGCGTTTTTTGGTTTCAGATCATTCAGTCTTGACGTGTATTATATAGATTCGAGTCCCCGTGAGCCTCGCTTTGTCCTCGTGCGATTACGTTTTGCGTCCGAGACCTGGCCTCGGGAAGGCCTCGGGCAGGCCTCGGTGAGCCTCGGAGCGCCTCGAATGCCAACAAACCTGCTTCATCATGGCCCCTAAAACAGGGCCGAAAAAAGTGTTCAAAACATGGCTGCGATAGAGGGACCTCGACAGTAGCAAGCGGCCTTGGGACGCACAAAGAGAAAAAGGTATGTGTTGACATTCATGTTCAGGCTGCTGGGTCGCAAATCTGCTTGCAAAACATTTGCGGGCAGCAACGAAATTCTCCGATGGCTGACCCCATTTTTGGGTCCAAATATGGGCTCCAAAATGGGGTCCAGAATTGGATCACATTTTCATTCCTTCTTTTAGGTCTTTGCTTGGGCCCCGTTATGGGGTCCAGATTTGGACCCAAAAGTGGGGCCAGCCATCGGAAAATTTTGCTGCTGCCCGCAGATGTTTTGCAAGCAGATTTGCGACGCACTAGCATGATCGTAAGCGTTAACACATGCTTTTTCTCTCTGTGCGTCCCAATTTGTTTCTTGTACAGTCGAGGTCCCTTTATGGCCGCCATGTTTCTACTAGTTTTTTGGATCCTGTTTTCGGGGCCATGATGAAGCAGGCTTGTCGCCAAACACTAAAGTCTTTGGCTGCTGAATGTCTTGTTGGCGTTCGTTTGGGGCTGCTGAATTTCTTGACTCCTGTCTGCGTGGACTGATTGTTTTGGTTGCTTGCATTTGGTGCAGGTGGCTGTTTGTTTTGGACAGATGTCGTTGACACACTTCCTAGATCTTGGGTTGGTGGGTTGGTGCCTAGAAAGTGTATTTTTTGCTGATGAACACAGCTACAATTTTTATCCCGCACCCGCTGTCAATTTGGGAATAGACCGAGAGGGGACAGCGAAAAGCCAAGACGGTCAACAAAAAGGAACATTGGCCCATGTAAAGCGTAAAGTTGCAACGGCCCTTTCAATGAAGGTGAAACCTGTTTAAAAATATAGACATTCATGTGCATTTGCTCCAATTTCAGCCGTCGAGGCTTGCCTCGAAAATTCTCCCTCATCCTTACATTTTTTGTTTTGTTGCAATTTCTATAGCCTCGAGGCTGCCTCGAAGCCTGCTTTGAAGCCTGCCGCCAGGCTCATCCTGAAAGATTGTTTGTTTTGCTCCAAGTTCGCATGGTCGAGAACCGGAGTTGCAACAGAGGATGCAAATGCCTTTTTCCCGTCTTGCAGAAAGTGCGCTGTTTTGTGCTAACTTTGCTGTCGCCCCTGCGGGTTTGATTTGCTTGGCATGTGCAATACTTCTGGCAGTCACGGTGTGAAAACTGACAGCGTTTAGTGCAGATTTTGGTGGCAGGTGCGGTATTTACGGCGTGTGTGACACTGAACCTACAGAGGGTGAGCGTTTAGTACGACAGTTGTGGCACTACACGCCTTTTACCGTGGAAAAAACCAGCAAAACAGGTCCAGCGTGTAGCGTGTAGTGGCTCTTTTTCTAAACTATATTGATCTTTAAAGAAATAATTACAACCGAACGCCAGGAAACGGCGAAAATGTGTCTCCGGCCACAGCGCGGAGCGTTTAGTGGGGTACTACACGCCCAAACGGTCGCATCTAAAAATCGCTGTTTTACCACAGTGCGAAGCGTTTAGTGCCGATCTTACTGGCAGGCGCAGTATTTGCGCTCTGCGTCGCGCCAAAATCACAGAGGGTGAGCGTGTAGTGCCGCCAGTTGTGGCACTACACGGCAGGTTTCTGTGCACAAACCTTGGCAGGCGCAGTATTTCAAAAGGAAACATGGCCACCCCACAGCTTAAAGCCTGCCACGGCTGAAGCTGTGAGGTGGCCACGTTTGTTTGTCAAATACTTGCCACGGGCTAAGCTGTGAGGTGGCCATGTTTGCTTGTCAAAAACTGCCCCTGCCAGGGTTTACGCTGTGTAGTGGCCATGTTAGCTTCTGAATTACTGCGCCTGCCAGCGTGTAAGCTGTCCAGGTTAAGCTGTGAGGTGGCCATGTTTGTTTGTCAAGTACCGCAGGTGTCAGGGTTTAAGTTGTGAGGTGGCCATGTTTGTTTGCAATATTTGCCACAGGTTGAGATGTGTGGTTGTTTACTTCTGAAATGCCGCGCTTGCCAAGGGTTTAAGCTGTGATGTGGCCATGTTTGCTTCTGAAATATTGTGCCTGCGACGGCGTTGTTAGCTGCCAAAGCACTGCGCCTGCCACGGGCTTAAGCTTTTGAAATATTGGGCCTGCCGCTTTAAGAGATCTGTTGAATACGCCCCGCTCCCCAGCGGCAATGCTGCGTCAGTGTGAGATGGACTTAAGGTGTCATATGCTTCTTTACAGCATTCCACCAGTAGCATAGCCGCCGGGGGTGTGGGGGTTCTGCGCTGCCCGCGCAAAAACTAACGGGAGAAAAAATGCAGGATCACATGGAGGTGAGGCCATGGCGGCCACATGGTATCTTCTTTATTTCGCAAGAGAAACGGAACATATCGAGGGACGAAAATATGCATGTGCTTTGAAGTTAAGGTCCCACACGGGGCATGTGTCCACATTTTGGACTGCAGGCTTTCATAAAAGCAATGGATATCTTGGCTGGTGATCATCGCGTTTTTTGGTTTCAGATCATTCAGTCTTGACGTGTATTATATAGATTCGAGTCCCCGTGAGCCTCGCTTTGTCCTCGTGCCATTACGTTTTGCGTCCGAGACCTGGCCTCGGGCAGGCCTCGGGCCTCGGGCAGGCCTCGGTGAGCCTCGGAGCGCCTCGAATGCCAACAAACCTGCTTCATCATGGCCCCTAAAACAGGGCCGAAAAAAGTGTTCAAAACATGGCTGCGATAGAAGGACCTCGACAGTACTGTACAAGAAACAAAGTGGGACGCAGAGAGAGAAAAAGCATGTATTAACACTTACGCCCATGCTAGTGCGTCGCAAATCTGCTTGCAAAACCTTACAGAACGTGAAGTTATAAGTCGACAGCTACAGCTCATGCAAGCGAGCGTACAACATTACCCGACAGAGGACCTCAACACAGCTGATACAAGTTGCCTGTCCAGAACCTCGGCTGAACACTTTGATGACAGACCTGGTCCCTGTTCAGAGGAAAACGCTCGCATCCCTGTATCAATGTGACTGAGCCAGCTACCATGGTCAACCGGCCGCATCAAATGCAATTGGCTGCAACGCCTGCCAGTTGACCGCTCGAGGAGCTCCACGCTTGCAAGCCTGCATCAATGCTGTCGAGCTAGCGATCATCGCTAACTCGATCGCATTGGATTCAGTTTTGAAAGCGGTATGCACCGCAAGAGTGCACTACAGCTCCCAATGATGATGATGCTTGGAAAAGGACAACTGAGCGGACTCTGAGTGTGCCCTGAGTGCCGTAGCTATTGCTGTCATTTTCACCTTAGATCTTGTTTCACCTTCCTGTTTCACCGTTTTTTCGTTTCTCACCACTCTCGTTGCCACCCGGCGTTGTCGGTGTTTGCTTCGAAGTGCCTGGATGTAATGTCATGCCTGTACGGCTGCTCTTTGTGATCTCGGGGATCCTGGCTGGGGGGATCCCTGGTTTCCGCATGGAGCTTTGTTGCTTCTCTCACCCACCAACATGGCCCATTGGTCTGTTTTGTGGTTCCTCTGTTTTGCTTCTTGTTTTGGGCCATTCTCATAATGCATGTAATTCCCATTGCTGGTGGCGATCCCACTTCTCTGTGTCGTTTTTGTTTTGGTTTTGTTGTGGTTGTGTGTTTTTTGCCTGTTTTTGCTTTGTTGTTTTTGGTTTGCTTTCTTGTCTGTTTTCTTGCTGGGACAGCTTCTGGACTGCGTACTGGTCCACTACCAGCACTTTTGTGGCTTTCGACAAGGTGACAGAACTGCATGTAAATTACAATTCAACTGTTTGCCGCGATTGAATGTGTGTAACGACCTGGCGGAAGCCATGAAGGCGTTGGACGGAAAAAAAAGCAAATCTGCTTGCAAAACCTCTGCGGGCAGCAGCAAAATTCTCCGATGGCTGACCTCACTTTTGGGTCCAAATCTGGATCCCAAAACGGGGGCCAAGCAAAGACCTAAAAGAAGGAATGAACATGTGATCCAATTCTGGACCCCATTTTGGGGTCCATATTTGGACCCAAAAATGGGGTCAGCCATCGGAGAATTTCGCTGCTGCCCGCACATGTTGTGCAAGCAGATTTGCGACCCTGCAGCTCGAACATGAATGTTAACTCATACCTTTTTCTCTTTGTGCGTCCCAAGTCCGGTTGCTACTGTCAAGGTCCCTTTATCGCAGCCATGTTTTGACCACTTTTTTGGGCCCTGTTTTAGGGGCCATGATGAAGCAGGTTTGTTGTCATTCTCCATGTCACTGTTTTCTGATGTTGGCCCTCTGGAGGCCGTCGCGGAGAACAAGACAGAACAGAAGTCGGCAGCAAAGCGCCGCCAGCGGTTGCTAAAAGCACCCCTAAAGCCGCCAAGCTAGGATGCGTTTTCCCACAGCGCGGAGCGTATAGTTGATGAACTTGGCCTACTATACCCTGAAAACCGTGGAAATTTGCGGAAAAACATGGCCAGCGTATAGCGTATAGTTGGTTCAATTCGATTAAAAAACCATACTAAAAAAAATCTTTCTTAGAATGTGAGCTGACCGGCCAAAAATGGATCTCACGCCACAGCGCGGAGCGTTTAGTAGGGTACTAAACCGTTTGGCCCGCAACACCAAAATTGTGTTCTCGCCACAGCGCGGTGGGTTTAGTTGGGCTCTTTGTTTGCACGATTATTTTACAGATTCCATTTTTTGCGTGACGGACGCAGCACTTGAACCCCGTACGGCCATCTTAAAGGTTGAAGCGCGGCTGGATACTTTTATTTGACGCCTCCACATGGAGCAGTGGAAAGGCGGAAGCCGATGGTGCCAAGCACACACTGCCCTGTGGGTAGATCTCCTTCATTGGGGCCAAGATGAAAGATTTCCCTCATTTGCAGAGGAACCCAACAAAGCTATCTTTCGCTGCTTGCCCCGTCCATGGAACAAAGCTGAAAAAATTGCAGTAGTGAACTCTTTCTCATCAATGTGGTTGGAAATCAACAGCGCTCTTGCAGTAGAAGGACAGCGCCCATCACAGTGGCAAGCCCAACCTGAAGCCTCCACCAAGACGAAAGATAAACGCGATCTTTGACTCTCAGCTATGATTGCTGTAACTCCCCTTTTTCTTCACTGGAAGATTGGACTATCTACACACACCGAAAGCCGGTGTGACGCTCGGAGATTTATAGATGCTTCAAAAGCGGCTTGTGGTGTTCAGATTTACAGTTCCTGTGGAGAATCCCGACATCGGCATTCCCAAGGGTGCCTCCTGCAAAGGGGAATCGTCGATGTTTGCGCTTCCAGACTCCAGACTTGCAGTTGCAAATCCAAGATGAGGATTTGACGTATGTTTAAATCCCCGCGCCCCATCTTCAATGTTGGACGGAAGCTTAAATGTTGCAGTTTCACCTTTTGAACTGATAGCCATCAAAAAGAAATTTTGCCTCAGGTCACATCCTCAAATTGGAATTCACTTCTTAGTTGCAATAGCATCAACACACCCTCAACAATGACAATGGGGTCGCAGGGGTTCAGTTTGTGGTTGGCCCTTGTGGGGGCCATGCAAGGAAAGATGGCCGTACTGGGTTCTCAAGCGCTGCGCCTGCAGCGCTTCAACCTTTACGATGGCCGCACGGAGCTCTCAAGCGCTGCACCTGCCGCGCTTCAACTTTTAAGGTGGCCGTACAGGGTTCTCAAGCGCTGCGCCTGCCGCGCTTCAACCTTTTAGATGGCCGTACGGGGTTCTCAAGTGCTGCGCCCGTCACGCAAACAAATGGAATCTGTAAAATAATCGTACAAACAAAGAGCCCAACTAAACCCACCGCGCTGTGGCGAGCACAATTTTGGTGTTGCGGGCCAGATGGTTTAGTTCACTACTAAACGCTCCGCATAGTAGGCCAAGTTCATCAACTATACGCTCCGCGCTGTGGGAAAACGCGCATCCTAGCTTGGCGGCTGTTGGGCTGCTTTTAGCAACCGCTGGCGGCGCTTTGCTGCCGACTTCTGTTCTTTCTTGTTCTCCAGAAAACAGTGACAAATTGCATCTGCAGGCCAAAGCAACACAGTTGAGATGCCTGTGCTGCTGCTTCAAGTGGTTCAGCTTGCGTGCCAGAACCTGCAATAGATTCCTCCACACATGTTGTTTCCTTTGTGACCCTAGAAACTGGGGCCATAAAGGACTTTGAACCTGCTGCCGCCAAAACCTTCCCCCATGGTACTAAGTACCGCCCTACTCCCGACAGAGAAGCTTTCAATCACAAGACTTTGAGACTTCAGATCCAACCCGCAAGGTACCCCCAAATGCGACCCCAACACCATGTCCAACCACTAACTGGCCCACCAGGACACGCCCAAGAGCCACATGAGCGATATCGTTGCAAGACAACAACAAAACCTACTGCAGCAACCCACCAACCGCCTGCAACCGAAACTGCACTAGAAGGCGCACAGGAACCAAGTAAAACTCTTGGATTGGGAGCCAGCGCAAGATGTATATCTTCTATGGGCATTTTTTTCACTTTTCTGACGAAGCAGTGAACGGCAAACCACGGCTTGACCAACACATGCAGCAACCTTGAGGCTGCCATGCGTGCCTCGGGCAGGCCTCGGTAAGCCTTGCCAACAAACCTTCATCATGGCTCCCAAAACAGGATCCACAAAACTAGTAGAAACATGGCGGCCAGAAAGGGACCTCGACTGTACATAGTCCAGCAGCCGTCACAATCCATTAAGAAAAAAAGCAAAAAACACAACCACACCCAAAACAACAAAAACAAAACCAAAACCCAAACAACCCAAACAACCCCTTTTTTTTGTGTGGTCGGCGCCCGTTGCCTTTCGGCGGGTCGCACTTGAGACTCCCGAGTGGACCAGCAGGGATTCGAACCACCACCGGCAGTCTGTCAGCGCTGCAAACAACCCAAACAACCCCCCAAACAAAACAGACAAGCAAAATGGAAAGTGATCGGCGGTCCAGTCCGGTGGATACATCGTTGTCTTACGGCTCCATCTGTGTAACGGCCATCCAGCTGGCATATGCGAGGAGCCCGTCCCCATTTTGTTCAATTATATCACCCAGCATTGGCACGTCAATTGAGGTTTTCAGGCTGATATGTGGTCGGTTGCATTGCCATGTCTCTGGGGAAGTAAACCTCGTTTGGCCAGTTCTGCCACCGCTGGGAAAGAAGGCTGGTCGCTGATGATCAGCGCCTGATCATGAGCCGAAGGCCATGCATGGTTCGGGTGTTCCTTGTCCTGCGCTTGGAGGTCCCCTGGTGGCTGTTGTGTCTTGGAACCAGGTGGGACGACAGATTTGACCCCTAGTCAAGCTTCCTGAGTCCGTGGCTTTTGACGCTTTCCCGGCGTAAGCTGTGGTACATGGGGGGAATCCATGCAGGGACGAATATGACCACATATTGGACATTCCATGCCACATGGAGATCTTGATTCTTGAAGTCCGGTGTGATGCATCGGACCTGTCCATCAATGACTCGGACGTATGACTCCGTTCGGTCGAAGGAGGCAGTGACCTTGATACTCAAATATAGTTCTCTGAACCAGTAATCCTTTTGCAACATGAATGAGAGATGTGGCGATCTGGTTTCCAGAACATGTCTTGCTGGTGCTGAAAGTGCCACCAGCCACTCTGCAAGGAATTCAATGACCCTATTTTCGAGCTTGGTGAGGGCGTTATGGACCGCTTGGAACGCTGACTCCATATTTGGTGTTTGCGAAGCAGGGGGTGTGCCTTCTGCATGTCGGATGTAATCGTCAGCAAAAAAAGGCGGCACATTCTGGAGACCCACTGGCTGGCGCTATCCATGTTAATTGTGATCTTGGCTAAGGGCCACGGGTCCGGTAGCGTGGATAGGCAGTGGAGCAACTCCGATGTCAGCTCTGGCGCCACCACTGGGAGTTCACTTTCCTTTGGCCTATATGGAGTCGTTTCATTTGCCGCGCTTCCTTTGCTTGCGTTGCGTATGTTCCTTGGCGGCATCATATATGGCCTGTAGCTGGGGGCCATGTTGGCCAACCATCGCTCTAAGGTATTTGCATGCGCGGATAGCAGCCCTGCGAGTGCCGGGTCCATCTTCTGGTTGGTTCTTGGCCGCAATGGCAAGTATGTCTCGCGCCTCCTCCTCAGGGGATCTAGTTGGCTCTGTTCCCCGCGGGGTATGCACTGTTGTTTCGCCGCCGTATGTTGGTGCCTCTTTGGTGCTCGGCAGGTTGACCGGGATGTCCAATGTTGGCTGCGCACGCCACCCATCAAAGAAGTAAATGCCTGGCAGAGGTGTGATTTCTTGGGAAGGGCCGGTTTGTGGTAGGACCCTTCCGGTGCGTGCATGATACAATCCTGATGGTAGGCATACATATGTAGGTCTGGGGGTTCGGTCAGCCGCGTAGGCAAACAAAATCAATTCATTGAATGGAAGATTCTGCGCAGGGATCCAGTTGTGTCCTTTTGCTGCGACTTGGTGCAAGTGACGCAAGTACTGCTGGTCTTTTTGTAGCCAGGCAAAGTCAGACGCTCTCACTAAGATGAGCCGGTATCTCACGTTCAGCGGGCGGCTGTTTCGTTGGTCATGGTATTGGTTGGCAATGGCTAGAGGGGGGTAGGCCCATGACGGGGCCTCATTGAGGGACCATCTTTCAATTTGTCTGTTGTTTTCTCGTGCTGGATTCGGATTGAAGGAGGGCCAGTCCCACGTGGTAAACCCCCGGCGAAGACCTTGCACCCCATAGGCCAGTGCAGCAAGTACCTGTGCCATGCCAATGAGGCCCATCATGTCCAATGGGGAGACCACCAGGGTGAGCGATTTGGATCGTGTGAGCCCCACTGTGATACGTCCTAGGCAGTCTTCAGTATCCTCTGTGGGGGAGCCATCTGGCTAATATCTTACATTTAGGAAACCTGTGCTCGGCTGAGCTACCATTGCAACTGCTGCTGTGCCACCCGCCGAATTTGCAATGGTCTCTACTCGCAAAGTACGGGCGTAGTCCTTCTTCAGCGTGGAGCGGTTGAGATTGTTTTTATGGTCCGTGGCAGTAGTCATCACGAAAAGGCCGTCCGCAAAGCCTGTGCTGTAGGGGAATTCGGAGAGCACTTGTGATACGAGCGTCTCCAGATCCGCCGCAACTAGACCATTAATTTTAGAATTAGTGTCCCATAGGATGAACTGGTATCCGGGGGGTTTGCTGCTGATTCCTCCAGAGGCAAAACTACCCAACTCCCAGCGGCTATGCATGAATTTACAGAGATCTGGGTACCTAACCGCAACAACGGAGTGATACGTCACCGGGCTAACTCGTGAACTGGAGGGTAGCATGAGCCCCCGCGCATGGATGTCGCTAACTCCGGCTGTGTGGGAGTTAAGCTCAGCTTGAATTTCTCCGGCAATGGGTAGGAGGGTCTCTACATGCCTTCACGGTTCACCGTGGGGTCTGTTTGATGTCGCTTGGCCTCTGGGGGGCTTGGGTGGGGATCGCGCCCCTTGGTCTCTAGATTCCTGCTTGCTCCCTCTGCTGTGCTCGCTGCCTCCTGCTGGCGTGTCCTCTCCTCCGCGTTGCTTTCTTCAGGTTGCGAGTTTAGAGGCGTAGCAGGTTGAGCCGTCAGGTTCAGAGATTAAAAAAAAAATGGAGAGGATGGAATGCACACTTGCTGTTGGGAACAGTTTCAGCTTGGCACTTCACTGTCTAATCTGTTAACACATTGTTCGTTTTCTGTTTGTGCTTATTTCGTTTCAGTTTAAAAAAACACTGAGGGAAGATTCAGCTAGATGTCATTTGAAAGATTCAGTTTTCAACTCAACGTGTTACATGTTGCCTGAAGGTTCAAGGGTTAGGGAAAAATTTTTGAACAGTCTGGGACGCGCTGCAATCTCCGACGTATGCATGAATTGGAGTGATCTTCCGATCAAGCAGAGTTTCAGGCAGAGGCTGGAAGGAATATATGGGGATCTTAAGTACCTGTGGTATTCTTTTGATGACGCGGCTGGAGCCCAAGAACTGCTGCAATCAGTGCTGACAGAAACGGAATGGGCTGATTTTGGACAGTTGAGTGTTGAGAGACTGGTTGCATGGCACGCAGAGTATGGGCCACAGGTTAAAAGACAGCGTATCCTTGACTGCAAACTCAGTTTCGAGTTCTGCTCGCATCCCAAACGGGACACAGCGGGCACTGTGCAAGAAACCTTTGAGCAGATCATGAAGGAAGACCCCCGTTTTATGTTGGATTCAGTTAAACACACCCAACGTAGGACTGCTTCTGGGGAAGGGCCGGAGACGAGAGCGGCCAGAGAGCAGCAAGAAAGGGACAAATATGCGCTGGAACTGGCAGGCATCTTACAGGAAGCCGTTTTGCCGGTGAGTCTCCAGATAGCGGCACTACAGGACCCAAACAAGGCCTGGCTACGACTGTTTGGTGCTAGACGGTCAAAGACCTTGAGGAACAGATACAGGTCATGGAATCGTTTTCGCACTTGGCTTGTGGCATATTCAGGTAAGACTTGGCCAGGTGGTTTGGATGTCCTGATACACTACGTCGAGGAACACATTCAGAATGGGGTGACATTCAGCTTCATTTCAGAGTTTCAGGCTGCCCTGGTGGTTTTAGAACAGGCTGGACGGATTTCCGATAGCAAACAGCTGTCCAGGGACCCGCTGTGGAAGGCACACATTGAGAGTTGGAAACAAGAACTGGCAACAAACTCTTTCCCGAAGGCTGCAAAGCCTTACACAACAGCCATTCTGTTAGCACTTGAGTTGTTTGTCATGGAGATGGACCATGAATTCTGTCTGAGGTTAATCGCATGGTGCATGCTGGTTTCAACCTGGGCTGCTATGAGGGTAGACGATTTGCAAAATGTCATGCCCGAAACTGTCAGGCTTAGCAATCGTGGTTTGACGCTCAGGATGTCGAGGACAAAGACGACGGGAGGTGCCAAACTGCATGGGCCTATTTGTGCGTTTGTGGCCAGAGACATTACAATTTCTGGATATGACTGGCTCATCGAGGGTTTTCAGATGTTGCAACGGGAAGACCTCATGTTTCCCCGGGATCATTTCATTCCAACACCCGGTAGGAACTGGACCACGTTTAAGAACAAGATCATGGAACCACCGGCGATGGCAAATTATTTCAGGATTGTTCTGGGGAGACTGGGAACGCCGCGCTACCAAGACGGGTATTGGCGTCAGAACCAGGCGATGGATTTGGTGCCAGGGGCCATGTTACTTTTCTGGACAGGCCACAGCCCACGTCATTATCTGACGCAAGCAGCGGCCTCACTAGGAGTGGACAAAACAAAGCGTGACTTTCTTGGCAGGTGGTCGATAGGACGGACTGGAAGCAATGCATACTTGCATACATCACGCCAAGTGGTGGAAGAGGTGCAGCACTTGGTCAGGGATGCGATTGTGTTGGGCGCCCCAGTGTTAGACGAATCAGAACTGTTAGAAGATGTCATGCACGACAAGCATGAATTGGTAGGACAGAGAGTCAGGAGACGCCACACACATGACTACAGGAGGCCCAATGCTGGTGAGGTTTTCAATACTTTTGATTCAGATGGTGAGCAAGTCGATGCACAGGAGAAACAACAGGTCATGGAAGCAGTGCAGCGAGAGGCAGGTGAGAGCCAGGCCTCGGTGGGCTATTTCATCACGACCTCGAGGAGGACAGGGTTCAGGAGATTACACATGCACGGGAAATGCCCAGTGCGTTCAGACAGATGCATTGATTCCACTGATGTTGACAATGTTCGGGACGCAGCCTATGATGCTATTTGCAAGATTTGTCAACGCAGAATCTCAGAAGAGTTGGGACGCATGACAGCCGACCATGATGCCTCAAGTGACTCAGGTGATTCTTCCTCGACGAACACGTCCGGAGGCGAGGCCGAGGCTGAAGAGGCATCGGAGTGGCAGCCTTTGGTTTAGAGTTTCATTCACCTTTTATTTTCACCCAGTATGCAAATTGCAGAATGTGCTGTCTCAGACAGAAGGCTTAGGATGCTGAGGCATTACAGTTTTAGTTTCATGTCTGCCGCAGTCACGGACTAGTGGCAATAGAGCATGGGCGCTAAAGGCGCAGTGGCCATGGGCAAACCGATCAACCGATCGTACACGCTTCAGTGAAAATGCATTTATTTGGGTTATTTGTTTGGTTTGTCCTGCGTCCTCGGCATTCTCCCCTTCTCCTCTTCACGGATTTGATTTCAAGAGTGCAAAGATTTGATTTCAAGAACACAAAGACGCAGAGAAAGAACAGTTTGGAGAAGCGCAGGGGAAATCAGTGTGTTTATTTGTTGTTGAGGCTCAGAGTCAGGAAAGAAAGAATTTTCAGTTTGCAACAAGTGGCATGATTTGATAATTTTTGACTTATTTTAGGTGGTTTGGTTTGTCCCGCGTCCTCGGCATTCTCCCTTCTCCTCTTCACACATTGGAGTTTGAAAGGCGGGTAACAACCCGAGACTTTTCAGCTTTAGCTTCAGTCTCAGCAATGGCAATAACGGACGATGACCGCAGAGAATATCTGCGAAATAACGTCACCTCAGACCTTCAGTATGTGTGGGATGATGCCGAGATCCCACTAACGTTGCAATATGATATGGCCCAGCACTACAAGTCGCTCAGGGTCTTCACAGCTTTGGGGGAAAACTCTGCAGATGTGCGGACGGCAGTCCAAGCAGACTTCAACTTGGACCCAGCCAGAGACCCAGCCGTGCGGGCACAGGTCGCACAAGTGGTCGCAGCTTGGAACGCAGGAAAAGAGCTCTACACAAAGGAGAAAGAGATCCAAGCCGAGAGCAAAGTTCTTGGCGTACCCCGTCACCTCCAACACAGCGAGAGGTTGGCAATGCTCAAAGCAGTCGAAAAGGTTTTAGGCCATCTCACCGACCACGAGACGCCCAGTGCGGAGTACCTTGCCTTGAAGGTTGAAGAGTGCGAGAACGGAGAGTGTACGGCAGCAAGCTTGGATGAAGTGTCGTCGAAGGCCGACCGCAACACATCAGCGCTGCAGACTTCGCTGGATAGCACGGGCCATGTTCGGATTACCAAGACAAAATCCAAAGGCCGGCTTCCAGAGACTACAGAAGAGTACCGGAAGTTGATGAAGCTGGAGGCCACTACTTGGCTTTGTATGTCATCCAAATTCAAATCGAAACACTTCTTGGCAGGTTTGAAGATGGAGGACTTCAATCGCTTTGTGGAGTTCGTACTTGGAGAAAAGGTACATGGTATCAAAGTGCCTGTCGATGGACAGCAGCAGCCGTTGCGTCCACCCTTTGCTCTGGTGCTGCAATTTGAGCACCGCCTGCGACGAGAAGCATTCAAGCTGGTCAACAAAGGGGAGAAGACACTGGCAGAGGCCTTGGAGGCCGTAACAAAGGATGCTGAACTCAAGGAGTCATACTTTACCACCCCTTTGGCTCTGACCAACCACGACCCAGCTCGGCATGGCGGTCAACGCTCCTACAACAACCCCTACGACAACAAGAAGGGCAAGTCAAAGGGGTTTGGCAAAGTGCGAGGAAAATTTGACAAAGGAAAAGGAAAAGCATCAGGTAAATCGAAAGGAAAACACGGGGACCACCACCTTGTCACCCACTCTCCGGACGGACGTGAAATATGCTTTGCCTTTAACAGCCAAGGCTGTCCAGGGCGGTGCGGCAGACTACACATCTGTCGTATCAAAGGCTGTTATGGTGAACACGCCGCCCGGGAACACGATCGTTGCAAAGATCTTCCAAAGGGCAGCAGCAAAGCAGAGTGACAGCCTGCAGCAGCACCCACCAGCAAACCCACATTGCGGGTGCTGTACTTGTTTTGTGGGAAGCCTCGCAAGGCAGACGTCAAGCACTACCTCCAGGAGTTTGGCTTGGAGCACGGATTTTCTTTGCATGTGACTGAGGTCGATGTGGAACGACAGGCCTCAGATGATCTGTTAAACAGTCAACTTTGGGACAAAATTTTTCAAGAATTAGAAGCTGGATTATGGGACGTGGTGGTCATGTCACCACCCTGCAATACCTTTAGCAGGGTCCGTTTCAACTGGAAAACCTCGCCCGGCCCACGGCCACTACGCAATTTTCACTGGCCTCGAGGGTTTCCTTGGCTTACAGGTTCAAATTTGCAGCTGGCACAAGATCACAACTATTTGGTGGACCAGACCATCGCCACGGCACACAAGTGTTTCCAATGCAATGCAGACTTTCTGATCGAGCATCCCGAAGATTTAGGGGCATGCCATGGTGAATGGCCCGCTAGTATTTGGCAGTGGGAAACTATGCAACAGCTGCAGCAAGCCACGAAAGCCACGACTTGGGCAGTTTTCCAGTGCCATTTTGACGCGCCATCGCCCAAACCAACCAGGTTTCTTTCTACACTCAAACCTTGCCAGCAGCTTCCACATGCCACCTGGCCAGTTTTCGACGAGGGCCGACAGTACTTGGGCCCCCTGCCTACGTCTTGTGGACACTCCACGCATGCCAAGCGCCTTTTGGGCCAACTGCCAAGTGGGAAATGGGCCACCGAGGGTTCTGCAGCTTACCCCCCGGCGCTTTGCAAGTACCTGGCCGAGCTCATCGCCAGCCGGGTGGGGAGCACACAGGCCTCTTCACTCGGCTCTGACGCTGGGACGAAGCCTACAACCACTATAGCTGCAGATAGCTCTCCTACTAGGGCTCCTGCAGAGACTGGACAAACACCTGCAACCACTACAGCGGCAGACAGTCCAGACCTTGGGACGGTCGATTCAGACACAAATGAGCTACCAACTCAAGGCGGGCCGGAAGAGGCTCGTAACAGGGGAAAGCCGTTGGTGGTTGAATGGGGTGGACGGGCCAAGCCTTTTGTTGACGGGTTTGGTCTTTGCTCAGCAAACCGTTGGCGCCCAGAATAGAGGTGCTTACCTTGGAATGGAGGCGCGGCACTTGGGATTAAAGTTAAAAGAGCTCCTGCAGGAGTTTGTGGTGTCCCAGATCGGTGACTTGAGGCAAGAAGCTTTCCACCTGGCTTTGGGGAGGCTGCAGAGTTCACCGTTTTCAGAAAAGGCTTTGCAGAAACTTAGAGAAGACTGGGCCCAGTTGTTGCCATCTCCGGCCAGTGCCAGGGAGCTCCCGGAAGGCCAACCTTTCTTCCTTCACCTTTTGGCACAAACGCTTGAAGTCATGGAGGACCCTGACTATCGGGTGCTGGTGCAGGACAAAGAGTCGTTTGCCACGGGGGTTCCGGTTGGGCTGGATGAGCCGCTGCCCAGAGTTCCAGCGGTATTCCCACCGAAGGAGAAACATCGCAAGCTGGACGATTCAGACTACACCCCCTTTTCAGAAAACTACAAGTCAGCGGAGCTGGTGGCAGAGGAGATGGAGAACAAATTTAAAGAAGAAGAAAAGCTGGGTAGAATGTACCCAACCACGCTGGCGGCCTTGAAAGCAAAACATCCTGACCGGGAAGTGCTAGTGGCGTCCATGGGGGCCATACAGAAACCCAACGGTGACATCCGTCCCATCCACGATGCTACCCACCATGTTCAGCTTAACAACAGGATAGTTTTCAGGGACCAATTACAATACCCTGGGCCGGAAGATGCGGCTGGCGTCATACGGGAGGTGACCGAGACAAAGGAGGCCATGTTTTCTATTTCAGCCGATATCAAGTCGGCACACCGACTGGTGAAACTGCGGAGTAGGGATCACCCTCTCATTTGCTGCAAAGCTTCTTCAACGTCCGATACGGGTTAACAAGGTTGGGACCTTTGGCGTTTCCAGCGCTTCCTACTGGTGGACGCGGCTCATGGGAACCATTGGAAGGCTGGTGGGCAATGCAATGGGGACTGAACACAACTACCAGCTCATATACGTGGATGATTTGCATGTAGTGGTTTTTGGAGAACGCAAGTTCTTGACGCTGTGGATGATGCTTGCAGCCTACGAGGCCTTGGGTACCCGGTTCCAGTATGCGAAGTTCGCTGGTGGGATAGAAGTAACGTTTGTTGGTTTTCAGTTGGACTATGGACGTTGCAAGATGGGTGTGACGGCCAAGCGAGGCCTTTGGTTGCTGAACTTCATAAAGGAGATGGAGGCAGCACGTTATACGGTGCACATGCGCCGGTTTGGGGAGTTCCTTGGAAGATTGGCCTTCCTGGCCCGAGTCCTCGTTTGGCTGAAAGCACACCTGGCGCCATTGTATAGCTGGGCAGCAGCCCTGGCAAAAGGAACAGTGGCCACGGCACCACGTATGGTGGTTTTGGTGCTCAAGTTCATTTCCATACAGCTGGCGGACTGCAGTTTCATGTACTCATGCCACAGGCCCGTCCATGTGCTGGAGGAACAGTTTAGAACGGATGCGAAGTGTGCTCAAGGGGTTGTCGTTTTGGGTGGACACCACATGGCCACGGGTCGTTGGTTTTCTTTGCGTTTGGAGCCCGAGCAGGCCCCTTACCTGTTCAAGCCTGATGGTGAAAGCAGTTGGGCATCCGCGCCGGCGGAGCTGTTGGCCACCACCGTGGCACTGGTTCTTTTTTGGCTATGGAAAAGGGAGAGAAAGAGTGACCGTTCCAATTTACCTGGCGGCAGGCACGGACAATCAGTCGAATGAGGCCCTTCTCCAGAAGGGCAGTTCTACTAAGTTCCCACTGGCTTTGGTCAACATGCAAATGACGCATCAGCTTATGCGTTGGGGGTTGAGGCTGGAGCTACGTTGGCGGCCCCGGGCTGAAAACGACTTGGCCGACAAACTTACCAATGAGGACTTCAGCCAAGTGGACGCGAACCTGCGTGTAGAGTGCAAGTGGGAAGATTTTGATTTCAGCCTTCTACAGCAGTTGTGGGAGGCGAGGCATGAGTTCCTGGACAAAGACACGCTAAGAAAGTTTGCAAAACATGTTGGGAATGCGAAGTTTGAGAAAACTCAGTGGTGAGGGTCAGATTCAGTGTCAGGCCCCTCGCTTCGGGGGGGGGCACAAAATTTTACTCAGAGCCTGACACAAGGCCAAAATCCATTTGCAGGTGAATATCACCACCAACCTGAAGGATCAGTTCAGGGATTCAGTTCCAAATCCACGCGACAAAAAAGAAGGGAGTGGTTGATCGCTCCGATGCATTTCAATTTTACTTGGTCAGATGCAGTTCACGTTTCTTGCGGTTTCAAGTGGTTGCAGTTTTAGTTTTGGTTTTGGTTTGATTAGGGTTTGTTTGTTTTAGTTTAGTCGCGTAGGTCGCGAGCGCGTTTTCCGTTTCTCGGAAGGTTCTTGACTTGGCCCAAGTGAGGGAGAACAGGCCTTCACGGTTCACCGTGGGGTCTGTTTGATGTCGCTTGGCCTCTGGGAGGCTTGGGTGGGGATCGCGCCCCTTGGTCTCTAGATTCCTGCTTGCTCCCTCTGCTGTGCTCGCTGCCTCCTGCTGGCGTGTCCTCTCCTCCGCGTTGCTTTCTTCAGGTTGCGAGTTTAGAGGCGTAGCAGGTTGAGCCGTCAGGTTCAGCGATTAAAAAAAAAAATTGGAGAGGATGGAATGCACACTTGCTGTTGGGAACAGTTTCAGCTTGGCACTTCACTGTCTAATCTGTTAACACATTGTTCGTTTTCTGTTTGTGCTTATTTCGTTTCAGTTTAAAAAAAAAACACTGAGGGAAGATTCAGCCAGATGTCATTTGAAAGATTCAGTTTTCAACTCAACGTGTTACATGTTGCCTGAAGGTTCAAGGGTTAGGGAAAAATTTTTGAACACCCGCCCTCCCAATACCCTGTGAATCGAGGTGATTTTATGCATTCAGCCAATCGACGGGGCTTCATTGTTTATTCTGACCTTTGTCGAAGACAACGACACCGTCTTTCTGTATTCCATATCGTCACTGCCACTGCCCCTTTCTTTCATTGCGGGCACTGCAAGTTGTTTCTGGTGACTTCTTTTCCTTGATTATGACTCCACTATTTCAGATGCTACACCTCTATGCCACTCTGACTTTGTTGCATCAGAAGGCGTGGGCGCTTCGCCATTCCATGGATGAACGCGAAGACTACTTAGAAGCTGAAGGGTTTGCCTACCACTCGGCAATTGTGGCCCGGGTACGTGCACATTTGGATTCACTGATTACTTGGTGCGACCATTCTCTGGATTTCATTCACCGGGCTCTTCTTTACACCTCTAAAGATTTGGACTGAGAAGGGGGGCACAAAATTTTACTCAGAGCCTGACACAAGGCCAAAATCCATTTGCAGGTGAATATCACCACCAACCTGAAGGATCAGTTCAGGGATTCAGTTCCAAATCCACGCGACAAAAAAGAAGGGAGTGGTTGATCGCTCCGATGCATTTCAATTTTACTTGGTCAGATGGAGTTCACGTTTCTTGCGGTTTCAAGTGGTTGCAGTTTTAGTTTTGGTTTGATTAGGGTTTGTTTGTTTTAGTTTAGTCGCGTAGGTCGCGAGCGCGTTTTCCGTTTCTCGGAAGGTTCTTGACTTGGCCCAAGTGAGGGAGAACAGGTTGTAGCATCCAGGCAAGGCGAATGAGGGATCGTAAGAAATTAATGGTAGTGCCTTCGAGGAGCGTGGCATCCACTTTTGTTGGGAGTTGTGCCTGCTCGCTTGGGAGTGCTGCGCGAAAGTGTGAGTTAAGGCCTGGAAGGATTGGTTGTTTCGTGTGCCACGTGAAAAGGTAAGAGCGAGGTCAAGTTGGAATTTGAGTTTGTTTTGACTTACGTGTTCTTGCAAGTCGAAGCATGTTCAGGTCAAGGCTGTGGTCAGGAATGCCATGTGTTTCAGGTCAAGGATAGAACCTGAAGTAAGGTGTAGATCAGGTAGGACTGGAACGACAAGGACTGACAGGTTGTCAAGGACCGAATGTTGGCGGTGTGACACCACAGAATGAACGACAATTAGCATCCGCAGCCTCTGGCTCAGTGCTGTATCGGCTCAAACTGATAAAACCGCTTTACCAGAGGGTACTAGTTTTGGGTAGTGGGGGGGGCGCTGCTGCCTGCTTTGACTGTGAAGTCTTACTGAAACCCAGTTCGATCCCTCCCTGGTCATTGACTCTCTTGACTGGCCACACGCAGTTTCCTCTCCACACATGAGGCTTGGAGTGCTTGGGAGAAGAAAGACATGATGAAATGACCTTAGACGGCACGCTGCATGAAAAAGTTGCCCAAGTGCTGCAAGGCAAACGACTATTGCTCAGGGAAAAGTTGGCCAATAGCATTTGATGGCCCGATTCTGGACTCCATCGAGAACTGAAAAAAGGATTCAAGCTGACTGGACATCCTCCACTGAGCTGAGACCTGCTTCGTTCGACAAGGAGCAGCTGATGCAAGATGCAAAATTTTTGAGCTATTGCTGTTAGGTGGATGAGGACGAACATGCTGAGGAGCTGTTTCAAATTACTGTGAAGGAGGCGGCTGAGAAACACTGGCTTGAAGGATCCCTCAAGGAGGCGGCTGAGAAACACTGGCTTGAAGGATTGTGGCCGTTGGCTTGCCAATAGCCGTTTATGGGTTAGGTGAGTGAAACTAGGCCGTTTCCCCTGGCTGCCCAAAAACAAAGTTAGAAATGAGTTGCTTCTCCTTGCATGCTTGCTAGGTTTAGGTGAGGTAGGTATGTGCGTCTCCTCTTTGCTTCTGTCTCCTTTCCTCTGCGTGACGCATCGCGACCGCGTGTGAATTTCCGTTTATGGACTCTATGTTTGTTGTTTCCTTTTACGCAGTTCTGTGCAGAACCAAATCTGGGAAAACAACTCCGATGTCATCACATGTTTATTTATGTTTGGATGTCCATGCCACATCTGTCATGTTTACATGTTGAGCCTTGCATGTTGGAATTTTACAAATCAAGAACTAAGCGGTGGGTGGGTGGGCTCATCGCTCACTTTTTGCCATGCTGTTTTCATTTTGATGCGTCAACGTGGTTCCTTGCAGCATCGTGGCCACATTGGATACGCCACACCCCTGACTTTTGGAACAAGATCCAAATCATTGCAATTCTCAAGATTTCAGTTTTTCTTCTTCGGGTTTGTGACTGCCGTTGCATTTGTTTGGTGGATTTTGTCACCCTACATGGATGAGTGAGTCTTCCGAAACGACCCACGAAGCAATCTTACACAACGTTGTGTCACACCAACTTGCACTGAGACGGCAGGTAACTGAGATTCAGTCAGAATTGCAGACAGTCAGGTCTCAACTTGCACAGGTGCTGGAGCAATTGCAGGCGCTGCTGGGACCTCCTCGGCATGGCATCCTCCAAGAACCTGAAGCAGAACGGGGCCAACAAGAGGACAACAGATGTGAGCGATGAACATGTAGTTTTCCATACCAGGCATGTCTGGACAGCAATGCATTCTTCTGGCATGAAGCTTCCATGGGAACTCACTTTGCCTATGTTGAACAAAGATGCACTTGAACCTTTCCACAAACGGACAAAACTGCTTGGAAACATGGGACCGTGCTGCATGTCACCACAAGCTGACCCGGGTGACCTTTTTGACCAGAAGCGCAGTAGCTATGCAGATGCTGGGCTCAGATTGATGAGAAAGACGGATGAAAACTTTTGGCAACAACAGATCAGTTTTGACCGCAAAGCTGCATACAAGAAATGGACGTCTTTGATCATGGAAGAACCTGGGTCTTGGGTCATTTCCAGGCCCAGGAAAGGTGATGGTCTTTTCGAACTTTTGCAGCATGGCCTGGTGGAGTCGATTCGAGATGCACTTGGAGTCAAGGCCACCAGCACTTTGCATGGTCGTGCAAATCCTTTACTGAGATATGTTCAATTTGCCAAGAAGAACGATGTGCCGCCTTTTCCCATGAAAGAGAGCATTGCTTATGCATTTCTGAAAGAGACGGACACTGCACCGACTTTTCCAAGGTCTTTTATCACGTCAGTGGCATTTGCAAAGCATGTTTTGGGGCTTCTGCATGCTGACGAAGTTTTGGATTCCAGTCGCATCAAAGGACATGCGGCTATCCATTTCGCAAAGAAGCGCAAGCTGGTGCAAAGGCCAGCGCTGACTGTGGACCAAATTAAAAGCCTTGAAAACTGTGTCAAGGACGAGGGGCGGACGATGTATGACCGCATAGCCTCTGGTTTCTTTTTACTTTTGGTCTATGGTCGCTTGCGTTTTTCAGATGGGCAATCCATCACCTCCATGGAGCTCGAGATACCGACGGGTGCCGACAGAGGATACCTTGAATGTGCGGCTGAGAGGTGCAAAACCTCCACATCCCTGGAAAAGAGGACGAGGCTTTTACCGGTGGTGGTGCCCACCTTGAGCTTCACCGAGGAAGGATGGATTGAGCAATGGATCAGGTGCAGGGAGCAGCAAGGGCTCGTGCCGGGCTCAGGGAAGCCTATGTTGCCGACGCCTGCAGCGGGCGGAGGATGGACGAAGATCCCAGTCTCCTGTGAGGTGGCAGGTGATTGGCTCCGAGCTTTGTTGAAGGACGTCCCTGCAAAGACGACTGCAGTCAGAATAGCTACACACTCATGCAAGTCGGCGGTTTTGTCGATGTGCGCAAAGTATGGCATGGAGCCGTCTGCACGTCGCTTGCTGGGATACCATTCAGCGGGCAAAGACAAGAGCATGCTGACTTACAGCAGGGATGCTATGTCGTGGCCCATCAGGTTGATGGAAGAGATGATTCAGCAAATCAATGCAGACAATTTTGTGCCGGACGCTTCCCGAAGCGGCTACTTTCCAGCTGGAAACCCTACCTCATATGATGGCAAAGACGTTGAATCCACCTCATCGTCATGCGACTCAATGGACGAGGAGGTCTTCAGTCACTCTGCTGATGAGCAGGCGGTGGAAGAGGTGGCTGGCACTTGGGGTGGCGATATGAGTTCAGAGGATGCCCTCTTTTTCAGGCACAAGATTTCGCGTTGCTTGCACAAGACTGCCGATGAAACTGGGTTGTTGTTCCGGTGTGGACGCATGGTTTCGGGTCAATATGATCAATGTGAGGGGGTACCAAAATTTTTGTACCCTTCATGCACTGCTTGCTTCCGAAATCGATAGCAAGCGATGTTGTGCAGAGCCTCAGCTATGCAGCTGGAGTATGAAAACATGTGCGTCCATGCCGACGTTTGTGCCAGCTCATGCAAAGGGCTGTAAATCCAGATTGTGATGCACTCCAATGGATGTTACATGAATGCAGTCGCAATGCAGCGACACAAGGGCCACATGCGACATGTCCACAATGTTCCATTCTGCAAGTTTTTCTCCTCAAGGGACAATGAGCTTCGGTGACAGCAAAGCAGTGTTTGAACAGAGGGCCAAAGCCATAGGCCTTTCTGAAGATGTTGTCACATGTTTCAGGGACAAGTCGTTGGACACCATGGCCAAGTTTGCGTTTGGTTGCAACTACTCACCAGGAGCCAGTGACGACAAGCCTTTCAGAGAACTGCTTACCAAGGTGCTCAGCCGTGAACCGACCTTAGTTGAAGAGTCATGTCTTAGGAGGCTTTACAATGAATCATACGCAACAGTTGCAGCCGACATCAGAGCACAGACAGAACAGACCAGTGAAGATGTGCATCGTAAGCTGGCTCCCGCCGATAGGGCGGCAAGGCTCGAGGAACAACAGGCTCGGCTGAAAGGCATCGCAATCAGAGGACCTTACGAACCTGGTGACAGCTTGGTTGACAGATTTGTGAGTTTTTATGAAAACGACAGATTGCAATGGGTGCCATGGGACATGTGTGTGTCACGTGAACATGAACTGCTTGGCAATTCGAAAAGGGATCAACGGTTGGTTGTGCAAAGCTCTGGAGAGCTCAAACTGGCAGCATCCAACAAGGTGGAACCTTGTGACACGTCCTCAGAGATTCTTTTGAGATATTGCCTCATGCGGAGAGGTCTGGCAATGGAGCAGTCAAACATCTTGGCATACCATCACCATGACAAGTGGCTTGAAACAATTCTTGCTTGCAGACTTGAAACTGTTCCTGCAGGTTACAGCCGCACAACCTTTCAGCAGATTGAGGCAGCGGACAAGAAGGGCTTGCATTTGTGTGCCATTCGAGGTTGCTACAAACAGCACCCGGCGCTGGATTGCCCAGCCAAGAAAAAGGACTGAACGTTTCGTGCAGAGGATGGGCAACATGATTTTCCGAGTCAGTGCAATGGACCTGACAAACAAGATTTTGATCAATTTTCAGATGGCTGCGCCGATCGTCGTTTGGACCGGCCGCTTGACCGTGGTGAAGATCACGATGCAGTGCAAAACAATTCAGAAACTCTTCAGCAGTGTGGTTTGCAAAACATGGTGAATGAGCTGGGACACACGCAAGCACCCCTCTTCATTGAACTTTGCTCAGGTTGTGGTATCCTGTCAGCTTCTGTGACAGCTGCTGGGTTCAATGCAATGGCTGTGGATCATGAACACAATAAACACAAGACGAAGATACGAACTTTTAGCCTTGATTTGACAAAGGAGAGCAGTTGGGCAACTTTGAGGCACATCATCAGGAACTGCAACGTGATAGCGGTACATATAGCACCACCATGCGGAACTTGCTCAAGAGCCAGAGAAATCAGGCTATCAAATCAATGGCATGGACCACAGCCACTAAGGGATGCGCTCCACCCCTATGGAGTACCGAATATGTCGACTAGAGACAGACTGCGTGTGGAACTGGCCAATGCTTTGTACATGTACATGTGCGATTTCTGTTTATTCCTCAATTCAATGCAGGTGCCGTGGACCATAGAGAACCCAACAAACAGCTGGCTGTGGGAGCTCCCGTGCATGCAACGACTTGTCAATGCCTCCTATTTCACAACTTTCCATTCATGTGCATATGGTGGAGCCAGGTACAAGTCGACCAGTTTCCTGACAAACAATGCAGCCTTTTTATGTTTCTGTCGGCAACGCGATGGCTCGCACGAGCACTTGGGATGGGGTTTTGACACAGAGAAACAGCAATTCTCGACTGCACTGGAAGCCGAGTACCCCAAGCAACTATGCGAAGAATATGCAAGAACACTTTTGGACATGGCAAAAGAGCTCAGCATGGATGTTGGGACTTATCCAAAGGCGGATGATAAGCTGCATCCTCAAAAACAACAACCTGGCAGGGCTGTACCTCCGCTCATCCCTGAATACGAACGAGTGGTGTCTATTCTGCTTGACACCGAACCTCCACTCGACAGCAAGCGCAAATTAACCAAGGATCTGCCGAATATCCCGGCAGGGAGTAAGCTGTTACGGTCTGAAGCAAAAGTGGGAAGCGGAATGAAGCAATTTACAACGCAGGTTTTTGGAATTTTTCATGGGTTCGAGAAGTTTACAACAATAGCAAGGTCTTTGTGGCACCCATTTGATGAGCTGAGACACATACCCGATTTGATGGTCCGCTCAATTTTTGACTTGTTGAGCAACAGCAGGCTTGCGACGTCAAGGCACCGTTTAGAGACCTTGCAGAAGTGGCGACGCTGGGCTTGTGACTTGAAGCCGGAAGAAGAAGCCTTAAGGACTGCAATGCCAGAACATGTACGCCAAGTGCTCCATAACAAACGGCCAGCACTTCTGGAAAAGCTGGCCACGGAGGAACTTGACTGGCCAGACAAGAGGCTGTATGGAGAACTGTGCCAAGGTTTCCGCATCACTGGTGAAGCACCCGCTACTGGAGTTTTTAGACAACAACCGAAGCCTGCAACAATGACTGAAAGCGAGCTCATGCAGCAGAGCAAATTTTTGAGACCGGCGATCATTGGCAAAGCAAAGAACTACAGCGAGAACAAGTTTGCTGCAGAGCTGTATGACATCACGCTTCGTGAAGCGACAGAAAAACAATGGTTAAAAGGCCCCCTTACGTTTGAAGAAGTGACTCAAGAGATTGGCCAGCGATGGTTGCCGGTTAGACGTTTTGTGTTGAGCAGAAAGGAAAGCTTCGTCCGATAGACGATTTCTGTGAAAACCGTTTGAACTCCACCTTCACCACAGTAGACAAGATCACTCTGAAGACGATGGACCACATCGTGTGGGCAGCTTTGATTGTTTTCAAACATTGCCTCCATGCACACGAGATGCGCTTTGTCTTGAGAAGTGGTGAAGAACTCGTGGGCCCTGTCCACGAAGACTGGATTGGCAATTGCGAGATGAGTGCCACTGCACTCGATTTGAAGAGTGCCTACAAGCAACTACCTCTGCACCAGAGCGATGCCAACAAGACGGTGGTGACAATTGCGGACCCTGCAGACTCACAGGTGAAACACTTTTTGATGCGTACTCTGCCGTTTGGGTCTTCGGCCTCTGTCTTACATTTCAATCGAATCAGCTGGCTCTTGTGGGCTCTGGGATGCAAATTGGGATTGTTGTGGTCGTGCTATTACGACGACTATCCTATTCTTTGCCCGTCGGGCTTGGAGCAGTCATCGCTGGGAGCAGCAAAAGCTATGATGAACTTGCTTGGGTTCCAGTTTGCGGAAGACAAGCTGAACCTTCCAGCGAACACTGCTGAGATTTTGGGCGTGGAACTGGATTTGAAACAAAGCAAAGCTGGAAGTGTGTGCGTGCGAAACAAGCAAGATCGCATCGTTGACATTGAAGCCACTTTGAATGAGATCCTCGAAACCAAGAAGTTGAGGCCAAAGGATTTGCCGTCACACTTGGGTCGTTTACAGTTTGCAGACATGCAGGTAGCTGGAAGGGCCGGGAAATTGGCCATGTGCGATCTGCGAACTTTGGGTACGAGTGGGAA
This sequence comes from Cladocopium goreaui, assembly GCA_947184155.2. Lineage (NCBI taxonomy): Eukaryota > Dinophyceae > Suessiales > Symbiodiniaceae > Cladocopium > Cladocopium goreaui. Next base: position 80,105 of record CAMXCT020001344.1, read on the forward strand.
CTTGGCAGTCGACCTTAACGATAGTCAGCTGTGTGCACTGAAGCTGTTGAGACGCAGAGTGATTTCAGGCAAACCCAAGAAATTGACGGCAAGACCTCAGGCCATGCCTTGGATTTTATTTACTGATGGCGCGCTGGAGTATGATGATTGCGGTGGAGCTGAGGCAAGCATTGGAGCTGTTTTGATTAATCCGGGAGGAGGCATATGGTACTTTGGATGCAAGGTCCCCGATGACACCCTTCTTCTTGGAAAACGGATGGCCGCGAACATGTTATAGGCCTTGTGGAGCTCTACGCTTGCGTTGTGGCACTGAGACATTGGAAGAACCTTTTCAAATCTGAGAGGATCATCATGTTCGTAGACAACTACGGTGCGCAAGACTGTTTGGTCAAAGGTACTGCAAACGTCAAGGCATGGCGCGACCTTTTGCTGGTTTTGGAAGAGATGGATGATGAATTATTTCAGAACCTTTGGGTGACTCGAGTTCCTTCTCAGTCCAACCCTGCAGATTTTCCGAGCAGAGGCACAGTAGCTGAACTTGACTTTCTGGGCGCCATGACACAAGCCCAGCCGACATGTCCGTTGGCACACACGAAACTTGAAATGCTGTGCTGAAGCGGAAAGGGGATCTTTGAGATAACGAAACACAATGCAGTGAATTTTTCGTTTGTGAATGAATGCAATTCAATGATGTTGCAATGCAGCAACAACCACACCATGCTGAACCAGAGATCTTTCCCCTTTCTGCGCAAGACGGAAAAGTGTGTGCCCGGTCTTTCATTTCAGCTGCACATTCAGTTTGAACATGTCGCTCGAAAATTTGCAAATAAATTATTTGATGGGTTCACATGTTTTACGACTTTTATGTGTTTGTTACACGTGGCGCTATGCGATGCCGGTGTTGATCAAGGTCTGTTTGGGGCGCCAGGGTCACCGATGCCATAATGTGGCCGTTGGCTTGCCAATAGCCGTTTATGGGTTAGGTGAGTGAAACTAGGCCGTTTCCCCTGGCTGCCCAAAAACAAAGTTAGAAATGAGTTGCTTCTCCTTGCATGCTTGCTAGGTTTAGGTGAGGTAGGTATGTGCGTCTCCTCTTTGCTTCTGTCTCCTTTCCTCTGCGTGACGCATCGCGACCGCGTGTGAATTTCCGTTTATGGACTATGTTTGTTGTTTCCTTTTACGCAGTTCTGTGCAGAACCAAATCTGGGAAAACAACTCCGATGTCATCACATGTTTATTTATGTTTGGATGTCCATGCCACATCTGTCATGTTTACATGTTGAGCCTTGCATGTTGGAATTTTACAAATCAAGAACTAAGCGGTGGGTGGGTGGGCTCATCGCTCACTTTTTGCCATGCTGTTTTCATTTCCCACCCCACTCGTTCCATGCACTCGTTCCCACCCTGGGAGGGGATCTTTGAGATAACGAAACACAATGCAGTGAATTTTTCGTTTGTGAATGAATGCAATTCAATGATGTTGCAATGCAGCAACAACCACACCATGCTGAACCAGAGATCTTTCCCCTTTCTGCACAAGACGGAAAAGTGTGTGCCCGGTCTTTCATTTCAGCTGCACATTCAGTTTGAACATGTCGCTCGAAAATTTGCAAATAAATTATTTGATGGGTTCACATGTTTTACGACTTTTATGTGTTTGTTACACGTGGCGCTATGCGATGCCGGTGTTGATCAAGGTCTGTTTGGGGCGCCAGGGTCACCGATGCCATAACCCTCTCTGTACCTGATCTGGATGAAATTTTTCACAGGTGGGCTGCCAGTTCGGAGGCTCTCTGTTTTCTAGCGTGGAAAGCTTCGTCCTATTGATGACAAGGAAAACCGTGTGAATCAAGCTTTCAGCAATGGAGAGAAAATGACTTGCGTGCGTTAGATCATACGGTATGGTGTCTGCAAGCTATCACACGTTTCTGCATAAATGGTGGCTACATGTATTTTTGTTTGAGTGATGGCAGCCGGCTGAAGGGAGAGGTTCATCAATCTTGGCAGAGCTTGGACCCCTGTCTTTTTGACTGCTGCATTTGACTTGGGGGGTGCCCACAAACAATTTGCGCTACATCCTCATGAGTACAACTGTGCGGTGGTCATTTTGTAAAATCGGGAAACAAAACAGCCGGCTTTTTTTCTGATGAGGACATTGCCTTTTGGAAGTACACTCAGCATCTTGCATTTTAACAGGACGGCCTGACTTATCTGGAGGTTGGGCATTGAGCTGAACTTATGGCGGGGAAATTATTTTGACGATTTTCCGTGCATTTTACATCGCAGTCAAGTTTCCTCTAAGACTTGCGCGCAAGGTCTGTTTCAACTCATAGGTTTGAAGTTGGTGAGGAAAAGTTGGCCCCTCTTAGCGTCATCTAAAAGGCTTAGGGTTGTTGTGGATACGTCGGAAAAAGGCGCGGTTACTTTTGACAACAAGGAGTCTAGAAAACGCGAGCTGGTTACAGAAATACAGAAGATTTTGGAGTTGGTTGCTTGCGTGCCAATACCCTTCCTGCTATTTTGACAAGGGTCCAATATGCTGAACTCCGCATTTCTGGAAGGGAAGGGAAGCTTGCCATGCCGAGATCAGGGAATGGAAGCGCAACCAGGCTTCTCGTGAGACTATCACTTTCGATAACACGTGCCGTCATGCTTTTGAATTTTTATTGTCGAGGATTGATTCTGGGCAACCCCCAAAAAATTCTTGCTGACATCCCTGACAAACCTGTTCTCATCTTTACAGACGGTGCTGTAGAACTTAAGGGTGATGGCGGAGTTGAAGCAACGGTTGGAGGTGTCATCATTGGAGATGGTGTAACTGAGGTTTTTGGTTCAAGGGTTGATCAAGCAGTTTTAGATGAGTGGCTTGTGGAGTTGGTCCATCCGGTGGGCTGATTGAACTCTACTGTGTTGCAGTTGCCTTCAAACTCTGGCGCCCCTTGCTGCAAGGGAGGAAAGTCATTGTTTTCTGCGACAACTGGACTGCTATTGATGTGTATGGGAGAGGATCGTCACCAATGCGTTCCTGGAGACAGCTACTGCTTGAGTTGGAACGAATGGACCAGGGTTCTGAAAGTTTGGTGTGGATGGCGAGAGGCCCATCACCTAGCAATGTGGCTGATCCGCCAAGCCGTGGAAATTGGGATTAAATTGAATTCCTCCAACCGTTTAGTGTTCGTTTTCCTCAGTGTCCGCTGACCGGAAGAGCTCTTGAAAGTTTAACAGATGGCTGAACCAAAACGGGGAAAGAACTAAAAACCTGAAGCACATGTGATGTTAACTAGACATCAGACAAAGTCCAAAAGACAAACTTTCTTGCAAAGCGCGTGAAAGACTTTGACCTAATGCCAGGTCATTCAACTGATTTCTCCCCGTGTATGCCAGCTGTGAGAAAGATCAGAGCAACTCTTCCGAGAGTGCATCGTCCATTCGTTTTCAGCCGACAGCCGTTTTTTTCAAGTTTGAGTTGTTGGTGAAGTTTGTAGGTTTAAGTTTGAGATGTTCTGTTGATGCGTAGTCCCACGCGATATATATATATATATAGATAAGCGGGCGAGTATATTTATATATATACATATATATATATATGGTTTTATGCTATCGTAATGAATATCGTGTTTGCGAGGAGTTCAAGATAATCTAAAAGATTACTGTTGGCTTGCCAATAGTTGTTTCTAGATAAACCTTGAATTAGGGATATGCTTCCCTTCTCCTCGCTTCTCTCTCCCTTGGGTTAAAGCTTGGTCTCTACGATTTATATCGTACTTTGAAAAACCCAAATGGAAGAAACAAATGCAATGTAGTGCGAAGCAATCATTCTTATTTGTGGGAGTCTTGTTTCACGTAAATGATTGTGAAGTGCTCATTTGATATTCATGTTTTTGCTGAAGCTGCAAAAAAAGACGACGCCTAGGATATGTGCAAAACATGTAAACAAACGGTTACGCAAACCTGTCCTTAGGAGAAAGGTCAAGCGTTTTGAAACAGATCGGAATCATTTTCAGTGATGCGTTTTTCACAAGCAAGTCCATGTGAATATTTGACTGCATGTGCATTTGTCATGTCAAGTGGAGGGTGGGAGGGAAGACCCTCATCTTTTTAGTTGGGCGCCAATTTTGCACCCTCCCCACAACCCTTTTTGGTTGTTGCCACCCAAAATTGGGGACCGGGAAAGGATTAAAAACTTGAAGCGCAGGTGATGTTAACTAGACATCAGACAAAGTCCAAAAGACAAACTTTCTTGCAAAGCGCATGAAAGACTTTGACCTAATGCCAGGTCATTCAACTGATTTCTCCCCGTGTATGCCAGCTGTGAGAAAGATCAGAGCATCCCTTCCGAGAGTGCATCGTCCATTCGTTTTCAGCCAACAGCCATTATTTTCAATTTGAGTTGTTGGTGATGTTTGTAGGTTTAAGTTTGAGATGTTCTGTTGATGCGTAGTCCCACGCGATATGATAAGCGGGCGAGTATATATATATATACACATATATGTATATATGGTTTTACGCATCGTAATGAATATCGTGTTTGCGAGGAGTTCAAGAAAATCTATAAGGCAGGCGGGGCAGCATATATATATATATATACATATGCACATATATATATGGTTTTACGCATCGTAATGAATATCGTGTTTGCGAGGAGTTCAAGAAAATCTATAAGGCAGGCGGGGCAGCACAGCATGGTGCAGTTGTTGTGGATTCAGTTTTTGATGTTTTGATTCAACAGCAAGAGCGTGAGAGAAAAGAATCTGAGAAGAGGAAACTGACCAGTTCGTTGCGTTTGCCAGTTTCAGTGAAACAAAGAATTCAAGAAGCAGAATCAAGAAAGCGACCTCAAGATGAAGGACAGGAAAGTGTTGCAAAGTTGGTTCGATTTGATCCTGAACTTCCAGCCAAAGAACCCTCACCGAAACAACCAAGAACAGAAATGTATAGTGCTACATTTGCATCGGAACCTTTCCTCCAGTCCAAGCAGTGGTTCTGGCAATGTGAGACAACCACCTCGGCACGGTGAGCCATTGCTGCAAGCCTAGAGCCTTTTGGCGCCTTGCCCTTTGACTGGCTTGGCAATGATGCCTCAAGCAGATGCTGATGCTGCGGACAGAGCTCACCCACCTGAAAATTTGAATTTCACGGTGGTTTTCTCCCCCGATCAGAGTATCGATGACAAAGACCCACGTCTACATGACGCTTTTGAGCACCTCGGCCTTCGCCAACGGATTTTTTTCTGTGATGTGTGTTATGCTGTCCGTGTCCCACGCTCGCAATTGATGATGCCGCCGGTGCCACATCTTCACGGCACTGGGTTGATTTTAGCGACGATTTACAACCAGACAGTTGCTATTTTCTCCTTCATTTCAAAACCGAGGGGGTGAACATGCACGTTGTCTGTTATTTGTCAAGAAACTTGACGTATGCTCAGGTCATATATAAAAACGTCATGGCAATTGGAACTCGAGTGGCGCGAGGTTTGACCCAAAAACATTTGGGAAAAACATCTGGGAGAAGGGGGGGTAAAACCAGAAAAAAACACATTGTGACAATATTTTCGGGTATGTATGCTAATTCTTCGTAGTTCCCTAATTGCAAGCTGCCAGATCTGATTTCTTAGGATTTTGACATGCATTTCGGCACAAGTTCCATGTATATACATCTTGGAATATGAAAAACTTGGATCATACTCCAATTTGGCTTGTTTATTACAGGTTTTCCAACATGATAAGTAGTGAACACGCATGCGGAGATGTCGCGGCTCACTGTCGCCAACGTTTTCTCATTTTTTGGTCAATTTGATCCAGATTTATTGTTTGGTTCATGCATGCATATATGACATTATAATTGCACCGTTTCGGCATACGAGGTTGACTTGCCACAATTGCTGAACTGAAACCAAATTGCAAACAATTTGGAATCAAATTGTCACAGCAATGTGTATACAATGACATCATGTTACCAAGTTGTGATCATGCACCGAATGATTACACAGAAATCCATTTGTTTCTCAACAGGGTTTCCCAAATGTCTAGAATGGCCTAAAGTACCCTGCAATCTCACGTGGGGTCGAGGGTGTTTTGGATTGTTGGGGGGACGATGGGTATCCCGGTATCCCGTTATTCTTTATTTGTTTATTCATTTTTTCCAGCAACATGGGTGTATTTTTTTTGGCCAAAAACGAGAATCCAAACCCTTTGCAATTTTGTTTGCTATCCAGGGTGTTTCCGCTGCAATTTTTTATAAATAAATTTTCGTTTTTGACCATGCTTTCAAAAACTCATCCCAACGTATTGGGGATGTCAACATAGGATCTTGCACTGGCCGGTAAGCGTCATGGTTGATTATGTCTTCCAAATTTAATTGTTTTTTTTTTGAATTGTGTTTGTCTTGGAAATCTCCATGAAACATTTCCTGCGGTATTGCAAATTTCCATTTGGAAACCAACTTACAATTACATTTTGTTTGATGTTCCATAAAACAAAAAAATGCGGATTTTCACACGAAAACACATAAATAACAGTGCAATGTCCACATATTGATGTTTGCCATCTGCGGTCACAGCGGATCAAGTACAGCATTCTGCAAATATTCGTCATTCAATTTTGTCCTATTTGTGGGGCAGCTGATCGGATTGATGTGTAGCTCAAGAGCAGTTCAACATGCAATTTGGACAGGCATTGAATACATACTCAAATGGGCAGACCAGCATCAAACACAAATCATCACAGGTCTTTGCACAAAGTAAAATTACCTTGGCGCCACGGCTGATCGGTGCAAAGCGGCAGCCTAAGACCTCCCGAATGGAGATCTGGTTGCGCTTGTGGGGTAAGAGGATGCGTTCTAATCATCAGTTCCAATCGTAAACCTTGACCTGCAAGTATAGACGGGTCCACCTGACACACCAAATCGATTCTGAAATCTGATATTTTGGTCAGTATTTTGGGCGGCCAATTGTGAATGATATGGGGGTCGTTCCAAGGCTAAGGCCTTACTGGGTTATACATACTACACACACACATATATATACATGCACATGCACAGGCACAGACACATGCACAGGCACATACATATTATACAAATGCACACACATTAACATACACATGCATATACATTCACAATGACATACACATACACATATACATAGATACACATACGTACATCATCGTATATCTACGTACGTACATTTGCTTACCTACATCTACATTTGTATATCTACATTTGTACATCTACATTTGTACATTTACATTTGTACATCTACATACGTACATCTACATACTTACATATACAAACGTACATCTACATACCTACATCTACATATGTACATCTACATACCTACATCTACATACGTTCATCCGCATACATCCACATACATACGCAATCATACGCATACGCATACATACGAATACACATAATATGCATACATACGAATACACATATGCATACACATACGCAGATACATAGATACATAGATACATAGATACATAGTTACATAGATACATAGATACATAGATACATAGATACATAGATACATAGATACATAGATACATAGATGCAGACGCGCAAACGTGCAAACGTGCAAACGTGCAAACATGCAGACATACAATCATACATACTTGTACATACAGATACATATTTATATACACGTACATACAAATATGCAGGCGTCTGGAGTTTCTTATTCAAAGGGTATGCCCTTGGTGTCCGACATAAGTTCCCCTTTTTACGCACTCCCCCCTGTGCTGGCAATAGAGCAGCACCATGGTCCTTCAGCGCTGGACTGGGGTCAGAATTTAGGTTTTTTAGGCAGTTGCAGCAAGCAAGTCATAAGTCGAAATTGCCAAGAATGGCGCTCCGAAAGCACTCTCCCATGTGTATCCAATCGTGTGTCCGGGCTCAGCCCACTACCCACTGGTACCGCTATCCATTGGAACACTACCCATGGAATACATTGGTTAGGTCACCGGGATAGAACATTGCCACCCAATTTCTATTTATTGGATTTCAACAACACAAAACACATCAATACGCGGTCTCCTTTAGTTGTCACCGTTAACTCAATCAAGAGTTCATTTTTTATCTACCTATTTACTGCTTTCTAACTTTATTCTGAAACAGGCACTTTCGCCGAGGCTGCCGAGAGTCGTCACGGTCCTTTCCAATTGAAAAAAACAAAGTACATACAAATATACATAAACCTAAAATTTGCACATATATATATATAAAACATATATATATATAACACACATATATATATGTATGTATAACATATATATATATAACATATATATACATAACACACACATATATATATGTTGATTCTCACGAGGGAACTGAGTGATAACACCTTATCATGGCAGCAACAAGACCTGAGATGTCAGGTCGAGTTGATCAGTTGTTCATCGTATGGTTGTAGTTTTGGCTCAGCAACACTTTTTGTGTCAGATCGTTACCGTACTTGCCTGCCATGACGCCATGGCGTCTCATAGAAGAGCAAGCGTGAAACATTTGTGTTGCTTTTGGATCTTTTTCATTGTTGTCGGAAGCGCGCATAGAACAGAGGACTTGGCCACTGATTTCAATGTGGGTGAGACACGCAATTTCACTTTTTGTGTGCCTCCGGCGCATCAGCCCCTGGGAACTATGGGACAGTTGTGCCAACGACTTCGAGGTCCTGACAAGACGCATTGACTCCCTGGAGACAGCTTCGGGAAATGCGTGGGGCTGCTGCTCCATCTCGCTCTGCAGGAGCTGGGTTTACCTGAAACTATAATCCTCACCTTGACCTTGACTGGGGGGAGAGCGTTCGGAGATGGAACTGTACTACACCTTTGTGGATGACATAGTGCTAAGGTTTATCTTTATGATCCAAACTGCGTTGACAATTTGCCAATTTGTATGGATTGCGGTACAGAGGGCTTAGTCTGACTTTTGGCAACAAAAAAGAAAGATTGATGAGAAGGGAAGGGACGAGACTGGGACAGTGTGAATTTCATAGGACTGGCATGCGATCAATCAAGGAATCATGTGATTCACTTCCAGCTCACCAAATGTTGGTGGCGACTTGATTGTTGCATGGTGACCCTGTGCTCCAGCCCGTAGCCATTTCCGGTATGGGTTGTCCGCTGTCCTGAGGCCCCCAAACCACCTGCAGTAATTACAAGTGTTTTATGTATGTGTCCTGACTGGAAGTGTTTTGTTTTTTTTATTTACCAAACACGTTCGATGAAACCAAAATGTGTGGTCAATGTCAGGTGTGCCCTGAGACTGTTGGGTTGCGGACTCAATGTCGAGTCATGCAATGTGCATTGAATGTCTCAACAGTCTCAACCCAATGTGGGCACGTTCAGTCGATGTGACATTAGGCCACTGTGGCCAGTCAGGTGCCAATTTCACCGTCCGAATGTTTGGACACCATGTGACGGGTCATGTGCATGCACTTTCACATGTTTCTTGTCATGTTCACCTATCTGGATTTTCTTTGTAGAGTTTCCGCATGGCGTTTCAACGATGTTTTCCGTTCTTGTGCATGCCATTTTGTGCCTTGGGTGCGACATCAGGTCCTGCGGTGTCTCTACGATTTGGAAGGTGATTTGAACGAATCAGGAGGCCTTTTGATGTCATGACATGCCATGACTTATGTGTGTGCACATGTGAACTTGCCAGCAGGTTTTGGTGTGACTTTTTTCGGAAAAGTGTGTGTCCCAGGTGTCAAATTGATGCGTGTGCATCTTCCACATGTTGGCATTGACCGCATGTAATCCAAGTCGTGCATGTGCACGCGCCTAGGCCATCCATTGGCGATTGAACTGCCGCTGTTTCGGAGCGTGTGCTCCCAAGACGGTGGCAGGAAAAACCTTCACACTTTCATAAAGTGTGAAGGTTTTTCCCGTCTGATCTTCCACATGTTGGCATTGACCGCATGTAATCCAAGTCGTGCATGTGCACGCGCCTAGGCCATCCATTGGCGTTTGAACTGCCGCTGTTTCGGAGCGTGTGCTCCCAAGACGGTGGCAGGAAAAACCTTCACACTTTCATAAAGTGTGAAGGTTTTCCCCGTCAGAATTGACCATTTAGATTTGTCTGAAAACCATGTGCCACAAACTTCCTTCGATGAATATAATTTAGCCATGCAAGCCTCCGGAAGATAGGTGCATCTGAGTTTACACTCTTGACACCATGATTCTATAGGTGTCACGACTGTCGAGATTTGCGGTGTGCATCTCAGACGGATGTCCATGTGGGCAGTTTGCATCTTCCTTATTTCTCCGATGCCATGGCCTCGTGAACTGGCAAATTTTCTTTCTTCCTTTTCCCCGACCTTTTTGGTGTGTACTCCCCAAGATAATTTCTCGGGGCATCCCTGTTGGTTTAGGTGGCCTTGAGGACTGGAGGCCATTGGTACGCAGTCACTGAATGTATGTTGCCACAATCTTTGATTAGTTTTTCGGTTGTTTTTAAACATTGATTTCATCGTGTCTTGTGTGTTTTGCCAGGCACTACATGGGTGGACAACTTGGTGTCTACAACATCGAGCAAGGCGATGAGAGGAGTGAGCCGCATGGTGAGGCAGCTGAGATCTCCCCAGAGTTTAGACAGAGAATGCATGATGCCATAAACGATGCGCATGCAATCAGTGCCAGACCTTCAGACTTGATCATGCCATGGGAAGAACCATCAATGTCATGGGTGTTTGGTGAACGCGATCCATTTTCAATTCCGGATGTGACTCCAGTTTGGGGTTACGTAGAGCCTCAACATGAACCAGAAGACACCCGACCTGGACGTGGAGTGCCCGTCATGGACAAACCAACTGTTTTTGAAAGTGCAATATCATTCAACTCCTTTCGCACCTGCCATCTTAGTGAGAGCGACCAATTGGCCATTCTGGCACAGAAGTGGGAGGCCCTTATTTCAATAAACTACTCTGCGTTTGATCTCGGAATCCAGATTTTTGATGTGGAGTATGCTGAGAGGGTCAAGATTGTGTCAGAGGTTCTCGGAGGAAAATCTCCCGCGACCTTATGCAGAAGGCTGTCACAGGTGGCTAGATTTGTCAAGTGGGCCACCAATGACGCAAAGCGCGACCCCTTTCCAGTCTCGGCTGAGTTGATCAAGAACTACATCAGGCACCTCAGAAACGATGGGTCTGGGCACACCGCCTACAAGGGCTTTGCCGAGGTGCTCAAATTTATGAAGCATGTTGTTGGCCTTGACTGTGATTTGACAGCATTTGATTCGGCTTGGGTCAGTGGGATCATCAGAACTGCTCAGCAGGAGAGACCCTTGAGACGGCAGTCAGCCACTTTGAATGTGAAAACTCTCCAATTCCTGGAGGCTTACCTCTGCAATGAGAGGCATGCTTTGGTGGACCGCTATGCAGCGGGCGTCTTTCTGTTTGCGATATACTCCAGGGCCAGGTTTGGAGACTTGCGGAAGATTGCAAGGGTCCTTTTTGACGAGGCAACTGGTGTCAATGAAACTTCACTGGGTTTCATTGAAATGCATTCGGAGTCCCACAAGATGAGGGCAACTGGGAACAGACTTGGTGCACACCTTCCTTTGATAGCACCCATCAAAGGTTTGAGTGAGATAGCCTGGGGTCTGGAGTTTGCGAAGGTATCAAAGCTTATTGGGCTTGATGTCAAGTCTTGGGCCAAGGGGAATCCCTTGCTTCCAGCACCTACACATATCGGGGACTGGACTGACAGATCGGTTACATCTTCAGAAGTTTGCAAGTGGATTCATGGAGTTTTACAGTCATGTCATGACTTCGAGCCGACTGGTTTTACACCACATGGCTGCAAGGCTACAACACTCATCATGCTTAGCAAGTATGGTGCATCCCCGGAGGATCGTTTGATTTTGGGACACCACCAACTCAATCGTGGTGCGCTAGAGGTCTATGCCCGTGACCTTCAGAGCTCACCATTACGGGTCCTGGAACAGATGTTTGCCGATATCAGGGGCGGAAGATTCTCTCCGGACACCACCAGGTCTGGGATGTTCACACCGGTCCCAAACCAAGTGATTGTGGAAAGCCCAGGCATAGATGGAGTTCGGAGCCCAGTCGCTGTTAGCGTGAACCCAACACCAACATCTCCAGCTGATGACACGCAGGAGACATCAGAACATGCCTTCTCTGCCAGGGAACCTGTACAAGGTCCAGAGACGGTTGCCGATGCCATGCCGCTGCAGAGGTTGACTTCTGAGAGCAATGTTAGTGATGATTCAGAGTCGGAGTTTTGCTCTGATGAGTCTGATGCAGAGGAGGTCATCAGGGACATGGCCACAAGCCAGAGACCGGCTGGGCACTGGCATCCAGGGTGCAGTTTGTATCAGCACAGCAGATCGAAGCTTGTGCATGCACTGTCAACATTCGGGCACAGGACAGCTTTTGTTTGTGGCAGGCCCCTCAGCAAAGAGTACAAACCTTTTCATGCCAGATTCTTTGTAGATGCCTTGAAGTGCCAGCAATGCAACAAGGGTCAGGTGCAGACCCCTGAGGGGGAGCGTGCGGCAGTCGCTGGAGCGGCAGTGAAGCGGGCCCGTAAAGGATGACCCAATATGTGGAGAAAAGCATGTCGCTGCAACTGTACGCATTGTACGTGAGCCTGCATTCACAATCCTTGCATGGTCTACACTTCTGACTGTGAAATTTTACCTGCAGGTCTTTTGGCCAGGTTTTTGAAGATGTCTCGACAGCATTCAAGTGCAAGATACAAACATGACACATGACATTTACCAGCTGGTTCTTTTTGTTTTATTTTTTTTTCAACTCGTAGCTGCTGGTGGCATGGCAACGATCCTTGAGTCGGAGGCAGCATTCAATGCACGGGCCTTGGAACACGGCTTGACAAGGGCACAGCTTGAACGACTACAGAACCAGGGCCTCACCAATCTTTCCAAGTTAGCTTTCTCCTTGACGACACCTGGAACAGTGCCTCCTGACGACGCCTTGAAGGGGCTCTTGGCCGATAACCTGGACGAGGTTACTATTGGCCAGCTTAGTTCGATCAGGAGGCTTATGTTTGACGCACAAACCCTATGTGCGTCCCAAATAAAAACTACAATCAGTGGTGCTGACCATGGTCGAAAGGCCGAACTTGTGCCTGCAGAACGTGCCACAAGGATCCAGCAACAAAGGACCCGTCTTCAGGGCATGGAACTCACAGGACCTCTTGAATGTGCCCATTCATCCTACGACTACGTGGCAAAAATGTTGGAGGCAGATGTCCCAATGTATCTTGAGCCTCATCGTTTTACCACAAGGGCAAGTGAGGTTGCCCGCGAGCGTCCTGGCAAAGAGTTGGTGCTGGATAACATCAACCTCACGGTCAAGGACGTGGAAAGGAAAGACAGATGTCAAATCAGTAATGAACTTCAGCTGCATCAGGCACTTACCAGGCGCTCTTTGGCTTGCGATCTGATGCAGGCATGCTCCTTCCGGAACATGGAAAAATGGCACAGGCATCTCCTTGATCACCTTCAGTTGCCATCGCCTCCAGGATTCCGCCAACCTACCATGGAGCAAGTCCTCAGGGCAGACCGAACAGCCTGGGTCAAGATGGCCGAGAAGGTCACTACCTTGAGGCGCCAGGGCGATGGATCCTTGCCACTGAACAGAGCGCTAGACGAACTTCCAGCAGATCCATCGATCATGTTCCACTTGATGCCCTTGCCGGTTGACAAGAGTACATCGACGCCCAAGCACACCGAGCCAAAATCCACGGCTGGCTCTGACCAAGGCCCTCCAAACATCCGGAAGAAGGACAAGAAGGTCAAACAGGCCAAGGGCAAGGGCAAGGGCAAGACAAAGGCCAGCAACAAAGGTCGTATGCCCTCCGAGCTCATTGGGCTGCACCAGCAGACCAAATCTGGGAAAAGGATGTGTTACAACTTCAATCTTGAGAAGGGCTGCAACCTTGCGGCTGCAGGACAAGAGTGCGGACGTGGACTTCATCAATGCATGCGATGCTTTGGGGCCCACTCGGCCCACCAGTGCAACTCTGCACTGGCTTGACAATCTCAGGGAGGACTGTGCCTACCTCAGCCAGGCCAGTCCGCAGCCTCAAACAACCAGGTTGAGACCAACAAGCTTGACCAAGGGGTCAAGCGAAATTTTGAGACAATTTCTTTTTCCGAGCAGTTTTCCAGGAGGGTGCAAGACAAGTCAATTTCAAACCTTCTTTTCATAGAAGTCTTTTCGGGTACAGCAGGCCTCACGGCCGAAGTTCGACGCCTTGGCTGCCAGCACAGTACTGGTGTTGATGCCCACGTCACAAAGCAGGTCAAGGCGCCAGTGCTCCGTTTGGATCTTTCAGATGAATCTGGGCAAGCTTTACTTTGGCGGATTCTTCAACAACCCAGAGTTTTTGCAGTTCACCTAGGCCCACCACCTTGTGGAACTTCATCGAGAGCCAGGGAAATTAAGAGGCGTTTTGGCCCCAATCCTGTCCCTCTTCGAAGTGACCAATTTCCAGACGGCTTGAATGGTTTGTCTGGTCGAAACCAAGCACGTGTTACCACTGCCAACATTTTGTACCAACTCAGCGGTGAAATCACGGCATATTGCACCATGCATGGCATCATTTGCAGCCTTGAGAACCCGGCCAGATCCCATATGTGGAACACCTCATTCTTGTGCAGGCCGTTGGAGCCAGTCAGACACATGCTGGCTGAGGTGTTGTTTCATCACTGCATGTTTGGAGCCAAACGCCGCAAGAGTACAAAGTTGCTGGTTAACCATAACTGCTTTCAACACCTGTCCCGGAGTTGTGATGGTTCACACGAACACGACAGATGGGGTCACCCCACAAGGGTGGGCCACTGCCCTTGAAGTTGAGTATCCTCACGGGCTTTGCCGTGAGTGGGCAGCTTGTTTACGTCAAGCCCTCCTGGCTCATGGCGCCTCTGACGTGCCTGTTGACATGCAGCTAGACACTGATGCTAGCCTACACCATCGTGCTCAGGCAGTTCTGGGCAAGCATGTTCGTGGCAAGCGCCTCAAACCATTGATGCGTGAATATGACCATATTCTACATGTAGTGGGCCCCCACGACTTGATCCATGCCTTGCCATCAACTTCGAAGCAGCCACAAGTCATTTCACCAAGCTGCTCTACGTCTCCCCCTACAACAGTGTTGCCACCACATGCCAAACGACTACAAGCCCCTATTTTACAGGGGGATGGAGAGGGGCAAGGACAATTTTGGAAAGTGGAATACGGGATTGCTTGGACTCCAGAAAATTTTGTCCAACGTGCTGCAGGCTTATCGCATCCAGGACATTTTCTGGATGGTGTCCATTCTGTTTTGGCTAGATACCTGGAAAAGATGGCCAAACAATCCTTGCATGACCTGGCTCTTGAAAGGACTTCAGCCATGAGGAAATGGACTCTCAGGTTTGAAGAGCTAAAACGACAAGGAGTGGACGGCCTTGAGTCATCACCACCCCATGCAAAGGAGATCCTCAAGAGCAAGAACTTATGCCTTTTTGCGGAGCTCATCGAAGCGTCTGGGTCGCCGGATGTTACCCTGGCATCAGACATCGCAAGAGGATTTGATCTGATGGGGTCCATCCGTACGGGGGGCGTGTTTCCCCACAAGCCGCTGTTTGCAACTTTGCTCCCTGAGCAGGTCAGGGAGATGTCTGGCATGGCCAGGATTGCAACTTGGAATGCGGTCAGGAGAGGCAGAGATAATGAGATGTGCCAAGAAATTTTTGATGCAACCATTGAGGAGTGCGACAAGGGTTGGATGCGTGGACCTTTCAGCATTGAGCAGCTTCCTGAGAGCTCCATCTTAACTCGCCGCTTTGGCGTGAGGCAGTCAGCAACACTGGCAGATGGAAGCAAGGTCGTCAAGTTTCGGCCCATCGATGATTTCTCTGAGTCTCTGATCAATACAACAAACTCACGCGATGAGTCCATCCAGCCGATGGGTGTGGATGCGATTTGTGCCACTTTGGTCAGGAGGATGCAGTCTCGCCCGGGGGACCAGTTAGTTTGCAAGACTATCGATCTCCGAAAGGCTTACAAAAACCTTCCGTTGTCAGAAGCGGCGCTGGATGATGCATACATCTGTGTTTACTCACCGGCTGACGGGGCGCCCCGGGCTTTCCAAACGCTGGTGCTCCCATTTGGAGCGCGATCAGCTGTCATGGGTTTTTGCCGCACATCTTACGCCATCTGGCGCATAGGTGTGGTGGTGTTCAATCTGCATTGGACGGTTTACTTTGATGACTTTTTCTTGGTGGCCGAAATCTACGAGTCTAAGCATGTTGACCTAGCACAACGGCTTCTTTTTATGGTTACTGGTTGGCAAACGTCAGGTGAGAAAGAAGGTGGATTCAGCTCCATTTCAAGAATCCTGGGCGTGCAGATCGACCTGGGAGACTCTCATTTGGCTTCTGTTACCATTTCCAATGTTGAAAGCAGGGTGCGTGAGCTGACAACGACGATAGATGACTTGTTGGCAAAGGGTAGCATGACCACTGCTGAGATGAGGGCCCTCCGTGGCCGTCTGGTTTTTGCAGAGGCCCAGATTTTTGGCCGTCTTGCAAGTGTCCACATGAAACGGCTGTCCAGACTTGAAAGCCTGGTTGGGGAGGTTGCCATTGACCAGGAACTTGGTGAAAGTTTGATGTTTCTCAAGGACCGGGTCATCACTGGCGGCCCTCGACGGGTACTTGCATCAGCTGGCCGTGTTTTTCATTTATACACAGATGCATGTTTCGAGGAATCTGTGGGTGGTGTCGGAGGCGTGTTGTATGACCGGAATGGTGTCATGCTATCCTTCTTTTCAGAGCAGCTTCCTGCTGGTCTAGTGGACCTCTTGAACCCATGCCAGAAACAGAACTTAATTTTCGAGTTGGAGGCACTCGCAGTGCTTATGGGTGTGTCGTCTTTGCTTGATCCTTTGGCAATACAGCCGTGTGACCGTATTGTGATTTTCATTGACAACAACTCGGTGCTTGCGAGGCTGATCTCTGGCTCAGTTGGTACTGGAGTCGACCGCTTGATCTTTGAAGGGATTTTGCTTTGGGAGTTCACCGTGTGTGCGGTGACTTGGTTTGAAAGGGTGGCTAGCCATGCAAATGTTGCAGATGAACCCTCCAGGGGTGTTTACAACCACCTTGATGAAAGGTGTAGGATCAATGTAGATCCTGACATGTTTGTCAATGACCTCTTGGCTCGCTCTAGAGCAGGTCAACAAAATGGGGGGCTGGCACCTGCAGCAGAACTCCCCAAGCGTTAAAAAGATGTGTTGCTGTGCACTGAGCAACTGTCGCAAGAATGGTAAGTTGATTCTCACGAGGGAACTGAGTGATAACACCTTATCATGGCAGCAACAAGACCTGAGATGTCAGGTCGAGTTGATCAGTTGTTCATCGTATGGTTGTAGTTTTGGCTCAGCAACACTTTTTGTCCCTCCTACCAACCCCTTTGTCACCTCCTGTTTTTTTTCCAATGTCCAATACATTTTATTTTGGGCATTTGCATTCTCTCATCTGTACATCATTTTTCTGACTCATGCTGGCTGTCCTCCGGCCGCTGACCCGTCGCTGCAAGAGCTGCTGCAGCCATTGATTCATCTTGACCGGCAACTGCAACTTGCTGCTTCCGTGGTTGATCAGCTCAAAGACTTAGAAGATGGACTTGAAACCATTGCAGCTCCCAATGTGCTCCCTTTGGTGCGTCGATGTATCCAATGGCTTGAACGCGGCATACACGAAATGCGACTGTACCGCTTCCTCCTCTTTTACCAGCTTCCAAGGGCCTTGCAACTCTCCTTTCAACGGCATCAGCGACCACCATTGATGGATTTAGATTTCAATTGAATGTGGAAGGACATCCAGTTCTTGAATCCTTTTTTTTTTTCCTCGATTTGCGGTGCCTACCCAGCCGTTGGCTGGCACCTGCAGCAGAACTCCCCAAGCGTTAAAAAGATGTGTTGCTGTGCACTGAGCAACTGTTGCAAGAATGGTAAATATATATATATATATAACATGCTCTTGATGTTTACGATTGCCTGGTGCAGCTTCAAAGCTGGCTCATGCGAGCCCTCACCAACAGCGTGGGAACAGGTGGCTCACTTGCTCTCGCGTTCAAGTTGCTTAGCTGGGCTGAAAGATCTGACCAGCTGATCTTTCCAGCTATCGCTCAGTGGCGCTTTGACGGTGCCAGCTTCATCGCTGGACTCTTCACTGGGCTGCTCATCTACTTCCTGGCTGAGCTGTGGTTCACCGCTAAGCTGGTGGTTTTCGCCTGGGTTGACCGGGCTCCTGCTGAACGCATTGCGAGGCCGAGAGCCCTGCAAAAGCCGCTGTACAAGCTCTGTTGATGCTCTTGCAAGCCTCGGTGGACGGACGCATCCAAGATTTGGAAGAGGAGGTGGCAGATCTGAAGACTGAGGTGCGGCGACTTCGCCGGTTGGTGAACGAGCTCAAGCAGAACTTGGAAGAGCCTGAGTCCAGGAGTGAATCCAGGGACACTTCTTACACCCCAACAGGAGATCGAAGTGTGACTCGATCTCCAACCCCTGGCGTGACATCGCTGGGACCTTTTTCACCGCAGGAGAGGTGCGGATCTCACTTGCAATCAGTGCCGGAGACAAACACTGCTGCAGCGGGACCTTCTTCCGCACCTTGCCAGTTGTCTTGGCTTGAGAGAGAGGCAATTTGTGACCAGATTGGAAAGTTTCTGGCCAGATCCATCAGCGGTGGATTCAGGGGCGCATCAGGCAGAGACCGCATACCACTCCCTTCGAGGTTGTGGATCATCGTGCGGGACTTTGCGGGCCAGATCTACACACCAGTGAAGGTGGTGCGCAGCTGGACCAGCTGCAAAGTGTTGTGCAAGCCCTGCAACAACGAGTGCGGGGATAGTGTATTTGTGGGAGTGCCTTCAGAGAGGGAAGCGCGGAGAGTGGTGGCTGCGGCGGAGCTTGACTGGCCCGCCGTGATTGAGCAATGAAGGTCTTCAGACAAGACCCTTGGCCTGACGATCGTGAACCCTACGTCTTTGCCGAGGGGGTGGTTAATTTGAAGTACCCGGTTGGCCTTTTTGCCGTTGACACCGAGTCTTTCAGCCCTACCTTGCAATTAATTCAAGTTGGAGAATTTGAGGGAAAGCTTTTGGTTGCGGTGCCCGAAATTTTTTCTTCGTACGACTTCGAGGCGCATTTTGCCCTCGTCTGCTTTGGCAAAGCCCACTTTGGTTGAGGTCGCAGCTGCAGAGGCTGGCAATTTGGAAGAGCCCGTACCTGACGAAACCATCAAAGTATGGATCGGGTTCCTGAAGCCTGCGTTTTTCGACCACTTAGAGATCGTGGACGAGTGCAATGTTCAATACTGTTTCGACAGCATGGAGGATGGCATGCTGCTCCCTTTTGGGCAGGGCCTGGTCGATGTAGCTCAAGAGCATTTTGCGTTCTTTTCAGCAGATGGCGCTGTGCCCTTAGCAGACGAAGTGGAGGAGCCCGACATCGATGGGGAGCCTTTGGTGCCAGGAGATGCTGGATATCAGGATCTTACGCCGGGAGGAGTTCATCGGCGAGTGGATCGTCTAGAACAGGCGTTGACGGAGCTGACGACGGAGATGCGGAAGCTGGGTGCAGCAAAATCCGCGCCCAAGAAGAAGGCCACTGCCAAAGCTCCTTCTTCGAAGTCAAGACCCCTCAAGCCACGACCTGGTGCGGGTTCTTCTCCAGTACCTCCACACAATCCGTATCCTATGTTGGATGCGGGAGTGGTCCATGCGGCTCTACAAGCCGGTATACCGGAGGAGAACCTACAACAGATGCAGAAGTTGGTGAGCCGAGGGTCGAAAGCAATGAAAGTGAAGGACATGAACCCGATGGTGCAGCCAGCAGATTTCTTGTCCGAGGACGAGGTGATCGAGGGCGACAATGCAGAAGATCAGGAAGGAGATGGATCTGCGGACCAAGGGCCTCTTGCTGCCTCACTTTCGAAGCTGACAGCGATTGTGGACTTGCTCACATCGGAGAAGCTGAAGAGAGCCTCGACGTCCAAGTTAGAAGTGGCCCTGGACTCCGGAGCTGGTTCCTCATCAGACCTTCCGCTTCAAGGCACAGGCAAGAAGGCCGCAGCTGCGAGAAGGGCATTGCGGAGTTCTTACGAGGAGCATCCGGAGGACATCTCAGCTTTGATCGGGCGGCTCATGAACGAGGACTTGAACGCGGTCACCATCGGTCCTGGCATGGCTCCACCTCAGCTTTGCGCACGGGCGTGGGTGGAATTCAGGAGCCGGATTGGGGCCTACAAGACCGGAGCTTATGCAGCTTGGAGTGTAGCAGGGATCTTGGACTCACTCATGCAGGGTCATGTGAAAAAGGCGAGGGCAAGAGCTTCAGTCTGCCTGTTGATGTTGGACCAGGCAAGCATCGATCGAGGGAATTGGGCCCTTGCAGGGGAGTTGGCATTGGAGGCACCTCCACCATTTGCCTCCTTAGCCAACCACCAGCTTCCTGCAGTACAAGATGGCGAATCACCTTTCTCGAAGCTGCTGGATCCGAGGTGGTCAGAGCTTGCTATGGCACACTTGAAGGATCAGGTCAAGCGAAAGAATGTGGGCAAGTTCAATCGAGGCGGAAGAGAGGGAGCTGCCGACGAAGCCGGAGATGCAGACACAAAAAGGAAGCCAAAACCGAAAGCGAAGCCAAAGAGCCAGTCTTCCGGGTCCCAACAGGACCGCTGATGCAGGATCCAGTTGAGGATGAAACCTCTGCTCCTTGTCCTGCCAATGCTTCGATGAAGGCACCGGGAGAAGGGGCATCTACACTGCATGTTCCTGCTTTTTTGAATTCATTGCCTCGGTGACTCATGAAGACGAAGTGCAGCCTCCAGAGCTTTTTGCGGTCCATCTTGAAGAACGCCCGCAGCTCTACTAGCTCTACGTCAAGGACAAGTTCAACCTGGCCGATGCCGGTGCCTTTTCCTGAAGCCTTTAGTTCCGGTGCTGCCTCGTTGGGAACTATGAGTACGAAGCGGCTCATTTCGCTTCAGGTGGTCACTTTTAGCTGGCTTGCGCTGGGAAAGCCTTTCAATGCCCCAGCGCATCTGTGTTTGGGAAACAGGCTTACGGCACGCCAATGGTCGGTCGTAAGGATGCTGATGCACTTGTCCTTTGATGGGAATTCACCCCAATTTGTGGACGCTGCCACTATGTGCCGCTCAGCAGCGAAGGTTGAAGGGTACGAAGATACTCTTTCTGCTGTGGCTCGTGCGGTGTCTACCTTGCAGGTTTTTGAAGGGCATTATGCCTCCCAGTCAAGGTCCTCTCGATGTTCTGCTGGTGGTGAAGCTGAACCTGTTCGTTGTGGTGTTTGCGTGGGAGAAGTGAGCCACGTGCCTGACCATGGAGCGAAGCCATTGAAGGCATCTAGACTGCAGTTTCCGGGAAAGCCTGAGTTTGACCCGAGGAGGTACTTTGATGGATCGACCAAGAAGCTGTACGAGTTTCCTCTTGACCTTGGCAAGCCGTTGCAAGAAGTTGGGAAGCCACCTCCTGTGCAGGTTCGTGCCAGTCCGCAGGGAAAACTGCAGCTGTTCAAGAAGCTTGCAGATTCCGGGCTCCTTCAACCAGTGCCTGAAGGTACATACCTTGATGGTTATCGGAATGGGCTTTTTGCAGTCCCCAAAGATGCATCTCGTGACAGGATGGTTTTAGATGGACGCCCTGCCAACATGGTCGATCGTGGGCAACAACGCTGGAGTCAATCAATGGCCAACGCCGCTGCCTTGAGTGGAATTTATATCCACCCAGAGCTGAACCTGGTGGCTAGTGGTGAAGACCTGAAAGACTGCTTCTATCAGTTCAAGGTGAACGCTCAAAGGACGGCTAGGAACGTGCTCCATGGGTCGCTGTCACTTGCAGAGGCCAAAGAGGTCTTTGGTGAGAACTTCTGCTGGCCCACCTCTAGAGTGGCAGTTGGCTTGTCCTCCTTGGCTATGGGAGACACTTGTGCAGTCGAGTTTGCCCAGTGCAGTCACATAGGTTTGATGCTTCAGCATGGCGTCGCCACGGCTGATGAGATCATAACGATGCATGGGTCTGTGCCTCGTGGTCTTCTACAAGTCGGCGTGATTGTCGACGACTTGGTCATTTTGGAACAGGTCCTCAAGGCCGAGTTTGTCGCTGATGGTCGTTTTGAAGGTAACTGGGAAAGTGGCGACCGCATAAGCCGTGCTCAGACGGCGTATGCTGAAGCAGGGCTAAAGAACAACCCAAAGAAAGGGTTCCTGGGAGAAACTTGCTCAAGCTTCTGGGGCATTGACCTTGATGGAGAAAAGGGGCTCTTGCGTGCGAGTCAGAAGAGGTTGTGGCCGACTATGGTCATAACGTTGAGAGTCTGCTCGCTGGGACTGGCCACGGTAGGGCTCTTGGAAAGTTTGGCAGGCATGCAGGTGAGTTTGTTGGGAGTGAGAAGGAGGCTTTACAGCTTGATGGATGTCGTCTTTGAGCCCTTAATGATGAACTGCAAGAGCTCTACAGTGCTCCACTCAGGTAGCGCAGAGACGGGGTTGCATTTGCCACTCTCTTCTCCTCCAAAACGTAGGCCTGCAGTTCGCTCACATTGATGTGCTGCTCAGCACGAATTAACCTTCTCCATGACTCGCTGTACACCAAAGATCTCGCCAAGGTCTCCCACAGCGGGTGGGTTCTGTACTTCTCATCAGGCACCTCGTCATCCACATCGAGGAGTCCATGTTCGCGAAGGAGTGCACGCCCAGGAGGAAGAAGCCTGGCCCATATGCCTTTCCTCAACGTATGTCTGGAAAGCTCTGCCACTGCTCTCGAAGGAAGCGGAGCACGTACAGCTGCAATAACCTTGCGGCTGGCATCAGTTGCAGACACAAAACTTCCAAACGGAGCACGCAGGTTCAGGAGAAGAGAGTGGCAAATGCAACCCCGTCTCTGCGCTACCTGAGTGGAGCAGATTCGCAAGTTGCTTTGGGTGCTGTTGTAAAAGGACGTGCCGCGTCCCCAAAGCTCAACCGAGTCCTTCAGACCACCATGCCTTACGCCATTGGAGGAGATGCGTACACGCTGCCCATGTACTACAACACCGCTTCAAACCGCGCAGATGATCCTACTCGAGGTTCATCTCCTTCACCTCCAGACCTTGAAGAACCTCCTTGGCTACAGCAGTTAGCGAACGGTGATTGTGCGGCTTTTGACAGGTGGTTGGCAAAAGTGGGCGCTCCTACTCCTACCGCACCTCTTCCCTTTGATGACATCAGTGGCAGTGACCAACTTGACTTGCAATCAATGGCTGCGATGAAGTCAAAGAACTGGCGTGCGAAAAGAGTGATGGTGTCTTCAGGTGCAAGTGGACAAGTTGAGACGAAAGATGCTGCCGCTAAATCGCGGCCGGTGCGTGTGAGAAATGTTTCCAATGAGTTGCCATCAGACAGAACCTCAGAACTTCACCTTACAGGCGGCATTACGCTGGAAGGCGTGCAGCTGCTGGAGAGCCTGCCAAGAAGGCAATTTTTCTTTAGCAGTGGAGTGGAGGCTTTTCATGCTCCTGGAGCTTTGGACCTTTTCAGTGGAACCTATGGAGTAGCAAAGCAGCTGCTCAACTTCGGGGCGCCCTGGGTTTTGACGTTTGAATGGAACAGGAGTTCTGATGAAAACTTGTTGGATGAGAATGTAAGGAACGTCATCAGGAAGATGTTCCTTTTTGGATGCTTTTTGGCCATGTGCGCGGCCCCAATCTGTGCGAGCTTCTCAGTGGCTGTCACTCCACCAGTACGTTCCAGCAGGTTCCCAAGAGGAATACCAGGTCTGCGGATCAGCATGCGAGAAAAGGTGGCCGAAGGCAACAGCCACAATGACTTCGTTTTTGAGTTAGTCGTAACCTGTGAAGATGAAGGGAATGCTTATGCTGTTGAAAACCCAGACACGTCTTGGTGGTGGAGGCAGAAGAAGTGGAGGCGTTGGAGACATTCTGGCAGTGACAAGTTGTTTAGATGCTGCTTTTGTAGGTTTGGAACTGCATGGAGGAAGGGAACAAGGGTAGCAACAAACACTCGACTTGCTGGAGTCAGAATGATGTGCACTTGCAAAAAGCCTCACGTGCAACTTCGTGGGGGGCATCCTACAAAGAAGATACCCTGGACTGCAGTAGCTCAACCGTACCCATGGGGATTTGCAAGACTGCTAGCCTTGGCATTGTGCCAGAAAGCTGGATGGTGCCGGACTGAGAGGCTTGATGTGGCAGGTTGTTCGAAGTCTGGCAGCCTTCGAGTTGGAGAAGCTGACCACCCTGGGCCCAATAGGCGAAAGGCGCCTATTAGAGTTGGACGCCTTGGAGAAGTTCAACTGGTAACTGCTCAGACTCTGGCGCTCGAAGCAAAGCAGCTGGAAAAGTTCCAGCGATGGTGCCGGGAGACCATCACCAACGTTGACCTGTCCGAGCTCTTCTCAGCAGTGCCGCAGTTTTTGGTCGAAGCCTTGAAAACACATGCAGAGTGGCTTTTTCAAAACGGTGGAGCCCTTAGCAATCTGCGTCACCTTTTACTGGCTGCACAAAGATGGGCCCCGAGTGCAAGAGTGTTTATGGCTCCAGCTTGGGAGATGGTTGAGAAATGGGAATCTCTGTGCCCGGTGAAACACAGGACGCCTGTCCCGGAGACTTTGGTTTGCGCTATGTGCGTCCTGGCTTGGCACATGCAGTGGTGGTCTTGGGTGGGAGCAACCGTCCTTTCTTTTTACGGTGCTGGCAGACTTGGCGAAGTCCTGAGGTGCTCAAGGGAGGATTTGGTACTCCCCGGTGACGTTTTTGAAGCCACTGGCTCCCCTGTCTTTTTGAGGCTGAGGTCCTTCAAATCTCAGATGCGACAGCCTGCGAGGGTCCAACATATGAAAGTCAGCAGCACTTCCGCCTCACGCATCCTCACAAAGATCTTTGGCCAGCTCCCATTGGATGCTCCACTGTTCAATGCAAGTGCATACCAATACAGAAAGCGCTGGAATCTGCTTTTGGAGATGTTGCGCATTCCAAAGGAGCTTGGCCTGACTCCTGGAGGGTTGAGAGGCGGCGCTGCTGTCTATCACTACAAGAATGGCCGACCAATTGCAGATTTGATGTGGCTTCTACGTTTAAGGAGCCAGACGACTCTTGAAAGCTATCTGCAAGAAGTCGGAGCACTCAATGTTTTTGCCACTCTGTCAGCTGAGACTCGAGCTTCAGTTCGTTCTACTGCTGCGTCTTTTGCATTTTTGGATGCTGGTGAGACTCGCTCCGCAGGGAAATGACAAACGCCATGGTTCATGACCTTCGTGGCACTCGTCCTAGCACCTGCTGGACCGTCCCTGCAGAATCGGTTTGTCTCTTTGCAGCTTGGCCCCTTCCTTGACTATGCGGCGACGATGGTGCTCCTGGCTTCCACCTTGCGGAGCTCTTCACCGTCTTCGACCGCTGCGTAGCTGCGGACCTGGGAGCTGCATTCGAGCTCTTAACCTTTGGTGGGCGATGGACAAAAAAGGGAGAGCGTGCACCATCAGCCTCTTTTGCAAAGCACTGAAAGGCCTGAGTCAACATATATATATAATATATATAATATATAATATATATATAATATATAATATATATATAATATATATATATAATATATATAATATATATAATATCTATAAATAACATATATATAATATAACATATATATAATATAATATAACATATATATAATATAACATATTATATATAATTTAACATATATATATAATATAATATAACATATATTTATAATATAATATATATATATATTATATGTAACATATATATATATGTAACACACATATATATATATGTATATACATATGTAACATATATATATATGTAACATATATATATATATGTATATATATATACCGTGTATATAAACATACACACACACACATATATATATATATATATATATGATATATTACAAATATATGCCATCCAGTTTTGGGGCTACTCAATTTTGACATATTTTGACCCATGTCCATTTCCCACTAGCCCTGTCGCCAAAAAAGTACCTGTGAGGCACCGATGGCTGCAGTGCTTGCGCACGAGGAGCCAACGGCAATGGTATCAGGATGACGCAACTATGTATGGGTCAGAAAAGAGGGATATTGAACCAGAGAATAGGATTTATACCCCCCAATGGCGATGAAAAACTACGGATGAGACTCAAAGGATGGAATGGGTGCTATTTCCAGACCAAGAACCACTCGCTTTTGGTATTAAATGATATGTTTTGGCAAGGCCATATTTTTTTGACTCAGCTGGAGGATCCGTGCGTCGGAACTCGATCGTTTCATGGCATGTAGTGCACTTCCTCACCCCGAGGCGACCCGCGATTATTTCATCCCGGGGGAATCAGGGCACGATTGCCCACATGCTGAAAGGTTTTGGCACAGCAAATGATGGCCCGGCCGGTCAAATCGTGTTTGATTCCCCGATAAAAAAAAATTGGACATGGGCATTCTTTGGGATGCATACTCTATTTTTTTGTTGGTAACAACAATGTTAGACCACTAGGCTTCACTAGGCATACCTGCAAGTATCACATTTGACTTTTAGATCCAGCTGCATGGGCCTCATTGTCAACTTGCAATGATGGGCCCCCTACCAGTTATATCCAGTTAGGTTATTTGGTTACAATTTCTGCCTTTTCCGGGTAAGATGGATTAAAAAAACACATTCCACTAAAAGTTAAATAAGCTTAGCAGGAGATTCACAAGCCACTATTGTTAACTTGGTTGGATAATTTGTGTGTATTGTATACGTATACGTATGTATGTATGCATGCAATGTAATGTAATGTACTGGAATGGAATGGAATGTAATGCAATATATATATATACATACGCATATGTGCCATAGTCAAGATTGAGGTGAACTGCTCATATTGGGGGATGGTCATCAAGCCGTTTATATAACAGTGATTTACATACCCATTATGTTTGGATTTCATTTATGACCATAAGCATGTACTTGTACCAGATTTTGACCATGATACGCCTAGATACATGCATACATGCATTTTCTAGTCTTCAAGTATCCATTTGTAGCTGTAAACCATCCATTTTTGGGTATCCGACCATCCATTTTGTAATAAGCCTATCCATTTCTTGGAGTAAGCCGCAGCGCCCCCCCTTGGGGTCTCAGGACGTTCGGAGAAACGGAGTGAGGCGGTCGAGTGGGCGGTCGAATGGGCGGTGCGAATTTACAATGCTGCGAATGAAATCCACATGTACACATGAATGTAGATAGTATTGTATATACATGATATACATGTACAAAGCCACTTCAACCCACATATTTCCAAATATTTCCAAATGGAAATTACCTTGAATCATCATGACTCCATGACATTACTGATCCTATTTTGCCAACATTTATATATCCAGTAAAGTAAGAATATTTGATGATGTTTATATAATAGGATGCCACAATATTCTATTGAAACCCATTGTTTCATTTTCCACTACATACGGGTTTGTCCAGATGGGGGATACCTCTAAAATGGGAAATGCCCACATGTTAAAATCACTGCCTGGGGTTGGAGGATGTGGGGATGAGTGAAGTTTAATGTCCTTTGTTCAGCATGGGTCCTTGAAAAAGGCGTTCTGGGTGTTACGGGTATGGAAGCGACATCCAGCTGGGATACATCCACTGAAGATGGGAAGATCTCCAACACGAAGCTGGGATATACATCTGGAGCCTGAGATGCTTCAACAGCTGGAATACAGTACCTTTGGAGACACCCAAATCTGGAGGTGTCTACCCCCTACAAAAAACGCGACCATGGGCTGATTTCTTCCCATATTTGCCTGGGAAGATGATGAAAATCACTGAAAAGAATAATCCATAACTAACTACAGTAGCTCTAACTGGTGCAGAACTAACTATAGAATACTATAGATAGGGATTTTTTATTCGGCCCAAAACCGAGTTTTGCTCTTCAGGCTTCGAGGCTCTCCAGTTCTCACACCCAACACGTGAAGGGGATGGGTCATTTTTTTTGAACATCAAAAACTACTTTAGTAATCTTTAGTATATTTTGAGTCAACTTAACATTTATTTTTAGTTACAATGAATTCTTGGGGCACCTAGTTTTCAGTATCGGAAGAACATGGGGACATAGTGTGGCTTTAATCGTAACCAACCAAACGATATTTGGGTTTGTCACCAAAGTGGGGATTCAACCACCAATTCATGGTGGATCAATTGGGGAGGAACCCCACAGGGGATGAATTGCTTCTGGAAAAGTCTAGACCGCATATGAACTGACAGGGGGGGTCCTGGAACTAGCAGTGTGGGTCAACTTGTGTTTGACCACAGGTTGGCATGAGCGATGATTCCGTCATTTTTTGGGCCTGTCATTGCAAAGTGTGAAGCGTAAACGTGACGGACCAGGATCAGATAGATGAGTGCAGTAGTACAGCAAGCGCTACGCTTCTAGTTCCTTATTGTTCGCCGAGGAGTTTTTTTTGAGTCCACATCTAAGAAACTAGAGTAACTAGAGCCTAAAGCCAGTCAGTGTTTGCAGCTCTCCACAGCCAGGTACCCTGGGACAGGACTGCCAGTGGAAAACTTAGCACACGACTTGCCGTGGGCCTGGTCTCATCTTAGGATTCTTAGGGTTCTGGGATGTTTTGGGCAAAGTAAACGGCAGCAAAAGCCAACAAAACAACGTTCGAAAACTGTTTCCCAAAGGTGGATCCGAGATCTTCCAAAATGTCAATAGGTTTTGAGTTGGTAAAGTCGTCCAGTTGTAGCCCTGGGGGCCCTAGCGGCCCTTCAGCTCAGCGAGGGCTACTGAGGTGTCTGGCACCTTAATGAGAGCAAGGACAGAGCCTCAAGCTGACACCAGGTGCCGGGGCCGATTTCACCAACCTTTGGGCGTTGACCAACAATGAGGAAAACATGGGAGATCAACCGACATGGAATGAGGAAGGAACCAGGGACTCGACAATCAAGGATGAAACCAGAGTGTCCAAAGCAGCAGGAATGCCATAGTTTCATTGCGAAGAGGTTCCCCAACGCTTGAAAACACCCACACACTTAAGATGGCCCATGCATTTTGCGTAGATCCTCTTTTTTGACTTACATCACCAGTTTTTGGTGGTTGCGGTGGATCGTTTTCCTTTGACCAGGCAAATGTTTATGTGGGTGAAACCACCATTATTAGTCAAACAAAATTACGTACTTTTTCTGTTGTTGCAAATTATATTTTATTGCTGTCATATTCACTGGAAGTTTTTCGGCCAGTTTTGTCTCTTCAACTATACTTTGAATCATTTGTTTGCTGCATTAAAACGGAACGTCTAACCGGAAGAAGGGGAGGATCAAACGGTATTTCAGAAATAGTTAACGAAACAAATCAGATTTCATCATGTTTAACCATAATTGATGTGGTAGACCCAATCAAAAACATACCATTTGGGGATGGGTTTTTACCGCCCATTTATGGTAATCTTGGGGATGGTTTGTGGCAAGATGGTTTATTGCATTGGGTTTATCACATCGAGGCGGGCGTCCGCCTCGCCGAGTGTGGGAGCTTCTGGAGTGCCTCCGCTGAAGCCATGGGAATAGGGGTCTCAGTTTTTCCTTAGCTAGAAATAGTGATACTATATGATACTATGTGGAGTTCATCCGTAAGCATGGAAAAATCCTACTGCGTTTGTGGGAAATTCAGCATTTGTGGGGAGTTCGGCCAGTAAGTCTTGGAGATTTCAGCAACGAAATACACTCGACCGGCATCAAACCAAGCCAGATGAGGATGCACACATACCAAAGAAAGATGGCTGTGACCAACCAAGATATGGATTGAAGGAACCGAAGTGTAGTTAAATCTACTCCTGATTCCGTGACTCCTAAGAAGTTTAATGGCGCACAGGTTCGATTCCGTGGGTTTGCCAAGACGAGAACCATTTACTTCTCCATTCCTCCCAAAGAAGAACGCCAAAATGTGATTTCCACCCTTGACATCACTTGACGTGAGGTTCTTCCCTCTGAGAAGTAAGTAGGGTCGTAACCCCATCAACATCTGGGAATGGCTACTGGGTCTTTGTATCCTGGAACCCATGGCCAAGGTTCACTACGTGAAGAAATCAGGCAGGGGCCTGAGGATACGCCTGGATCGCTGGCCTTGTCTCTTGTGGCTTCGGCCAATTTTCTGTCAGCCTCCAGAACTGAGCCTGCCATTTTCCGGGTATGGGTGGCCGCACCGGCTGTGATTCTCAGTGATAGGTCGCAAGTCGTTGCCCAGCACTCAGTCGACGGGAAGTAGAATCAAGTCAGCTCCGATCGGCCACAAGTCAGTCAAAAACAACGATGTGAGACTCACATGGTTAGTTGGTTCACCCAATATCCACCATTTAAACTTTAAACTCATCCTTGTACTTTCTTGTTTTCGGGCAGCGATGTTGAACCCAAGGTGATTTCACATTTAAATTGCACTCATTGAATCCCTCGAACTCCATCGAAGCCATGTATGTTGTTTTTGATGTTTTTGGTTTTTCCGGGTCACGGGGGTCTTTTTTGAACTCCGCATTGTCGAAGAATACTGTACCCAAGGGATTCGGCCATGCAACTTGGACCCAGGCAATGGGGTTGGTGGGATGAGGATGGAAAGCGGAAATCAGTGAAAATGTTGGAAACTTTTTTTTTGTTTGGCGGGCAGTCAAAAACCTTCATATCCTTCATTTTTTTTGGGGAGCAGGTGTGAGGAACACTCAGAGTTTTGGACAGCTTTGCGTCCATCCAAACTTTCAGCCGAATTTAATCACACGACGTTCAGGTGAAATTTGGGATGATCCTCTGTCTGGATCCTCCTTTGTTTGTGATATCCTTACCTGGAGCATTTCTTAAAAAGGAGGACACCAAATTATGATCCAAGGTATCAACTAGTATCAATTTTTATAATGAAACCACTGGTATAAAGGGATATCTTTCAGGAAACACCAATTTGGTTGGTAGAAATTCCTACAAAAAAAACACCCAAAGATATTTCTGTCGTGTGATTGCCTGGCTGTTCTGGCTGTTCCTCTTTCAAATCATGACTTCGTGCAGGGATGAAGCAGAAGCTGAAGCTCCGTAGGGAAGCCAAATCCAGTCACCTTGGGTTGCAGCTGGATGTGCCACAATCAGAGGGCCAAAAGCCACATACATCAACATGGGTCAACATATGTGTGGTCATTTTTACTGGAAAATCATCATTTTTGTGCCTGCCAATGCGATGTGTTGCAATTTTGAGAGAGGCAAAACATGAGTTCTGAACGAATCCTCTACTGGCCAGTTCTGTGGGAAGCGAGGTAGTAGGTGCAAGTTGGTTCCCGATAAAACCAGCAGATGGTTCCGCTTATCTTAGTAGTAAAACTTCGGTTTCTGGGATGACCCATGCCATATCCCACACGCGTCCAGGGGTGATGAAGCAGGCGCGATGGGTCTGGGATTTGGAACGATGGATCGTGGCTGGGATATCATTTTTTCTTGGGAAGAACGGAAGAACATCTATGGATGGATTGAAACCCGGAATGTTCCACCCTGCCAGATTTTCTGGAGGATAGTTCTAGTTATCATTATTTTAAGCCATGGTCACTGCGGTTACATGTGGGATATCAGTGGCTCTACCTGTAAGCAGCCCATCATATCCCCATGCTGAAGGGGATCATGAAGCTTCAAACGATGGAAACATCTTCCACTTCAGCACTTTGCATGTCATCCCTTTGGTGAGGGGATATCAAGTGTCTCAGGTAATACGACTTGACGTGATTTCATTATCCACGGATTGGCAGATGGTATCTTGAAGCCCTTAAACAAAATGAAAGGCAGTAGATAGATAATTCATGTATATATATATAATATAATATGTGTATATTTACGTATATATATATCTATCATATGTATGTATATATATAATATGTATATATATATAATATGTTTATATATATAATATGTACATATATATATATATGTACATATATATATAAAATATGTATATATATAATATGTATATATATAATATGTATGTATATATATAATGTATATATATATAATATGTATATATATAAAATATGTATATATATATATAAAATATGTATATATATATAAGATATGTATATATATATAATATGTTTATATATATAATATGTACATATATATATATATGTACATATATATATAAAATATGTATATATATAATATGTATATATATAATATGTATGTATATATATAATGTATATATATATATATAATATGTATATATATATATGTATATGTATATATATGATATGTATATATATGTATATATGTATATAATATGAATATATATATATATAATATATATGTATATATATGGTCCCGTCCTCCGTCTCTCCACCCCCCCCCTTGGGTTATATGGTCCCGTCCTCCGTCTCTCCCCCCCCCCCCATGGGTTGGGTCCCCAGGTAGCAGCCCCCCTTCCCTTCTATTTGCAAGCTATTGGCAGCATTTCTGAGGTCCAGCTTCGTATTTGCTAGGTCTTTGCAGTATTTCTGACTACCAGCCTCGCATTTACTAGCTACATGCTACCTTTTAGGCGACCTACGTAGCACATATACTCCTTGAAAGTACCTACGTGCTACCTATAGTCATATATACATGTGCTATGTATCTACTGTATCTACTTCCTATTTACTACCTGTGTACTCTCACAACACCACCTGTGTTTAACATATACCGTACCGAACAATCAATCAATGATGCCATGCATACCATACCTATCATACCTATCATACCTATCATACCTATCATATCTATCATACACACCATACATACCATACATATGAAATGTAATTACCACACCTACGATACATACAATAGCAAACATACATGCCATACATACCATACATACCTTACATAGGAAATATG
This sequence comes from Cladocopium goreaui, assembly GCA_947184155.2. NCBI lineage: Eukaryota > Dinophyceae > Suessiales > Symbiodiniaceae > Cladocopium > Cladocopium goreaui. Next base: position 113,032 of record CAMXCT020001344.1, read on the forward strand.
CCATACCATCATAGTAATCATACATACCATACAGACCATACATACTGTCATATCAAACATACCATACCCAACAGACTTACATACCATACCTACCATCCATACAATACCAACCACTCATGCCATACATACCATACCTACCAAACATACCATACTTTCCAAACATGCCATACCAGACCGACCATACACACCATACATACCCAACATACCATACCACACCCCCACCACACCACAGGGGGGGGAGGGGGACAGCGCCACACCGCCACCACACCACAGGGGGGGAGGGGGAAGATCTCATATGGGGCCAGTATATGGGACCCATCCCATGGGGGGTGGGGGGAGGGGGGGGTGGCAGGGCCTGGTGCATATATATAATATGTATATATATATATATGTATATATATATATATACACATACACAACCTTTTATTTGAATTTATCCCCATGGTAATATCTGCATTGCCACCGGATAGCAAAGAAACTTAGGCTTGTTGCTGCCTGCGATTATGGCAGTAGACTTTCCATTTTTTCCCCTGGGCCACTAGTTACGCAGAGTGGGAAGAAGCCAAACCAATGCTGGCGCTGGCCACATATATATATATATATATTTATGTATGTATATATATATACATACATATACACATACATATATATATATGTACATATACATACATATATATATATGTATATACATACATACAAACATACATACAGACAGACAGACATACATACAGACAGACAGACATACAGACAGACAGACATACAGACAGACATACATACAGACAGACATACATACATACAAACAGACAGACATACGTACAGACGGACAGACAGACAGACAGACAGACATACATACATACAAACAGACAGACATACGTACAGACGGACAGACAGACAGACAGACAGACATACATACATACAAACAGACAGACATACGTACAGACGGGCAGACAGACAGACAGACAGACAGACATACATACATACATATATATATATACATATATATATATACGTATGCGGCCTTTGGTCAAATCCGATATCTCAAGTTGCACTCCTATCATTCTTGGCGAAATCCCCATGTTGGGATGGTGAAGTTCCAACTATGGCTTTGACGTCAAAGCCCATGTTGGGATGGCTCACACTTCCACATTTTTTGTCGCTTGAATCCCCAATTCTCTTGGTATACATCCCCAAAATGTTACTTGGACAATTGCCAACTCTTAGGGTGAAACAGTGAAACCATTTTTTTTCCTACACCATGGAACCCCAAGATGGCCATATCGAAAAGCGGAAAATAATGTTCCAGACCCAACTTTTAGGGTTCCAGTAGTTCAATATCATATAAATCATATATATATATATATACACACTGTTTCTTGTTTATAAACATCATGAATCTGCATCTTTGGTTTCCACCCCATCAATTCACATTTTTGACGCTTCGCCTTAGGCACTAGCTCCTCAGCCGCGCCCTCGGCGGCCTTGGTTGCCGCGGTGCTGGGGCCCAGGGAGGCACCCTTTATATGTCAAAAATAATTTCTTCAACAGGAAAAACTGAATCATTTTTCTATATATGTGTGATTGAAAATACCAAAATGTGATCGTCTATTATCATTTTTTGTTTTTAAAATTGTCATTTGGGGGTTATACCTCATTTTCAGACACAACCTTCTAGTAGGGGATACCTCAATGATGGTATTTATGGAGATGAAGACACATTTTCGGGATAAAAACATGTAATGTTAGCACAAGAATGGGAAATTACCTGGGGATGAACCAGCAAGCATGGGATAGGCGGGAAAATTTGATTGTACAACTGTACAACCATCAAAAATTGGTTCGTGAAAACTGGGCATATAATTATGGGATTACACCAACGAACAAAAGGATGCCACCATCAAAGTAAAAAGGTTTAGCATGGTCTAGTATGGTAATGATCACCAACAATTTTATTGGCTACAACAAGACATGCATTTCATAGGGATATCATGGGGATATTATGGCGATATAACCAGAATATATACATATACATAAAATCAGCAGAATAATTACCGGTGGCTGGTTCAGATATTTGTCGACTTACCATAAATGTGGTGGACACAGAAATAAAACCAGTTTAATAGGAAAATCTGATTGCGACGGTGTTGTAAAGCCAACAGGGACAATTATCGAATACTTAACAAACATGGTGTGATGAATATAGTAGGGGATACCCCAATAATTTTGTTATACGTAATTTCAAACACCACTACTAAAGAACGTAGAGTTCGCCCAAAGAATTTGGACCGAACCATCATTTTGTTAAGCAAGGGATTTCACCCACCAAAACACGGAGATTTTACTGTATTTTCAAACCATCAAAGATCGGGCGACCATGACAAAATGGATTTTGACTACTGTATGGAAACAGTGGGTTTTCATCATCCGATAAACTAGGAATTTTTCACTATCTATAGACCATTGGGTGGGGAGGATGAACATTCATAAACACTTACCATTTTGGTGTGAAATACGATAAGATGGTACCTTGGGTTGGTCCCATACTCATTTCACCCAGCAAAAATAGGGACTGCATTCATTTCCTTTTTTTGGTTTCACCCGTGAAGATACATTTAACCAGTGAAAATGGGCATTCCACCCCCCATTCTTAATGGGGTTGCACCGTGAACGATGGGGATTTCATGCATCAATATGGGAAGACCAGCACCAATCATCAAAGCCGGTATAAATCCATCGAAGTGGCCAGCAACACAAATAATGAAGGTGTGGGGACCAAAACGAACTGTCGCCCCAAAGTCCATTCTTTTCAACATATTTTTTGATGTTCACCAAAGTAATTATCCTTTTTTGGACCCATACTCCAGCAAAGTTTAGTAAATGATTTGGAGAAGAAAAATCACTTTCAGAAAGAACATCAGCAGAAGGGGTACGGTCAGCCTCAGATTCTTTCTCAAAGCACGGGATGGTCAGGTCAAATTTTGAGCCTGGTCATGTCCCTCATTTTGTTGCTGCTTCTCTCTGTAAGAAACTTCCCAAAACAGTGCCATGGAAGGTGCAGAAAGCTGCCAAAGCCGCAAAGCCGGAGGAGAGAACGGGGACCAGCTGGGCAAAATGGCGAAATGATAGGGATATAACCGGATATATGCAATATATATATATGTGCAACCTCAAACCTCAAGAGTATGTTTTGATACTATCTGTTGGTTTGGAGGGAACTCAGTAGCTGAGGGTATCCATCTTCCCTACGAAATGGGCAGCTCAACCAACTTCTAGGATAGATCATGTCCTTTTGCAAATTCGATGGAGAAACATACTCTTCTCCTGGGGGAAGACTTCTTTTTGCAGGGAATATCTTAGCTTATCCAGCAAAGATGCGGATTTTACCAATCGAGATCGGAACTTGAACCAACAGGGATCTCCACCAACTAGCACTGGAAACGATGGTGGCCTGAGGGGAAGGTGAATGGTTGCACTAGTCAGATGCCTCTTCAGAGTAGATTTAGGGCATTGCCTGGATTGTGGTTTCAGGGAAGTTGTACTTTGTGACATGGTAGTAGGCTGTCGTTCACATGAAATGCCATGGAGTTCCCCTGGTTTTATCGGTGGTTTCTTGGGATTGCGAATTATTTCTGCCAATATGTGCCAAAATCGCAGTGTTTCATCATGGTTCCACACAAAACGATGCGCAGCATTTTGCTGGGGCATCCCCTTGTTTGGCCAAAACCATGGTTGATGGTTCTTCAGTTTGCTGGTTGATAATCCTTTTTTTGCCCAGGCCCATATTTTTCTACATTTTTGGACACTACCTGCGTGTGCAATTCCAATAAATGGTCTTATAAGCCATCAAGCTCACTGGTGATATTCCAATCACAGAACTGAGATATTTCATACGGTGAAAAGTACGACTTTTCTGGGATGCACATCAACTAAAAAGTCATCCCTATTATATCCAAAATTGGGTTCTCCATGTCTCGATCATATTGCATATTACCATATAGGGTCCCATCACCATCCAGCATCATCCAGCTATGACTTAGGGTAGGCTACCAGGATTTTGACCCTAACGGCCCATGTTTTCCCCATTTTCTGGAGAGACTACCTCCCATTTTCTGGCTGCAAGACCTTGAACTTCTCGCCCGCCTTGTCAAATAGGCGCGATCTGCTCTCCGAGGTCCATGTCTTGTCCAATGTACATCACCTCCGGATAGACAAGTCATTTTCCTACGATGTTTTTGAGTAAGACTTTTACTTTTCCATTTTTTTTGGATTGCACACCAGTGTATATATATATAATATAATATATAGTATTGATTTGCATACATGTACACACCAACATACACGTATTGATACACATATCGACTTCGAAAGGTTTGCTTGCGTACATATCGATATTTTTCTATGCCTATCCTGGAGTTAAGAGATCGGAGCATCAAGGTTTAATTTGAGCCGAACCTTGAGTGGTTGGTACACAAACACAAAGAAGCGACCGTTTGAGAATGGTTTGTACCAACCACGTATGGTGATATTGAACATGTCTTATTTTTGGGTTTGCTGCACGATCTCTGGTCCGGGTTACAATGACAAGCACAGAAAGGTCACGAAACACCTGACACATCTGGAACTGGCCCTGTGCTGCAGAAAGTCGATTGATTCAACGTGAGCCACAAACAATCTGAGGCATGTAAAAGAATGTAAACCCGTTAAAAGACGGCAAACCAGAACTTTTGAACATTATTGAACATGGTTTTGTTTCCTCTCAAATGTTTCTTTACCATTTTGCAGTGAGATGATAAACGCGACCAAACAGAACATTTTCAGGTCTGAAATCCTGGTTTTCAGAGTTTCACTCATTTTTCCGAAGTACACCGTTGAAATAACTTGAAATCTCCACTTCTGTGCTTATTCTGTGCTTAAATCCCTTTAAACTAGCTGTTGACCTGCCATTTTTCGCCGACCTTCGAGGACGATGCATTCACCCTTCTTGGTACCGGAGGACCGAGATGGAGACCGGAGACAGTTTGTTTGGAAAACATTCACTTCAATGGTAATATCAGTAATATGTAATAATAGTGATGATAGTGCCATCATCAGTAATTCATATTCAATGGTAAAACATTACAGATAGTGATAGATAGTAATATGAATAGTTTGATATGCTATCTATCACTAATTACAGTATCTATCAATATATCAGCTATTGATATTTATGTTAAGCCTCAAAGTGTTGCCACAACTCCTAGGAGTTGCCGGAAGGTGCCCGGCGGGATGGGCTGAGAGTTGAATGTACCACGGTGGAAAAAGAAGGTCTCCTTTGCATTCCCAAAATCAAGAGGAAATTGCTAGAAAATCCACCTGAAACATCGTACACTTGACATCATTGACATCCATTTGCAGATGTTTTTCTCGTGAAACATGGAGACTTCGAATTTTTGCTATGGTTAGTTACTAACCACCCAAAACGCTGTGGTAAATTCCACAAAGGTGTGCGATGTGTTAAATGACAACTTCTAGGTCTGGTGGGTCGACGACGTTGGGCCTCAATGACCGAGGAGGACGGGTCAGGTCTGGGAGTGTCTGGAAATCGATGCACCGCCAATATATGGCCACTTTACTAGGGAAGATTGTGATTGAGCATGGGATGGAATATGACGGAATGGGGTGCGCTATTTTCAGACCCATATGAGATATATGGGAATTCTTGAATGTGACAAAAATGTGTTCATTCTTCTTTTTTGAATATGTTTGGTTGAATCATGAAACATAGTGAATTCACCATCAAATCTGGCGATGTCACTCAAGATTGGATTGCACCAAAGATGTTGATTTTGGGGCCAAAACTAAACCGTAACTGTGCAAAAACATTTTGGGGCAATGAAATATCAGGACCCAGGGGGTGATTTGTCTAGGCTTAACATCGACTTTGACCCATCGCGAAGCACACGGAACACGCAAGTCGCAACTTGAAGCGTAGGAGATGATGACAGGCATTCGTCGGTCTTCAAAGGAGGCCCACTGGCAACAGGATCCCTCGACGAATGTTGCTGTGAAGCCAGGATGAACCAAAACCTCTTGTATTGTAAAATAAGGCGTTTTTTTAAAAAAAATATATTGATGTATCACTTTGGGGGCATACTATTTTCTGTTCCGGCCACAGTTTTGGGATAGGAACAGAATAAACAACCCAGCCAGCTTCACCCATTCCCAAGTCCAAAAAGTGCTGACAGCAGAATTGGAGGATCCTAGATGAAAAACCAATGTCAATCCTGATTATTTAGGTCCATTCAGTACCAAAATTTTGAACTCTATACCGTCTATACCCCAATAATCCAATGATATTGGCATGAAACAGGATGTTAGCCTGCCAGATTGCCGGAGGGGGTACATCACTATGAACACGTTGGTAGCTTCCATCTCACGTTTTTATTGGATAAATCCTCCGTTTTTTGGGTTCCGAATTTGCCTTGGATGGTGAAAGGCATTCTTGTTACTCAAATCCCAAAGTTCCACGTTTTTGTGGGTGAAAACCCAATTTTTAAGCTTGTTGGTTTGGTTCAATCACCATAGAATCACCATCTTAGCTTTATGATAGGGGCCAAAACTTATGGAGCACCATCCGCCAGATGCATCCGGTGGATTTGGCGGCCTATCCGTCGCCGGGGATGTCCCCCACCCTGGCGCCCACCTGGCGTGTGGGGCGCGATGTTGGGGGAACCTGGACCTCGACCCTGGACACATTGGAACATCCACGGAAAAAACAATGGATGATGTAAGGACACTTTGGGATTGAAACTGGAAACATTGGCAACAAATCGGATTCAACCTGGAAGAATGGGTCAACCGGGTCAACCGGGTCAACCCTGCCATAAACATTTAAGGTGTGGATGGAAGTTCCCAGTTTTGGTCAGCCATTGATGGTCCATGGATTCCCAGATCATTCTGGGCTTCGCAGATCATGCTAGGGATTCGACAGGGCGACATGACAGTTTTGGGGTCTTGCTCCAAAGTCCAAGTCTAAGGGATGACATTTTTGTAGACTTGTGATGACTTGTCATGATTTCCATACCTTCACTGAAAAGGCGGCTAGTCGGATGTTTGAAACACTCAAAGCAGTCATTAACCTTTCTTTCCTTCCTTGGGAAATGTCACGTTGTGGTTTCAGGGTGCACCTCGTCCTATCTCGTCCTGATAGTGCACCCCTCTGAAGGGCCCCCCAATGAATATCCACTATCCATTAGGTAAGCGCACGATGGGCCCCACGGCTCGTTCGTTTCAGGGGGTATCCCAATTGAACATCTACAAGGTAAATCATCATACCAAACTGACCCTTCTATTTTCCCTAGAGGATATTTTTGGTTGTTTATGCACTCATTCTTGTGGAATTCCACTAGGATCGATTGGGGACTAGCAGTGATTAGCACACATTGGTACCATGGAACAGATCGTGCGTACATACTTACGCACATATGTACGTACATAATATATGCGTACGTACGTACTTACCTACATACACTGACATACATACACTGACACACACACACGGACATACACTACATTATAATACACTACAGGATACTACACTGCGCTACGCGACATACAGACGCTGAAACACACACACACAATCACAGACACACATATCACATCATATAATATCATATCATACCATATCATATCATATCATATCATATCATATATATCATATATAATATATAATTAATATACTATATAATATATAATATGTAATATATAATATGTAATATATAATACGTAATATATAATATGTAAGATATAAGATATAATATATCATATAATATATAATATATAATATATCATATATCATATATCATATATCATATATTATATATCATATATCATATGTCATATTATATATCATATATCATATCATATCATAGCATACCATACCATATCATATCATATATGTATAATATATATATATATACATACAAACATACATACGCACATACGTGCATACACTGAGATATACACATGGACATATACCTATTACATACATACATCGTACACATGAGCTGCATTTTTTTGGATGACGGTTGCAATTGTTCGTATGTTTGCTTGACACGGGCCTTACATTGTGTATATATATACATACACATAGATAAGTTTTCTTTGTTATATATATATATCTGTATTACAGTAGGGTTACAGTATCTAATAGTTCGCAACATTCAGTAACACAGTTACCACAACATATATTAATAGTTCCCACCGTGCTGTTCAAAGGCCGCGGATACCTACGGTCCTGGGGCTCGCAGGAGGTAGGAACCGAACAAAAATGGCGCCCCAGAAAAAATTGGAGGGCTTATCTCTGAAAAAAATAGGAGATCATTTTTCGTGAAATCCCAGAGGAATCGAAGCACCATCAGCAAATTGCGATCTGGCATACCTGGAAAAGGCCTTCCATATTCCTAATTTTCCACATCATTTTGACGCCCAAACTCACTGCGTTCGCAACCAACAACTAAGCCTTGCCTGTCGGTTGGCTTTCGTCAACAGTGAAAACCATGTTTTCTTCGAGGAATTTGATGATTCCGAAAGAAGTGAACATTTTGGGATGCTGGAGATTTCAAGGAGTGAACATCGGGAATCTATAAAACTGGAGAGTTGGATTTTGAACGGATTTCCATTTCATGGACAAAAAAGTAGATTTGACCAGTTAAGATGCAGATGTGCCCTAAATATATGAATTCAATTGAACCAATGAAAATACATATTTAACAAAAAACAATGACTTACTGTAGGCCATAGAAACGGCAACCGATTCAGCGGCAAAGGGTAGACATATCTTTCAATCCATCCATGAATATGCAGAGACCACCAAACAAAAAGTGGTAGTATAGCTGTGACGACCAAAAAAGTTTACAGAACAACAGGTTGGTGTCGCCCAAAAAATGTCGATACCAGGATTCGTTTTTCTAGAGATCACCATCCAGTCTGAGTCTCTCCAGCAGGATTTCCGACTAACAAATGTACCATTCATTGATCGCTACCCATCTTCACTATCTACCCAGCATTGACTCATTGATGCCCTGGTCCGCAAACTGTGAGGCTGAGCAGTAAGGGTTTGCTACTAGATGAACCCCAACGGCTGATATGGTCCGTTGGGCTTGGCACTGAAGATGGATAAACCACAAATTGACATTCTTTTATATTGTGAGGAAAGGTTTTAGGTATTAGATGGACCCGCTAAGGCTAGTAGGTTGTTGAAGTTCAACAGGTTTTGGGGCACGTCACGCTTGAATTTTTGATGGATCTTATCCTTGGGTCTTGTTGGATTTGGGTGAAGCTTGTGATGGATAAAGCGCTTAAGGAGGTGTGTTGGCTAGAGGAGCTGCCAGGGGGGTGGAGTAATGTCATGTATGGAGCAGACGTGCTTTCTGGAAGCTTCAGGCAGAGAAGGAACCAAAGGACTCGCTAAAGTCGTGTGCTACATGATAGCTGGTTTTGCCACTCGACGAACCCCAACGACTGATATGGTCCGGTGGGCTTGGCACTGAAGATGGGCCACAAATTGACAATTTTTTAATTTGTAAAAGAAAAGCTGCAAGCTTTTCTGCATGACAAAGAGCTGGTGGCATGGTCCGGCCATTTTGGCTCAAGCTGACCTGCCACCAGCAACATGACGTTCTTTCTTTTGCTGTTGCTTTGGTGTGCGGTCAGCAATGTACCCAAGTCAAGCTGCAGCTCTGCAGATGGCTTCGATTCGAGAGATGAAGGAGCACTATGGTCTTCCAGATGCCCTATGGCAAGCATTCGTGGCTATAGCTGGAGACCCCGGAGACGACCCCAGGTTATTGGCAGTGCTCCCTTCACACGTGGTATCGGCTGCCCTAGAAAGAGCAGTACTACAAGATGGCAGCCCATTATCAGCGGTACAAGCCTCCCATGTGGGATTGATTTACAACTTAGCAAAACGAGTGCAGCACACCAAGGGAGAAGGATACTGGAATTCCTGGCGAGAGTCTTCACCATGTGGACCTTAAACCATGGAGAACCAGGCCGTGGCGAAGGCTGCACCGAGTCCATCGAGCTCAGAACGCAAGATGAAAATGACACAGATTTTGGATCAAGGAGACGATGGAGAATTTGTGGTTCAAGGAGAAGATGCAAGAGCGGCGTGGCACCAGCAGTATTTGGCTACGGTTGGTGGGCTACCCCCGGAGGAGGAGGAGGATCCAACGTTGGAGCAGCTCAGTGCATTGCATCGGAGGATCTTCACTCAGGACACTACGCAACGAAGGAGCTACCTGGTCCAGCTACACTCACTCAGTGGAGGACGTGCTTCAGGCTTCTTCGAACCTCCCTCATAATGCTGGACGCAGCAAGATTGGCGGCCTTGCACGGGTACCAGATGGCTGTGGAGAGACTGTCACGGACTTACCCGACGGCTTGGCACTTGTTGCCAGGTCTTCCCAATCCAACAGACCGCGCTCAAAAATCATGATGGACATTCGCACCGGAAAAGCCCCACCAGAAGGTTTCGACCAGAACGCAGAAGTCATGGTACACAGAAGACTCCGGCGGAGCAGTTAGCTTCAGCTCCTTGCAAGGGGGGCTATCCGCGATTTCTCCTGTCCTGGAATCCGACAACGGCACGAAGGCCCCAACCCCAACAATCGCAGGAAGAAAAGGAGATATGGGGGGAAGGGAAGTGGAGACGATGGAGAAAGCCAAAAGTATACAAAGCAGGGGACAGGAGGAAAGAAAGGCGGAGGGAAAGGAAGCACAGGTCAAAAGTGCTTCTCATGGAGCAATGGAAACTCCCCCTGTGGGGAGCTTGCACCGGGGCAACAGTGCGTAGCCAAGGTGAAACGCCTTCACCGGTGCACGAAGTGCGATTCGCCGGTGCATCCAAGTCGGAAATGCCCGAAGAAGGATTGAGATCTGTCCCAGATGGAGAAGGAGCCAAAACCGAGGGTTCAACGAAAGTGGAAAACAAAGATGACAAAGCCTCGTCGCCATCATACCCTATGAATCCGAAGATGGAGAACAAGAAGGTGACGAAGGTAATGAAGAGCCGGAAGAAGAAATTCCGCTGCAAGCTGAAACCCTCGAGGAGTTTTACACGAAGAGGGTCTTCATTTTCATCCATCACTTTGCAGGCCCGGAGGATCCACTGACAACAGCGATGAGAAAAGAAGCACTAGCTCAGGGCATCCGTTTGCAGGCCATCAGCGTGGAGATATCCAACGATTCAGGCGACCTCCTGGAAGACGAACCGTACTCAAAGCATTTGAGGTGGGCTAGAAGGGGCTACGTGGATGCATACCATACCATGCAGGTTTCCCATGTTCCACATTTTCAAGACTTAGGTGGAGGAAGGCCCCAAACCAGCCTGGTCCGGTTAGGTCGGAAACGGAGCCCTACGGCATGAAGGCCAACAGTGCGGCGGAACAAGCCGAATGTGACCGAGGCACCGTAATGGCATGCAGGGCAATCATGGCCACCACCGTCACCACAAAACAACAGATCACGAAGGTGCCGCCAGTTGCCACCTTAGAGAACCCGCCGCCTAGCGACACCAGAGGGCACCTTTCGGCCTGGGAGCTGGGGGAGATGGAGAAATTCAGGAACACCTCCCCGCACTATGAAGTTGAGTTCAACACGTGCGGCTATGAGAGCAAGATCCCAGTGGGCAAGAAACACTACAAGCCGCAGATGTTTGCGGGGTCGCTACACGGCCTTGGCACGTTGAAAAGGAAGTGCCAGGTGCCAGTGCGGCTACCCAGGCAGCCACGAAACCATTGTGGGCTCGGAGAAGTCAAAAGCTTCGGCAACGTATCCTACGGAACTATGCAGGGAGTACACCAAGCTGGCGATCGCCCAGTTGAAGCTCATGGGCAAGTAGGACTTCCTCACGTCCAGAATGACCTCTCTGCAGGACACCATCGACGCGTCGAAGGCCAAGATCATCTACATGGAGGAAGCTTTTGGCCCAGATCCAGTCGAAGGTCTTTGCGAGTGCCGTCGATGAGCCCACCTACCAGGAGGGAATACAAAGCAGCGACGGTGGACAACAAACCAAGGAGCCCAGCAAAGCGCACAGGGCTAAACCGAACCCCATTGCAGAGGAGACGGAAGAGGCCGAAAAACACCAGACACCCTTCGCAAAGAACACAGGGTGTCCTTGAAGCCCGCAGCTGACCTGAGGAAACGGTTTGATCTTGAATGGCAAGGTGGCGACAAGTACGACATGCTCAAGAGGTCAGGAGCCCGCTCAGCCGATCCAGCTCTGTCAGAATATGTGGGCGGCATCAGGGATCCTTACAAAGTGGATCCACAGCACTCTCGCTGGGCATCAGGTTGAGAGCGGCTTGGGAAGCATTTGAAAAGAGGCACCCGGGGGCAGTGAAAGTAGCAGAGACTTACGGGACCCCGGACTGCACACTCGACAAGGACGTTGTGCAGCTATGGAAAACATCGATGAAGAAGACCCTCGGGGCCAAAGCACCGCCCAGCGTCAAGATGCGGCCGAGGTGAAAATATGTAGCGCCCCTGGACCCAGAGCTCTTCGAGGCGTTCATCGCGAAAGCAAGTGATCCAGATGACGTCCTACCAGACTGGATCAGAAACGGGGCGCCTCTGGGCATAGAAGCAGAAATCCCCAAAAGGGGCATATTCCCAAGGTACGACAATCAAGCCAACATGGACTCCCACTCGGGCAGGGAACTCGAAGATGCAGCAGCTCAACTGAGCAGGGGCGAGGTGACAAACTACACCCCAGTCACTGACAAAGTCGAGGACGCCAAGATTGAACTAGATCGATACCGGCAAGAAGGTTACCTCGTCGACCTCCCCAAGAAAATCCAAGAAAGTGGTCCAAGAAGAGATGGGATACAGCACAATAAGTTGGTTAGGCTTCATCATCAAACAAAAACCGGAAGGCATAAAACGAAGAATAATCCTCGACCTTAGAAGGTCGGGAGGAAACAGGAAAGCACAGCTTCGGAAAAAGTGGTGCTGCCACGCCCCAAGGACGCAGTGTCGATGGTGCGCGACAACTATACAACCAGCGACGGAGCCACGATGCGTGGGCGCTCGTCGTCATTGACATAGCGATGCCTTCATGTCGTTGGCAGTGAGGGAATGCGAGCTTCCTCACACGCTTGCACCTGAAGTTCAACCTGACGACTTCATTCTGTTCTGCGCCCTCCTCTTCGGCTACAAGACGGCCCCCCTGCTATGGTCAAGATTGGCAGCATGCTTAGCAAGCGATGTTTCAAGGAGGAGAAGCGCAACACCAAGTATACTTGGACGATGGGCTGTGGGTGTTGCAAGGGACGCTCAAAGAGTGCAACTCCATGCTGGCTTTGATTCTGGCATTGATGGGCGTGCTTGGCTTTAAAGTCTCGCTCAAAAAGGGCCTGAGATCAACGCAGGTGCAACGGGTAGGAGTCAGATTCACCATCGCGGAAGACTCCATCATCTTAGGCCTACCAGACCAGTTCGTGAAAGACCTCCTGGAGCTCCTAGCCTCCTGGGCCAACAAAGGCATGGCTCCTCTCAGGGAGTTACGACAAGCGGCAGGAAAGCTCAGCTGGCTGTCTCGGATTTTACCAAGGGCACCATGGACAGTGAGCGCCTGAACGCCATCGCCTCAGGCCAAGAAGAAACCAGGCGCGAAAGTTGTGATGACGCCCGGAACAAAGACGGCCTCTTCGTTGTAAAACAACTTGGGCAGGCCAGAGCCTGGTTGGTTAGCTTCTTGGCGGTGGCGGGCGCTGTCCTATTGGTGAATGGACGCATTGGGGCACTCTGCTGTTCCTCTTCTTCCTCGGCATGATGGGCTGCTGCAACTGTTGTTCCAAACGCCGACCTATGGCCAAGCCGCGGCAGACCCAAGCCGGCACCTCATCCGCCTGCTCAAAAGGCCACCACGGAACAGCTACGATCCTGCCATGGTCGATGTACCCCAAGGAAGGAGTGGACTTGGCGACCTTCATATCGAGGAGGCCAGATCCGGAGCAAACATCACCGGTGGTTACCAGGAGAGAGGAGATAGGGCGGCGACATCACCTAGCAGGGAGAGATTGCTGCCTGATGCTGGACTAAAAGAGAGAGAAGAGAAGAGGGGTGCAAAACTACGGCATGTCGAATTTGTTCGGCCCGATGGCAACGCTGTCACCAAAGGTGCTGTCACCAAAGGAGACCTCAGAGGCAGAAGCCCCCGGGTCACCAGTATCCGTACCCGATCAGGAACCATCACCTCGGGGGACTAAACACAAGTTCCCGCCTTCCCTCCGAAAGGGCCATGGTGGAAGGAGCTGCTGGCTTCACCGGTCAAGAAGCTCAGGTTAAGAAGCTGGGGTCAAAGAATCCTGAACCCCAACATGCCAGATCTGACATTGCCGCCACTTTCGGATGAAGGCTTTGGAGCTGAGCCGGAGAAACAGTATATGTTGTCGACAAGAAGGTGCGTAAGCGTCGAGAGCGCTGGGACTCCAGAAACGAAAAATAGCACAGGAGAGATCTGCCAAAGAAACAATCGATCCACAACATCGGAAAACCAAGCTTGCGGAGCACAGTCCGCCTAGCCAAGGCCAAAAAGAACGCGGGAGCCCTGGTCAACAAAGTGTAGAAGAAAATTTACGCCAACTCTTCCCGGGCAGCAAAGATGTCCAGGCGGAAGACGGTGGAGAACATCTTGAATGCGGGGAACCATCCGCTGCCTTTGACCCCACTGTCATTGGAATTCTTGGTGGGCACCATCAAAGAATTGGGGTATAAATCGTCATACATCTATCTGGCAGAGGCGAAGACCGTGCACGTGGAGAAGGGTCATCCATGGACGCAGGTGGAGAGGAACTACAAACTTTGCATGGCGGCCGCAAAGAGAGGCACAGGGCCGAGAAAGAAGGCAGTGGAGGTTGCAGAAGCAGATTGGGCTGACCACCGACTGCTACAAACCTCTCCGCGCGAGGGCTACAAAGTGCTCTTGCCAGCTCACCTGTTCGCGTGTGGCGTGCACTGGATGATGAGGGAGATAGAACTGGCGGACCTGAATCCTCCAACATAAAGTTCGATGCCACCAATCGCCTGGTCACCATTGCATGGCAGCATTCCAAAATGGACTCGGAGGGCAGGGGCATATCGAGGACCCTGCAGTGCATTTGTGACGAAGGATGCGATTTGCGCTGCCCCTGCACGGTGTTGGGAATGCTGGTGAACAATGCGACGCTGAAGGATGCGAAGGATGGACATCTAGCCTTCCGTGAAGGAGGTTCGGGAGCATCCAAAGCAGAAATCGTGGGAGATTGGAGGAAACTTTATGGCAAAGAAGTCACCGGCCATTCCACGAGACGTTCAGGAGCGTTGCGGGAAGAGCTGGATGCGCTCAAGGTCGATTCTCAAGGAGCGAACAATGCGCTGGCGGACGCCACAAAGAACATCGAGGGCATGATGGACTGCTCATCGAAGTATCTACCGCCACAAGTGCGCTCGAGTCGACATCAAGTGGTACACAAGAATTGTAAAACTCTGGTATTTTCTGCATCGGCCGCTTGGAAGACCGTTTGCGGCTGGCATTATTATTTGGCAAACTACCGTCTGCGCACGGCAAGGAGGTGGAGAAGGCAGACTATGGCCATGACTTTTGGAAGGTGCTGCATTGGATGCCTGAAAGGTTGCAGCCAGGCTGATGCAAACTTCCGACCACTCTGACAAAAGAGCTGTTGGGGTTGGGATGGATGGCATTTCAATTCACATGTCACTTGCGATTGTCACGAGGTATAGATACAGAACGGTTTTATTTATTAGATGGACCCGCTATAAGGTCGTTTACTAGTAGATTATTGTTGAAACTCAACAGATTTTGGGGCACGTCATGCTTGATTTTTTCTTTTTTTAAATGGATCTTATCCTTGGGCATTGTTGGATTTGGGTGAAGCTTGTGATGGATAAAGCGCTTAAGGAGGTGTGTTGGCTAGAGGAGCTGGTGAGGGTGGTGGAGCAACTGTATGGAGCAGACGCGGTTAAAGTTCCACACATGCAACCCTCCATGGCTTTCGTGCCATCCCTCTCAGGTTTCACTAGTTTTCACTCCTGGAGATCCCCGAGAAACCATCTCGATCTTCGCCAGGTGGGCCTCGTTGTCGGACGATGAGGCGGCATCCCCCATGCTTTGGCCCATGAGGTGCTGTGGGGAGAGGCGGTCTGTTTTTCAGCCCGAAAAATGTGAAGTGACCCGGAACAAATGGGTGATTTGGTGGGAAAATGTTGGAGCGAATTAGGAGTTTTACCTCTAATCTGCAAACTTTGGTGTTTTCGTTGGGAAGAATTTGGGTTTTACTCGGAAAACGTGTTTTACTAGGGCGGTTGTGATTCCAATAGGAGACATTGAGCATTCGGCAATGGACAGTTAGCATTCCACCAGGGAAAATGGGGAACAAGCTGCAACAAAAGGAAAATTCAGCAAGACAACGTGGGGATTTCGCTCAAAAACACACGGGGATTTGATAAAGAACAGGATTTCGGCACATCAGTTTGTGTTGACAAAGAGATTGAACAGGCCGAGGGATTCCATTGAGAAACACGGGGCGTGAATCAAAACATTGACCGTGGATACTACTAGCCAAAAACAGGTCAACCATAAACCATTAATTCGCGGACATTCAACTTTGGCATGCTGTGGCACCTTTGTCAGGTCGCCAGCCTTACATGTACAGCCCGGAACCCTGTTTGGCGGCGAGGGCAATCTGTATGTATAATACATCAGATCTACATCTCCATAGGAGTTTGTCGGAAAATTGCCGATCCCTAAATCCACCGGTTTGTCATCAATTTCACCAATCATGCCGTTTATATCCATTTATGGGTATACCGTTATACCGTATCCCATTTTCAGACATACCCAAATTCATTCTTAGTTTGGCAAAATCCCTACATACATACATACATACATACATACATACATACATACATACATACATACATACATACATACATACATACATACATACACACACCAAAATTCCCTCGAAAGGTCCCCGTAATGCAGCTCCGCTCTGCGGTCGCCACCCGAGGAGGCCCGGCCGCCGCAGTCAAAGCAATACGCCTTTGTTGGGCCCAGCAGGCTGGGCGGGAGTCTGATGCATGAAGGGCACCAGGTCTCTCCAATGGGGAACCTACCGTAGAAGGAAGAAACTTGGAACAAGGAATGAGGATGAAGATTTCAGGGCCCCTGTGAACATAGGAATATCCGAATGTTCTAAATTGGTACCTTGGAACATTGAGTGAAGATTTCGGCCCCTATGTTCATTTTCGGACATTTGCCAGGGTACCTGCAGAGACCCACGACAACATACTTCCACCACAAACAGGAGTATCCAAGCGTACAAACCAATGTGGGTCATGCACACCGAGAAGTGAAGATGGGGTGGACATCATCACGAATGCACCAGTTGTCATCTTGAAAAATACAAGCAATGATGGTAGGTATAGAATCACGCTATCATGAGAATAGGAACGGCGATGAGCATAGAGTCATAGAGCCAAAAATGGGTACACGAGCAATACGAGCAAGAAGAACAAGGATACAACTTGTGGATAACCCAAGGAGACTGGTAACTTTTCCGAACAAGGCAACGGCATTCTCCAACCAGTAATACCGATTTGATCAGCCAGTCACTGAAAAAAGGACACGATATCATATTCAACAAATATCACGTATAGTGCATTCAGCAATATTACAGGTAGTCAATCTGTAGGTTTCAAGTCAAATTTATGTCCACAAATATTAATTATGTCGAGTATGTCTGCCGTGCGCAGGCATGGGCTTAGCGAAGGTTTCTGAACATGCAGTATCTGACTGAGAGTTGATGCCACGATTTCAGGCTGGTGACGCCCACTTTGATATTGCTCAATTTCCCTGTTGTAATTGGAAAAAAACAACAGGAAATGGGACTTCGAATTACCAGGGTCATGGAAAAACAATATGAGTCCTGCGGTCCGCGATGATTCCCAAAGTGGCACGCAGGGATGTTCCCTGAGAGCCTGTTGATTCGCTCGGAGGGTCTGGGTCAAAATTGCCAAGTCGAGCGCATCCGACTACTCAGCAGGTGCCCAGGTTAGAGTTTCCTAATTTTCCTATTGATCATATGTCCATATGTCCATTGGTACTGCAATGACTTGACCTTTTCTGTGATTAGTGACCCATTTTTGATGGTTAAACCGTTTCACTAGCTTTTAACCATCCAAACACTATAAAAAGATGGTTAGCCACCATGATTTTCTATTGAAATTTATCGTTTTGCATCCATTTTCTATGGTTTTTCTAGTGTCCAACCACCATCTTTTCACATCCGCCGGACGCTGAGGAGTGTGAGGACTTCATGCTGCCTCCGACACCGCCCGTCGCAACGCCCAGTGATCGCCAGGCGAGCCGCGACCGAGCGGTTGACTGGTTGATTGGTGTATAATCTGTATAACACTACATAATAATACTTTAATCATTTGATGTATATGATATTGTATGAGTAAAATCATTCGAAGTACATTGTATAATTGTATGAGTAAAATATATAATTGATGATGGTATATTATTTTTTGATATTTTTTGCACATATGTATATGTACACACATATATATATATATGTATGTATGTATATATATATGGGATTTATTTGCATTTGTTTTGTTTGTGGTATTTTGATTCGTGTGATTGTATATATATGGATAATAGGCCATGTACGACCGCAGATATGCAACGTTTATTTATATAGTATGGTCCATGAGATTATTTTTCCATGATAAATTAAGATAATTTCCATCTTAAAACATGGTGTTATCTCAAATGAAAGGGGAAATCGCTGACTTTCCCATCACAAAATGGGAAGAGTCTGGGTGCTGGTGAGGGTTGAAGGGCATTATTTTGCAATGAGGTATTCTTGGATTCTGGCTTCAAGCACCACACCACGCCGGTACAGGATGGTGTATGTGTGGTTCCATAAACCTAGACACATACTCGCAATCGCATACACATATGTACATGTACAACAAGTAAATGCGTTTCCATGTAAACGGCAAGAACATATGCATACATATTTGTGCATGTTCATATTTTTGCAAGCACTATATCTACAATCTACAATCACATTTACATATACGTTAACTAACTCCTCTCATAAAGTTTGAGTTTGAATAAAGAGCCTCATCAGTCAAACCGATGTCGCAGGGGCCGAATATGTCGCCAACATCGCAGGGAAAGCAGCTTGGTGACAAGTCAGTGTGGTTGGGATCGCATGATGGGAGCCACATGCGGCGGCTCATGAACCATTCGGAGCTGCCATGTAGATAGGATAGTGGGCACAGTGGGCACAGTGGACACCAAAAAAGAACATGACCCAGGTGAGTCAGCTTACCACTTTCGGTTTCAGTTGACTTTTCCAAGCAGAATCATTGGCCGAAAACGGTTTGTTTTTTTTTTCGCACTTGAGCCTGGCAGAATGGCCCGGCGTTGATGGTTGAACCCACAGGGTGCATGGGTTCCACCTGATGGTCATCACGGGATGATGATGCACTTCAGTATCTGCTTTCCAAGTACCTTCTTGTGCTGTGCAAGATCTGTCTCAAAACCAATAGGATAATCATCTAGAAATTGGGCAACTCACCATTAGATCCGATTGAAATCCTACTAAATCACTATTTAAATCCCATTTTCCACTTTTTAAAGTTGGGTTGCCAGAGGGTAAAGATCCAAAACATGCCAGCACCGGGCCCTGGTTGGTTGCACCCTTGGGATTGCGGTTCCCCAACTTCGGGCAACCCCTTGGCGGAGCCAGGAACATGCCGATGACGCCAGAGAACTACCCGGTCGGATCCCTGGACTCTGACAAACACCCCTTGTGTCACAAGGGCTTTGACTCAGATGGTGCCCTGGATTTTTTGTGGTGTTGATGAACCTTTTGAGATGGAACACAAAATGATTGGTGACGAATCATGGCAGTTTGTCCCAGCATTCGTACTGGTTCCAGATGAACCACCATGAAACTCTACGAAACATCGGGATAGACCATCAGCCCCGCAAGTAGTTCCCTTGATTTAAGTAGCAAATAAAGCATGACAACAGAATCAAATTTTAAACCACGAACACCAGACTTTTTGAGATGCGAATCATGCATCAACGGGCCATACCATCGCTATGTCACAGTTTCCCAGGGGAATCCAACCGAAATTTGGTCATATCTATAGCTCTTCTTGTTTTCTCGCGCAGCTGGGCGTTGTCAAAAAAGTCCATGGCTGGTTGTGGATGTTCATCCCATATGATTCGGTCGGTTTTTCCTCCCACTTGTTGGATCATGAAAATTCCATAGATATTTTGCCGATTTTTCCTCCCACTTTTGGACTATAGTAATGATAATTATACACTATAGTACTATTATCCCAGACTAGTGAACTATTATCATATACTGTATCCAGATCTGTTCGCAATTGGTGATTGATATAGTAAATGGATTGACTCCCACTTTTGGATGATGAAATGCACCGATTTTTTCTGGTCGACTGGCTGAAACGACTCGACAGATGGCGTGGCCCAATTGGGACCCCAACCTGGGCGTCATGGCTGGCTTTCCGGAGGCGCTGGTGAGTGGCGTGTTCATCATCATCATCATCATCATCATCATCATCATCATCATCATCATCATCACCATCACCATCATCATCATCATCATCATCGTCATCATCATCATCATCAACAACAACAACAAAAACAACAAACAACCAACAACCAACAACCAACAACCACCACCACCACCACAACAACAACAACAAAACAACAACATCAACAACATCAAGATCATCCTCATCCTCCTCATCATTTGTAGGGGCAGCAGCATATGTCATTTTTTTGGTTTGAAGGACAACAAATCCGGGTATATACAGGGATACAATTGATCAATGATTGCTGATGATGATTGGAGGAGGTAGTTCATACTTTCCAATCTATTGGGGAGCATCATCCGCTGGAATGACAGAGGTAGTTTTGAACACCGCTCAAGTAGCTTCATGCCCCAGTCATAAAGGGGACAACCTGCCTAGGGAACTTATGATCACCAGGGTTATGAACATTTTACTAGGTGGGATGACCTTCCAAGTGCGAAGCGGAAGGGGGCTTCGAACGCCAATAAACCTACACGAACTAGGGTGATACAACGTGGTAGAGTCAAAACTAACAAGTGTGTTGGGATTGACATTTGGAATCATGAAAATCCATAGCGCGAGCTATTGCAGCACCTCCTGGAAACTGCTCTTGAGCTTATTCGGCTTCAAACATGCAGGGCTTCAGATCCAAACATCTGGGTAAACTAGGGCCTACTAGGGTGAATGGTTATTGAACGCTTCAACAATGGTTGGTGAATGGTTGATGAATGGGGTCTCCTTTGAGACAACAGATTACCTGCAGTAAGTAAGGCTAGGTAACTCCAAAATTGGATGGGTGGGTTCCCACCGTGCCATGAACGAGTGGATTTGCACACTTTTTTTTTTGGACCCATATGGATGGTTTATACCGTTATACCCCGTTTCTCAGTGCTGGACGAAGCCCATGGCCCATTAATCATACATCAGATTTCATAAATGGCTTTAATTCCCATAGAAATTGCATCATATTTCCATGGCCCATATCCCAATTATATCCCAATCAAATATCCCCATCATCCACATGATATATCTCATTGATATCCATTGGTCCAATGGTATATTCCCATTGCTATCCCAACAACATCGGAGGCGCCGGCCTGGCCCAATCAGTGCCTCGGATCGATTTTTTTTCGGAAATTGGAGGAGAAAACAGCCACAAAAAGAAAGACATGGAAAAACATGGGACATGTGTCGTTTTTATATCCCGAGACATGTGTCATCTTTTTGAACTCTGAGAAGTTTTGACTTTGACGAATGTCCAAAAACTGGCAACCCAAAATGGATAATTTCGGAGGAAAAACACATGGGGATTTTCATAAGAGGCTTGAAGCTGCCATAGAGGAAGAGCTTCCCAGTGATGTTGGTGGAATAAAATTGCATGTTCGCATTGTCGCACAAGTCGGGTCATCACCGTAGCGTTGTTTTGATGCAGGATTTAGTTTGAAAGTGACCGGATTCCACTTGTTATCATCCATCCGCATGGCAGTGTGTGTTTGAAAACACGGTACCCATTGAAATTGCCGTAGGATATCAAAAAACCCTCATATCCCCGATTGATCTCCGATATATCACCATTATACCCATATGAATAAATTTTAAATGCCTCACTGCGATGTCACTGGAATGATGGGAAGGATTCGGGTAATTATTCCAAAATGACTGAACTTTTTTTGCGGTTGACTTCTGCAATAGCTTATCCAGATCCATATTCTATAGATTTCCATAGATTTCCATAGATTTCCATAGATTTCCATAGATTTCCACAGATTTCCATAGATTTCCATAGATTTCCATAGATTTCCATAGATTTCCACAGATTTCCATAGATTTCCATAGATTTCCATAGACCTTCAACTTGATTCTACTTCTCCAAGTCCAACTTGTCCCTTTGGACCTCCCAAGGATGTGGTTCATGCCTCGGGACAATGGCGTTTGGCCACAGGATCCGATGACTGCGATGGGCTCATGGGACCATGACATACCATGACCAAAAGTATGGTACCCCAATTGGATCAATTTGGATCATATCTCAAAAAGATTGGGTATGATTGGGTTATAGAAATTTATGTTGTAAAATACCATAAAATACCTAAGGTTCAGAACTGCGGCGACCAACAAAAATGGAGCCCCAAGTTTTGCTGCAAGAAATGACATGGCTGGCAGTTTCTCCTGGTCGGCTCCCCCAGCCACCCTCCAAAGCAGTCCGATGTGCGGGAGACTAGCTGCGAGACCAGAATTTTGTATTTCACAGGCTTTGCCAGAGAAATACAGGGGTTCCTCTAAATCAGGAATTATTGTGGAAGATCAGTATTGACAACATCAGGAATTGCCATCATTTGCAGGGTCCAAGTCACTTCTTTCAGTGATACGTGAAACGGGGACCCCAAGTGTCCAGCAAAATGTTCCATTTTAGCAGCGGGCACCTGATTTTTGTGGGTTCCTCCATCTTTAAGAAAGTCATGAAACATACGAGTTGCAAGAAAAACTGCCCAGTTTTCAAGGGTCTGGTCTGGAGTCTGAAAAACAAAGGGGACATAGATACCATTCTTATTCTCCAAAGTTCATCAAATTACTATCCACCAATCATTTCCTCTGTGCCCATGTCCCCTACCATTAAATATTCATTAATCCCCTATGGTTTAATTAACCTTCCTATCCACCAATCATTTCAAAAGGGATGAGACTTCCCAGCCATTGATATCCAGAAAAAATCAATCCATAACAGCAGTAGATCCAACCACGAACAAGCCATGTTGACTCTGAAATGAGCAGTGGTTATACTATACTTTAAATAATTGTCATCCATCACTGGAATCCCTATGACACTCTCTAGGAAAATAGCCATCTCTACTCGCAAAATCATCGAACATATCGAAGTACCCATCTAATCCAGTTCGCGTTTGCGGTTCGGTTAGGTCAGGTAGCCACCCAGCCGCATCTTTCGCAGGTTCCAGGCTACGTGCCTGGCATGACGCAAGACATGGGAGGCGGCCCAGGCTATCCTCCGGCAGGGGTGCCAAGCAGAATGCCTGGATGGGCCCAAGAATTCCAATGTGAATGGGACAACCTGGCATTCTCTTCCCTGAAGTTGGAAGGTGCAATGCCAAACATATGAACACATATATGAATTAATAAGTACATATAACTACACATAAATAGATGAAGAAACACACGTATATATACCTACATGTATATACACATGTGTGTATATATATATTATACAATATATATATATTATACAATATATAAGTATATACATGTACATATACATGTGTATATATATATGTATATGTAGTATATGTGCATGTACATATATGTACTAGATAGATAGATAGATAGATAGATAGATAGATAGATAGATTAGATAGATTAGATAGATTAGATAGATTAGATAGATTAGATAGATTAGATAGATTAGATAGATTAGATAGCTTAGATAGATTAGATAGATTAGATAGATTAGATAGATTAGATAGATTAGATAGATTAGATAGATTAGATAGATTAGATAGATTAGATAGATTAGATGGATTAGATAGATTAGATAGATTAGATAGATTAGATAGATTAGATAGATTAGATAGATTAGATAGATTAGATAGATTAGATAGATTAGATAGATTAGATAGATTAGATAGAATAGATAGATAGATAGATAGATAGATAGATAGATAGATAGATAGATAGATAGATAGATAGACACACATGACTTGAATTTTGTGGGTCAACCAAAGCCTATGGCCAAGGTGGGGAATCCATTTGGCTGGATGCCCATGCCAGAGGCCACCGAGATCTTTTTGCGCTGCACACGGTGACGTTTTTTTTTTGATACATGATGGTTGACGATGATACTGCTCAGGAATGCTACTACGAAAAAATATGAACGGTTCTAGTGGCTTAAATGATGGTCATGTTTTTTGATGATGTTTTGTGAGAATAAAAGGGCTCTACTACTTGGGTATATGCGGATTCTTGTAAGCCAGGAACAAGGAACTCGTTTTGAACCAACCAGTATGCAGTAATGGGACGATGCGAATAAAACGGCATTGCTCATTTGGACCATTTGGAGTTGTCTCAGACTGGGGGATATCCCAAATTGCAAATTTGCCGACGGATTGTGATGGTTCTTGTCATCAAATTTAGCCTTTGGAAAAGATAATGATACTCCGTTGGAACTGGAGGTACCCATGCTGGCCCATTTCGAGAATCATTTGTCATTCACCATAGTAATCCAGCATCTCTCTCTGGACATAGCGAAAAAAAGAGCCTACAAGTTCAGGTGTAGGTATCAGTGAAGTTTGAAAGACATGATCGTTCAGTGGAAGTCCTTCCGCCCATGATTCTGACCTTGATTTTGGTGTTGAAATCCTGAGGTTTTAATTTTTGCAGTTTATCCTTAGCATTTTTGCGATCTGCAATTCCTGGCATGAAAAAAACACATCTTTGTTCTGTTGGTGAATCCCAATTTCTGTTGATTCTCTTGACACGATTGACTCCTCAATTTCTTGCTGAATTTCTCCTTCTTGCTGGTAGTTGAGTTATGTCGAATCTTTCAATTCTAGCTGCTTAACTCCATGATTTTTTTAGAGTTTCGTGGGTTTAGTTGGACTCATCCCCAGCTTTCCTTGATTCGATGGGTTTCTTGGCACCCCACTGGGCCCATTTTTTGGGCCCCATGGTTTAGCGTGAAACTCTCCAGGCTCCCCAGATGTGGCTGGGCGAAGCAGAGTGCGAGCACTCAGAGTTGATGTTTTTTCGGGGTTTCCATGGTGATAAAAATGTGTTTTTTTAATCATCAAAGATATTTTCGGATGTCATAAAAATGAATGGTGGTTGAGAATTGTGGATGGTGTTGTGGATGGTGTAGGATTTTTGGCAGTATTAATTGGGGATGATTGCAATTCATGAACTGGGAATCTGGTTCTCAACCAGTCAGTTTTTGTGAGACGACAGAGGTGTATCGAACACTGCTCAACTGGCGAAAAATGGGGGTACCCCGAAAAATCCCCTGGTTCAGCATCATTTTCCCCATTCAAGTGGCCATTTTATTTAGGGCGATATAAAAACACCATTTTCAGCACCCATTAAATAGTCCAAAATGGTACCGAAAAAACAACCATTGGTCAGGAAATCTGATCATATTTCTTCGATGGCTGAAAAAAGGCAAAAACTCTTTTCGTGCGAACGCTTTCATGGATATCGGTATTGGTGGGAAACTACCGTTGAGGAAATCGATCTATGAACATTGCTCTCCAGTTTATTGAATAGCAGCAGCCCTGACTATTGTTGGGTACATCGTATCAAGCCCAATTTTTTGGTCTTTCTTGGTTGCTTTCACCCCCAGCTTCTTCAGTGTCTCGCCCAGGATGCCGACGGATGTGACTGGACCCTGGCCAGGGCCACTCAGGGGATCACCCTTTGATGGGAGTTGGATTGGTGAAATTATCAGGTTTTTTGCTGATGTTGGCTGGTTTCTTATGTGTGAATTGTAGTAGTTTGCTGCACAATCCATCCACGCAGTTGGGATCAACCCGACAGACATGGTGAACCAATGGGAACCAATCAGAGTGCTTAGTAAACGTGGGCAGTAAGTCCTCTGGCTGGGTATATTTGATGCTTTTCCAATGGGGTAGAATCAAAGTGAGACGGTTACCCGACTCGGCTGAAACTGTGTAAACCATCCATGTTCGACAGATCTTCAGAGCCGTCAAGGCTTGCCTATACCCTTTTACTCCCTATATAGAATTTTTTCTGCCAAGAGCTTGCACCAGCCACATAAAAATGTTGACCATTTTCTGTTTGTTTTGCCATGGCTGCCTTTCTTTTGTGGAAGCACTTGGTGTAATTTCCCAACTTTCTTTCGGGGCGCAAGTTCATGCCCTGGCAGGGCTTGATGATGTAAGTAGAATGTTCCCGCGCTCCCGCCAAATAAACCCTAAATGGCTGAATAAACTTTGAATAGCTGGTGAAGAACAAGGTTTCCCCAGCGGAATGAACCCTTGCGACCCTTGAATGTAAGCAGAAATGATGAGGTAGGGTCGAATAAAGTGAACGGCTAAATGTGTTTTTTTGCTGTAAGGGTTGCTTATTTTTTCAGGGTAGGGTCGAATGTGAGTCTGTGTGGGCTCAACTGTCGAATGTGAGTTGTCGGTAGGGTCGAATGTGAGATCCGTACCCCCCGTAAGCATGTGATCAAATTCTGTGGCTGAATGTATGTTTGGCTGTTTTTAAGAGGCCAATAGCTGCAAAGCTAATCACGGGTGGGAATCTGAATCCCTGTGAAAGTAGACTCGTTTCTTTATATTTCCCCTTTGAAATGTCTTGAATGAATGTAGAGTTGAACGGGGTGGAAGTTCATGTATGTTCCCCTTTTAAGAGTCTTCTCTGAATCGTCTCAACCTCCATATGGCCAAGTGAGTATCTGCGGGGCTTTGGTTTCCCAATGATCCAAATCAACTTGATGGAATGCGCCCAGTGGATCCCACTACGATCCACTGTTCATCCGGCCGAGCCCAAGGATGCAGTTTGAAGATGGCGCTCTCCCTGCTGGGCCGCCGGCTGCCAGCGTGGCTGGCGCCGCGGCCGCTGGCGCTGCTGGCAGTGCAGGGCAGTGCTCTTTGGTGCGGTGCTCGAGGGTCGCAACCTGGGGGGCCTTGACCAGAAATTCTATACGTAGGACGTAGGGTATCAGACCATGAATTTTTGGTCGATGGATGTCGATGGTTTGTTTCTGTTTTCAAGGCTATTTGATGGGATGATCCCAACATCTCCCAATTTTTTCTTCGAGGGTTAAAACCACCAGCTAGATTATAGAAGGATATCATGAGGCTATAGGATGGAACATTTTGCTCTCAACATCATGTGTGCGTATACAATATACGATATGGGTTTGTGCCAGACATGGGTTGGATACCCAATTTGGGGAGGATTATGTGAACCCCCTGGGATGGTTCATGGGCTTCCAATGTTGAGAAGACTCCATGGCTGGGCAAAACTTCGTTGAGTCATAAACGCCCCCAGCCAAATGTGGGTAGAATGTTGGTGGATCTGTCCATTTAGCGACATGTATTGTGGTCTTGACAAGGATGTGATTGAATGGATATAAGAAAGTCATCGAATTTTGAAAATTGGGATCACTATGTATCTGGAATTTTGATCAATACTGGCATCGGTTCAACCGTACGTAGCTATCTACTAAGGTTTTGGGAAATGGCTTCCACAACCATGCACCGTGAAAACAATCAGTCATGCAGGCCCAGGTGCAGGAACCCCCAAAAATTTTTGGGGTAAAGTTTCCATGGTATCCGGTTTCAATTTTCCCTCTAAGCAAATCAATCCATTGACCAACAGCCAACTACCCTTTCTGCGAACTTCCAAGGTTTGGATAGGTGAACGTGCTTTCCGTGCGCAGGCAGACCCGGTCGCAGTGCCATGTGGCTTTTTCCTGCTCAAATTGCCATAACATCTATAGTCCTCAGACAAACCCAAACATCCTTGTATCCCCATGTCAGTGGTTAATATAGTAAATCATATCTTTATATGATTTATACAGTAATAATATGTTACTATTTACTATTACATTTCTTTTTACTGATCTATTTTATATTTTAGCATATAATAACTATATCATAATATAATGTAATATATTATTGTGTATTGTTATATATATAGATCTTTACATATCAATCTATACCACTATATAATGTTAATATAATGATCTTTTTATATACATTTATATTATCATATACTATATACAATATTATTTTTTTTGTTTTATCATATACTATATACAGTATTAAAATAAATTATTTTGTTTTATCATATGCTATTATATTATTATACATATTTATACATTATAATACATTATAATATCTTATAATATAGCATTATATGTTATTATATAATATTATTATATATTATTATATTATTATATATTATTATATATTATTATATATTGTTATATATTATTATATATCATTATATATTATTAAATATTATTATATGTTATTATATGTGATATCATATTATATTATATTTTTTTAAATTATATATTACTTTTTTTTGTATGAATTAACATATATATTTTACATATCATAGATTGAATAATTATCATATATTATTTGATATTATATCTTATTGTAGAAGATTAAGTATTACCGCATCCTTATATATATATTATCATTTTTTCTACTATCACCTTATTGCTGGATATTTTCTTTATTATTATTGTATAATATGTACTATTTTTGAAATATTTTATTATTGTTTCTTTTTAAACATCTCTTTACTATTACACATTTGTTAGATGCTATATAGTGTCATATATCATTGTATATTAGCATGTATGTTTATTTACTGTCACTATGTAAATATTTTGAGTTATAATATATATATATACACATCAATATGTGACTATATATTATTTCATATTACCATATACTGTCATGCACTTTTTTTTGATTACTATCATTTATTATATATTGCTTTAAACTATGTTATCATTCATAATTTCTCATTGAAATAATAACATAATATATATTTATTTAAATATATATATATACATACTATATTTATGTGTTATAAATATTATTGTGTATTTTTAAATATGATGAAATATTGTAAAACATATTTACATATGATCAGATATTGTACTGCATATTATGATATACTATTTTATATTGTTGCACATTAATATACACATTATGTATATATATATATATGTATATATTTCATGGTGAATATATTACATTTATGCGACCTGGCTTACTGGGCATGATTGAAACGGGGATTACCAGCTACACCAATCGTATGAATATCGGTTCACCAGCTACAATGGGATTGCCCAGTCGCCCCAGGTCAGACCTGCTTTGAGATTTCCTTTTGATCGAGCGGATCATAATCTGTACATGGGTTTCCTACCCGAAAATTATGGTGAAAACTCGGAAATCGAATCCTTGATGAAATTTTGGGGTACACCTCCAGTGTCAGGCAGACCCGAATGGCCATTTCTCAGCAATTTTTTGAGGCCAGGTTGAACTACCTGAGGGTAAATGAATATTGGATGAACCTGGAAAACTTTTCAGGCTGATCTTGTTTCGTTTTTCCAGGCGAACGAGAAGGAAGAATTGGAGAATCTGGGGTTCACCGTCAAAATCTACAGGACCTGAGGGTGATTGAGAGAGACCTTTTCCAGTTCGGCAAGTTCATTCGTTGAACATCTCAACTAAAGAAGGATGAACGCAAACATTATTGACATATTGTGGAACCCAAGGTCACGGTTGTCCTTACTGCAGCGGTTTGTTTCGAATACTGAGGCCTAAAGATACTCACTTCTTCTGCTAGAATCGATCATCAACCAATGTCTTGTTGGTTCAATCCGCATTTTGCTGGTTTTGCAAACCAGGACTCACGACCGCTGCAGCCGCGTCCTAGACAAGAAAAGTGACCCCAGAGATATTGGAGATTGTTTGGAGTTTCAGACAGAATGTGCTGGAATGTTGGTTCAGCAGGAACATCAGAACAATTCTACATTATATAGGGGATATCAGGGGTAGAAACATGTAGAAACCATGGTTTCCGGTACTGTAAAGTGTCCTACTACTGGAATATCAATCCATTGAGAAAGCAACCCAGAAACAGTTTTTTCACGAGCTGGAACCGGGGGAAGTACAGGGACCAGCAGTGAGGTACCACTTGAACCAGAAATGTTAGGTCCTTTAGGGATTCGGTGTTGAAGAAGTTTGAGTCCATTACCATGCGTGTATGGGGTCAAAGAAAGCAGGGGTAAAGCTGCCCTGGATGTGGGACATGTGCGTCTGCAAAGTCTTGAGGAATCTTGTTGAGAGCATCGGTGATCATCGGTGTCTCAGGTACGCTGGCTGCAACCACGGTCTTCCTTCTCTCCGAGGTGTAGCCTTCGGCCTTTGGGATGACTTTATTCAGCTGAAATGGTTAGAAGCTGGGCTAAATCAATGTATTTTTTTAAAATATACCCATAGGAAGGGTTTTTATATAATGGGTCCATAACCTAGTGACTTTTCAGCAGGCAGAATGGTACGTAGCTGGGACGTGGCTATCCCCTGTATCAGCCGTCGACTCCGTGATCAGCGTGGATCTAATCCTTTAGTTGGATTATTTGTGCAGCTGTGTCCATTCTTTCACTGCTTCATGTGCATTCGTGCCTTTGTAGTACCATTTTTGAATATTTTTGATCATACAGACAATTCACATAGGGCCCCCCAGTTGTGTTCGATGGTTGACCAGATCCAATTGGTTTGATATGTCTCCGATAAATCCAACAGTATCCAACAGTCAGATCCGCTGAGTCCATTAATTTCCAGAAACTTACCCTCTGGTTATGTCAAATAGCTATTGAAAATGGCCATTTATAATGGATTTTCCCATAAAAAATGGTGATTTTCCATAGTTATGTTAGTTTACCAGAGGGTACCCTCCTGAAGGCCCTTCAAAGGAGTTTCAAACATTTTGGGCAACCTGCTGACCCCAGTCGATTAGCTGAATCAGCTGACAGGCGGAGGCCTCTCCCATGCTTGAATACCTGCAGAAGCGTGGTGCTAGTGGTCTTCGCGTGTTGGTCGTGGCCTCGTTTTTTTGCCTTGTGGTGCAGAGCCCGGAGGGAGTTGGGGACTTGGGGAGTGAAGAGTTGTTGGAAAGGGGCATGAAACAAGACATGAACATGGAGGGACCGCAAAGCAGGAGGTTCCAGTGCGGTGTAACAAGCTCGGAGGCCGCCTTACCTTGCCCTCCGGCCATGTTGGCTCCAGGCACCGTTGAAGTCACTCCGCCCGTAGCGATGTCAGCTGTGTTGGATAGTCTTCTGTTGGCCAGAGGAAACCCGGGGAACCGCCAGGCGCGGTTTGCAGACTACATACCACATGGGTAAATGTAGAGTTTTTTGAAATAGATATGAGTCAAAAGCTCCAAGAGCCAAGAAGACTTGGCGGATGAACATACCAGATCATACCAGACGGACTATATGCATTCTTGTGATGCTACCAGGGTCTTGACTGACCAAAATTAATCATGGTCGATGCTGCTTTTGGGGCTCCTGATCAACAGGTATAGGCTCAGCATTGTTGATACGATGTGTTTAAGGAAGTATCTTTCCCACCAGATTTTGGAGGTTGTTCGTTTGCGGGTTGGACCGAGAATCCAAAATTGCTGAAGCTTTTTGCAAATTGGGGACCGGATTGCCAGCACACAGGCTAAGAATCTGTTGGTTCATGCCACCATTTTGCTTCGACGTACTTGGACCCGGAAATTTCCGTTTGTTCCGATGGGACACCCCTGGGCCCCAGATGTCACCAGCCCGAATTTAACCAGCAGAAATGGGGAAAAATACAGAACGGGCATGGGTGTTTAGCATTGACATCCCTAGTGTTGGGGTAGCCACGTTTTAAGAAACCTCCAAATGGGGATACATGCTTCGGGATGTAGAACGGCCTCGCTTCGCATTGAGATTTCTTCTGATCCAAACAACTGGTAGCTAGCCTCTGGTAATTTAACGTAGCTATTGAAAATGACCATTTATAGTGAGTTTTCCCATTAAAAATGGTGATTTTCCATAGTTATGTTAGTTTACCAGAGGGTAGCCATAGCTACCCTATTGTGTCAGGAATCTTTCCTTCTTCGCCACTGAACTTTCCTCGCTCCCGTCTTCTGATTTCCTCCAGGCGCCCTCCAGTTGTTTTACTTTCAATTCCGAGGGGGTCGGAGACTGAGAGTCGCTGGGGAAGACGCGGTGGCTCCGATGGACACCTGGTGTTCCATTCTGATAGGTTCTGTAAATTTAGGTCCTTCGTCACATCTGTGCAATTGGTTCACGTCTAGCATTAAAGGGTGGTGGATGTACCAACTGTGACCTGGCTGTGGCTGTTGGTTTCAACGTGTTTCTTTCTGGGATGGATATCCCAATTGACCATTTCCAGGAAATTGAAGCCACCAAGGATTACTCTCTGGCAATTGAACATTGCAAGAGGAAATCCCCATGTATATTAATCAATACTTAACTTATATAGATTATTTTCTAGTTCAACGCGAGGATTTCCCATTGCCCGGCCAGACTTTTAGAGGCTGCCTCCAGAACTTCAACACTACCTGCCGGTAGTTTCCCCACAAAGCCGATGGTAGTAGAGGAAATACAGTAGTGGTCGGGTCAACCTTGCAATTTATCTATATACAAACACAGTACATATGTATATTCGATATATATATATGCATCAATGCATACATGCCAACATATAAAATACAAAGTGTATACACTATGTATGTATACAATTGTATACATGTATATATATATATATCTTTGTACAATATATATATACATACACAAGTATTTGTCCATGTATATGTATAGCTACATGTTCATAGAAACACATGACTTGCTCTTAACCCCTCTGGTGTCCCGAGATCTTGGCTCCGTTGACCTCGCTGGCGAATGCGGGGCGTCGCTCCCTGACCCGCTGCAACAGCTTCTCCGGATTTATGTCCTCGTCACCTGGCGATTTTTGGAGCCAGCCAAGCCACGGTGAATGGTTACACAATCAGATTCATATATATATATACATACATAGTGTATATATATATACACAATATATACAATATATATATACACACTTGGATGTGCACTTCAGTTAGTTCGTGGTTCATGAGTATGGTAACTGTCCATTTAAACATGAGAGAAATTCAATCCACTGTCCAAGTGGGATGCACATCCAAGCAGGGGATAGGGGTATGGGATGGAGAGCCTGGAACTTGGTGAAGAGGACACCATGAAATCATGGTGATGATGATGCTGATGCATTTGGATTTCAGGCCCGTATTTTACAACGATTCGTGCTTTCAAGGTCTGGAAATGAATGTGAACTCCCCATGAGCAGCGAATAGTTGAATAGATGCATGTATCGCATGCATATATTGCATGCATAGGTGCATCCGCACACACACGCACACACACACGCATGGACATATAGTTTCTGTATGTATGTATCCTGTAGCTAAAGCTACATCTTGATCTATGTCCAAATCTGAATCAGAGTACATGTATATCTAGAAAAATATATGGATACATGAAGGAATGCACAGATGAAATAATTCAACACCACTAAATAGATAAACAGATGCATACATCTGCTGAGTGGCTCATCCCAATTTGTAAGCTGGCACTGCACCCCCAGTTAGAGCCCCCCACCAAGTAGACACAGAAAGAAATATCAGGGATATACCAACAATGGACACCCCCGATTCCAGCCGGGACCAAGGCAAAGACAGGCAGTTCAGAGCCTTGCTTCAGGTTGTGACGTGACATGGGGCAGTAAATCAAAATTTGCGTCTAACCAACAACGGTCGGTCGTCCCGTAAACGCGCGCCGACAGGCTTCACCATATATGATCAACATAATCTCGTTTTTCACTGATTTGCTTCGAGTCTGGATTGAATGTACTCAACATCTATTCAACATTTATTCGACATATAATCCACATAAATTCGACATATAATCCATAGAAATTCAACACATATTCAACATCTATTCAACACATTTTGGACATATAATCCACATTTT
This sequence comes from Cladocopium goreaui, assembly GCA_947184155.2. NCBI lineage: Eukaryota > Dinophyceae > Suessiales > Symbiodiniaceae > Cladocopium > Cladocopium goreaui. The sequence continues at coordinate 147,281 of CAMXCT020001344.1, forward strand.
CAACTATAAGAAGATGTATGTGCAAGGTATGCGCAAGCGTAGCAACATCTTCTATCAGCGTAAGATCAGACCCATGTTCGTGTAGCGTAACCACATGTGCTAGCGTAGCAACATGTTAAATGCCAAGGAACGTTATCAGCCCCACCCCACCCCAACCCCGCGAAACTCTGACGTACGTGGTAAAAATGCACAAACATGCGCTGTGCCTATGGGAAGTGCGTCCCCAAAAATGCGCGTTTTCAGGTCGACCGAGCCACCAACAAACATGGGGATTTAAACAACAATCATGAACCATCCCCAATTATACTCGAAAATGGGAAGTGAAAAACCATCCCTCACATGGAGGTTTGTTATCGAGTTTATTTGGCAACAACAGGGATTTTACCTGTAAAAAATTGAGAATTTAACACAGAAAAGGGGAATGTCAGAAACCATCCTGCAGGTTCAAACCCTGAATATGGAGACTTGACCAGGAACAATGGGCATCACACCAACAAAAAGCAACAATCTCAAGTAAGGAAGAATTGAATTGTTTGGGGTTGTTTAAAAATAGGGTACCCCATTCCATCCCCTTCTGAATCACCAATTTCCATATCAAATTGGCCAGTTGGCATTTTCAGACACACCCAAAAACATAATACACTCAGCAATTTTGACATAAGATTGATCAGCTGCTTTCCCTGGGTACTTTACAAGACACGCTTGATGATTCTAGGGTAGCAGTAGCTGCCTGCCACATCAGTGCATATCATGATGGTCAAGTTCTCATTTTTCTTGCTTTAAAACATGTTTGTTGGCAAACATCCATTTGTTTGTGGTAAAAATGCTGAACTTGCTAGGTACAGTAACTTCCTAATATCTAAAAGTCACAAATTTTGTTGGTTAGATGTACCCTTTGTTTTAATCCAATATTTCCATTTTTTGCTGCTCAATTTCATATTTGTTTTTTGTAAGGTTACATGTATCTTCAGTGAAACATAGTACTCATTCACACAGCTTGGCCCAGGACTCCCAAGGCTCGTCAAACCATCCACAGCATCTCCAGCCCTGTGAATCTTTCGGAGGCGGAGAGCCAGAAAGGGTGCAAACTGGTTTGTTATGTACCCTCTGGTAAACTAACATAACTATGGAAAATCACCATTTTGAATGGGACAAATCAACTATGAATCACCATTTTCCAGTTCGCAAACTGTTAGTTTACCAGAGGGTAGCTCATGTTGTTTTGAAACAGGTGAATTATCTAAAAAATGGTCCGTTTTCCACAGCCAACTGCTGGATGACCAGATGGTACTGGGGGCCCAACTCATATGATGATGGGATGACTAGCGCCCCATAGTAACCCATGTGACCATTGACCATGGCACATATATGGTGGATCAACACCTCTTATTTTCCGTAAACTTTGGAAATGTGAACATCCACAAATCCCAGCGTGCCAGGGTGAATTGACACATATTCCCCAAAAAGATTGAATAGTAAAATCCTACTCAAGTATTGAATTTCACAGGGATTTTATGTGAATATCATCTACAAACGCAGATAGAGTTGGGATAAAATCGGGAGATGATGGGTATGACTTAGTTGGATGTGCATCCCAGTTGGTAAGTGGGTAATAACTGATAACAATTCGAAATAACCCAGCTATACACCAGATATACCCCAGTTCATGGCGTATGAACTACTTAAAGTTCCTGGGTCCTGCCCCAAGTATGAACATTGTCTGCCGCATATGTGGTTTCTTCATTTCCTAAACGAGTTGGAGCTAGCAGGGCACCGGAGATGAACGGTGGGCCAAAACCATTGATCTACAATGATCTACATGTTTGGGGAGCAGTTGGGGATTTGGTCATTTGGTTTCTTGGGTCCTGTTCAGATATGTATATGTGTATGTACATGTATATGTACATGTATATGTATCTGTATGTGTATCTGTATATGTATATGTACAATACATACATGTTTACATGCCAAGTTTTGGTGCCGTTTGAAGGGAAAACTACGCTGAAAGTGAATGCCTTGATGAGTAGTGTCCCAAAAATGGGCAGCAAGCTGCTGAGCCCCTCCGCGATTTAGGGTATAGTTGGCGATTCAACCATTCTGAACAAATAATCATGGGACTGATATAATGGGGTATATGCTGGATATTTATATATGGGCTATAACATATATATATAATATATAATATGCATATATGTATTTAATATGGTATGACTCAAAATGAGACAGGGAGAATCATGGTTGAGAATAGATGAAAAGGGGTAGCCAATTTTCATGGCAAGTTTTCACCAACATCTTTCAAAGGTGACTTCCCCAATAATAGATGGTTCATTTTCGCCGTTGTCATTGCTGGTTACGCTCTTTTCATAAAGCCCCTAGGTCCCGAGGTCAGCTTCTGGTGAATCCCCAAGATCATTCCGGACGACGGTCAGGCGCTTCAGCGACGGACCAAGCGAAGTCACACGTCTGGTTGGCCCAGTTGCCGTTGGGTTTTTTCTGCCGTTGCCGTTGGGTGTCCTGAAAACCTTGGTTTTAACCACTTGGCAAAATGGGGATCGAACCAAGCACGGGAACAGGATCCAACTTTTGCAGCGTGGTTGTACAAGTGAGGCCAAGGTCCATCGTCTCTAACGATTGGGATTCCCCAGCAACACTCCCAACACGGTTCAGGTTCTTTTTCCCCCACTGACCAACGTTACATATATAAAAGTACACATATGAATCAAATTTGTTCATACATCAACGTTTCGCCGCCAAACTATTAGTCAATCAATGATCTTCGTTGAAACCACCTTCCCAAGAATGGCCCAAATGGGACCCTTTGCTGATCGAACCATCTCAAACTTGGGTGAATCACGTTAAATTATGTACCATCTTGCCATGGCCTATTCCGTCCATATCCGTCCATTGTTGGTCACTAGGGCAACAGGCTTCTGATCCATACATATTTACCCAAGCTGTTTCCCATAGGCTGTTTCACACCCAGCTCAAGCCATGGTGTGTCTGAAAATGGCACCTGAAAAATGGCCATTTTCATGGGGAAAGTGAGGACTAGCCTATGGATTTCGGGTTCCCTCTGGATTCCATGGCAGGGATCCCGGCCGAAGCGTGCAGCTGGTGTTTCATGGACCCTATGGAGGCGCGGTGAAGCAACAAAATATAGGGGTTTCACATGGTTTCACCAACTCAAATTGGGGTTCAACACAACTTGGCGCTTCACCAAGAAAAATTGGGCTGTAACCAGCAAAAAATCTGATTTCATCAGCAAAAGTTGGGGTTTCACCCCCAAAAAAGTTTACCTAGCAAAATTAGGGTTTCCACCAACAGACATTGGGGTTTGACCAACGACAGATGGGAGGTCGTTTAGCTTAGCCCGCAAGACATGGGATTGAAACACCATCGATGGGAATGGATGTTGCAACTGGGGTGAATCCTGAAAGCTGGTTAAACTGAAAGGTGTGCACGTGGTGGGTGAAGTTCAAGCAGTGTTTGTGAGATCAGCCACATTATTGCTGGTTAGTTATACCGTTTTATGCATATGGTACCCCGAGGATATGGTACAGTTAAACATTTGTCAGGTTTACCAATCTTTTTGAAGGGGTTGGTTTGCAAGTCCGCAATCCATCCATTGGGGTGATATCAAGTAGATGGTAGTGATTTTCTTAATCTATCACTGAGTGGTTGGCATTTGTCTTAGGGCTCCCAAACAAGATAGAAGAGTGAATGCATACTGTCTTGATGGCGATTTGATTTTCTATCCTTTTGTGGGATTGCTGTACTCTGATGGTGGTGCTGTCGTTTCTTTCCTTTTTGATTCGTATGGTTGCTGAGTAAGTTTGTTGACCGTCTTTAATCGTCCCCACCTCCATAGTGACTCAAAAAGGGTGGCTTCGGATGCAAAAAGCTTATCCTTTTGTCGGAGAAAGAGCCAGGAGAAAGATGGGACCCAGATGGACCCAGAGTCCACCGCGGCTCCGCATGGGAGCCACCTTCCACCTCACACGAGGGTTGCCCTGCGAGCAAATCAAGACCAAAGAAAGAAAGTGGAAAAACTCCAAACATGACCTGATCAAGCATCCAGAAGGCGACGACAAGATGTAGTCCGCAAAGTTGTGATGGAGATGTGGCAAAAGCACCTGAAAGAACCACGAATTGAGCACCAGGGAAGTCAACGCATAGACTGTGCAGATTGTGCAGAAAGCCCACCGAGCAGTCCTGAGATCTGAGATGCTACCCACCGTAGCATCCAAGCAAACCCCAACTCCAAAGCTTGCGTCATACGTGTGGCGCATGGCAACCGGGTCAAGTCACCGCATGCAGCCCGTCAAGCCGCAGCCAAGGAACAGTTATCATAGGATTGCCATCGGTTTTGTAACGAGGGCATGCCGCAACATGCCAATGCATCAACCATACCAAGCACCAAACGAATAGGTCAAACACCAAACCGAAGCCGAATACAAAGAAGACAAGTCGCCAAGGATGCTGCCCTCATAAGCCTCTGCAACGTAAAGAGGGAAGAGGAGGTGGGCTCCAACACAGAGTACCTCTCCATCTGGTGATTGTTTCGTAGAGCCGAAGCTCCACACACTTCCTGCACCCGACGGAACCCCTAGTAAGCCCAGAAAATGTCAATGTCATTCTTTTGTCATGTGATTCCACTGTCATCGTCACGTCTGCAGGAGGAAATCACATGCTTCTAAGGGGGGCCATGTACCCAGTTACACCCTGGATATTCTCACTTGGAACCCCCAAGAATGGTCATTTCGATTCAAAAAAGGAAGCTACTTTTTCAACAGAATTGAGATACATGACAACTCCCAATTTGTGTACAGTTGACTACAGTTGTGTTAATTTCATTTAATTTCATTTTTGGTGATATATGGTTAAGATAGTATTATCATGTATTATATAATCATATATCCCATAAAACAATCTCAATGAAATTCCATTCAGTTGATGGTTAAATCCAACATTTTGATGGCTTTAACCAGCATTTTTCATGGTTTTTCAAGCAGCATTGATGGCGCACTCCACCTTTGATGGTTCTGCTCGCCTCGCCGCGAGGTGAGCAGAAGGCCACGACCTCGCAGCCGCGGCGGCCCTCCTGCATGGACATGGGGTTCGCCCTGCTGGGAAACCCAGGACAACCGGGAATCCTGGGCAACTCGGGCAAGAACTGGGCTTTTATCCATGCATGGTTTATCCATGCTTTATCCATCTGGATTGATCATGATTTATCCACCAAAGATATGGCGTATCATGGTTCCTCATCATCAAAATATGGGTAAACGAACTGGCAATGTTTGGTGGATCTGTTGACGGCCCAAAGGTGTCCCAAAGCCTGCCATTGCTTGATGAGAATCGCGGGGTAACCTCCTATTTCTCCCAACCAATACACGGACTGTGGTTTTTTGGAGAACCCAGGAAGATCTTCTAACTGGGGTTGTTTCATATGGCAATGGCTCAAAACTCTACACAACATTACACAACAAATGCTTTCGATCCATATGATACCAAGAATGACCAATTTCGGTCCGTGGGGATCCTGCTTTTGAGCCAACTTTTTGCATGCTGAACTATGAGGTTCATCCAACTGAAGTCAGGATGGACGGCACTTTGATGGCCCTGTACAGGTATTTTCAGGAAATATCCCAGAAACTCAATGATGTGCAGGGCTTAGCATACTTGGGGGTAAGTGGGTAATATGCATACGGCCAAACACCTCAATATGCTCAGGTGGAAGACCTGTGCTTCATTGCACAAGTCATCCTGACCCCAAACACCTTCAAAGCCTAAGACCTTGAAGCTGATACCCCATACCCTAAACATCCCTAAACCCTAAAGACCATGGAAAAATCAAGGGAAAACCCTAAAACCTAAACATCTCAGCCCTAAACACCGTTATTTTAGATCCTAAAACCTCAGAAACCTTACCAGTGATGTTGGGCGAAATGCGGTGCTGTCCAGGGTGTTAACCACATTACATCAAGCTATATGGGTTATAATTAGCATGAAATTATATACTTAGTAATCCAATTAAATTAGCTTTATGAAATTATATATATATGGGTTATAAACCACAAACTAAGTGGGATGCACATCCCAAGACGTGGCGTCCAAGTTTCGAGGTCATCAATCCAATAATAAGATTTATATAGCCATGATCCCATTGTGGGATGGATGACCATAAATCATATATCATGTTTTGACCATCGCACATATGTTTGCACACACACATATATATATATAAAACTATATATCGTATATGATTACACATTTATTTGATACAATTTGCACAAAACTTAAGATTCTAGCACTATACAACAAACAATGAATGTATAAACGTATACATAGCCTTTCCTTCGTTTGTGAGTCGTCCACCTTTTATGGCACAAAAATGCCACGTGAGATTTTCAGGCCTTCTGTTCCAGCAGTGCCAGATGAAAAGGAGAGCCCGCGCATGAGTAGGTGCTGGTCCGAGTTGTGGGTCCGAGTTGTGGGTTGTTTTTCGGGCTCCGGGCAATGAATTTTAATAGCCAGAATCTGTAGGCAAGATGTGGGGAAACACCATCCCCAATAGCTGGTTGGTTTATAATGGACCAAAAATAACATGGATGATTTAGGGGTACCCCCATTTCAGGAAACCTCCAGATTGTATTCTCACCAACAATCATTGAAGATATGACTATTTAATACTATTTGTCTGGTGACACGCCGAGACAAAGCGGAAATGGTCTCAGGTCAATTTCTCCAAACAAGCCCATATCATTTTGCCCAGCTTTCCTTGGTGTGTTTCCCCGCAAATCTGTGCCCACATCACCAAGGTTTTGGTCACTGTAAAGTAGTGATCAATGGTTCGAGGAATGCCCTGACTATTGTTGATTTCTATGCAATTTATTGCGGAGAAATCTCAATTTTCATGACTCAAAATCCGAAATTTTTAGGGCCTAAATGGCCTAAATATATCAATCGTGTTCTTGGTGAACTCCCCATTTTTCATCATTTTTCCAGGCTCAAATCGCAATTTTTGTGGCTTGAAGTCCCATTTATTGCTTGCCGGCCCCGGAGGGATACCACCATGACGCCCAACACGGCTTCGAACAGCTTAGATTCCAGCAAAGGCTGCTGGGCGTTGGATTGGGAAGGGTTTCAGAGGGAGACAACTGGAAATTTTGAAGAAATCATGGTGATTTTCACCAAACCGAACATTTGTGAGAGAACAAGTTGGGAGAACTGAAACAAGGCTTGGGACCCTGGGAAAGCCCAGAATGCCCAGTTGATCTCTTATTCACACTTATTCTGCCATGTTTGGGGTTCCATCTTGGCAAGTCAGGTTGGGTGTACATCGGTTGACTGGTCACATGCGCTAGAGACATTGATGGGAGTGTTTGGAAACATAGAGCAGCCAACGTGTGTGGGCGTAGGTCTATGCGATATAGGTGTATAGTTATATATCGATAGAAGTATCGCATCTACAGATATTCTACCCATCTTCCTGTTTATTCCTACTCAGAACAAATTTACCCCCATCTCTTGAATAAGACAGCCACATGAACACTCAAAATGAGCAGATTCACCAAATTCCACGAGGCTATCTGGGGGCTGTGTATGATTGGAAAGGAATGACACATGCATTCATATATGTACATACGTATATATATATATATGCATGTATATATATATATATATATATGTATGTATATACATATATACATATATGTAAATGTATATATAGATAGATATGTGTGTATATGTGTATATGTGTATATGTGTATATGTGTATATGTGTATATGTGTATGTATGTATATGTATATTTTCAAATATATACGTATGTATTTGTGTGTATATATATGTATATATATATATGGATACTCAACAGCTTCCTTCAAAGGATAGACGGAAAAGCACGGGATCTGACCATCAATTATGGAGGTTTTCCTATGCCGTTGAAACCGTTGAAACCTCCAAAGCCTTCAAATCTTTCTCCAAAAATGGGGCAGTAGACCTCCCAAGAATGATGATCCACCATCCAAATTTTGGACTGGGACAAACCAACCTCCTGCTAGGCGACACGCGTGAAGTTCCCTCCCGAGCTGTGCGATTTCGACAGACCATCACCGAAGTAGAGGTGCCTTTTGTCTTGACCTTTTAATGGAGCCTTGGGATTTTGAAGGGGACTCCAAACTAAGCCACAGAGAAACTCTAAACATGACAAACGACCAATCGCTTGGATCATCACTTGGGGGTACCCCTATTTGAAGAAATTCCCCAATAATAGTTTTTGTTTGCTGAAGCTATCCTGTTTGGGGATCATTTGACCCATCCCCTGTCATAGCTTTTCGGATTTTTTGATTTTGGAGAGGAAATTACAAATGACTTACGGCCTGTCTGGATCGGAATGAGTGAGGCTGGTTTACCGTACGTGCGTTTTTGTGTTTTTTTTGGCCGATGGGGTGGGGTGGGTTGGGGTGGGGTGGGGTGGGCTAATAACGTTCAATGGCACTAGCACACATACTTGATGCTACGCTACCCCCCTCGTCTCTTGCACTTGCACAGATACCTGATGCTACGCCACCGGTCTCTTCTCTTGCACTTGCACACATACGTGATGCTACGCTACCGACCTCGTCTCTTGCACTTGCACACGCCGAGACTTTTCGAGCGAACATGCAGTGAAAGTGCTGCGCCAGAAAAAAACCGAAAAGTCCGATTTTTTGGTTGTCTCCCTGTGGCGAAACGCAAATCCATCAAAAAACAAGGCATCCTGAAACAGCCTCTTTCTACTCCTGGCGTTCACAAAAGCGTGCAAATACAAGTGAAAAATGATGAAAAAATAAAACACAATGGAACTAGCCACATTTTGTGGCCAAACATGATGATGATTGCTTCAAAAGTCCTGCAAATACCAAGAAATAGACATGAAGGTCATCATAAAGACTCTTGAGAAAATGCCAAAACACACGCGCGGTAAACCAGGCGCCGGGTAGTTTTTGTTTGCTGAAGCTATCCTGTTTGCGGATCATTTGACCCATCCCCTGTCATAGCTTTTCGGATTTTTTGATTTTGGAGAGGAAATTACAAATGACTTACGGCCTGTCTGGATCGGAATGAGTGAGGCTGGTTTACCGTACGTGCGTTTTTGTGTTTTTTTTGGCCGATGGGGTGGGGTGGGTTGGGGTGGGGTGGGGTGGGCTAATAACGTTCAATGGCACTAGCACACATACTTGATGCTACGCTACCCCCCTCGTCTCTTGCACTTGCACAGATACCTGATGCTACGCTACCGACCTCGTCTCTTGCACTTGCACACATGCCTGATGCTACGCTACCGACCTCGCCTCTTGCACTTGCACACATACCTGATGCTACGCTACAAATGGGTTGGGTTGGGGTGGGGTGGGGTGGGCTAATAACGTTCAATGGCACTAGCACACATACGTGATGCTACGCTACCGGTCTCTTCTCTTGCACTTGCACACATACGTGATGCTACACTACCGACCTCATCTCTTGCACTTGCACACATACCTGATGCTACGCTACCGACCTCGTCTCTTGCACTTGCACACATACCTGATGCTATGCTACCGACCTCGTCTCTTGCACTTGCACACATACCTGATGCTACGCTACCGACCTCGTCTCTTGCACTTGCACACATACCTGATGCTATGCTACCGACCTCGTCTCTTGCACTTGCACACATACCTGATGCTACGCTATAGATGGGTTGGGGTGGGGTGGGGTGGGGTGGGCTAATAACGTTCAATGGCACTAGCACACATACGTGATGCTGCGCTACCGGTCTCTTCTCTTGCACTTGCACACATGCGTGATGCTACGCTACCGACCTCGTCTCTTGCACTTGCACACATACCTGATGCTACGCTACCGACCTCGTCTCTTGCACTTGCACACATACCTGATGCTATGCTACCGACCTCGTCTCTTGCACTTGCACACATACCTGATGCTACGCTACCGGCTACCGCTACCGACGCCGAAAGCCGACCTCGTCTTCTGCACTTGCGAGCAGCATACCTGATACCTGATGCTACGCTACCGACCTCGTCTCGTGCACTTGCACACATACCTGATGCTACGCTACCGACCTCGTCTCTTGCACTTGCACACATACCTGATGCTACGCTACAGATGGGTTGGGGTGGGGTGGGGTGGGGTTGGCTAATAACGTTCAATGGCACTAGCACACATATGTGATGCTACGCTACCGGTCTCTTCTCTTGCACTTTCACACATACGTGATGCTACGCTACCGACATCGCCTCTTGCACTTGCACACATACCTGATGCTACGCTACCGACCTCGTCTCTTGCACTTGCACACATACCTGATGCTACGCTACCGACCTCGTCTCTTGCACTTGCACACATACCTGATGCTACGCTACCGACCTTCTCTCTTGCACTTGCACACATACCTGATGCTACGCTACAGATGGGTTGGGGTGGGGTGGGGTGGGCTAATAACGTTCAATGGCACTAGCACACATACGTGATGCTACGCTACCGGTCTCTTCTCTTGCACTTGCACACATACGTGATGCTACACTACCGACCTCGTCTCTTGCACTTGCACACGCCGAGACTTTTCGAGCGAACATGCAGTGAAAGTGCTGCGCCAGAAAAAAACCGAAAAGTCCGATTTTGTTGTTGTCTCCCTGTGGCGAAACGCAAATCCATCAAAAAACCAAGGCATCCTGAAACAGCCTCTTTCTACTCCTGGCGTTCACAAAAGCGTGCAAATACAAGTGAAAAATGATGAAAAAATAAAACACAATGGAACTAGCCACATTTTGTGGCCAAACATGATGATGATTGCTTCAAAAGTCCTGCAAATACCAAGAAATAGACATGAAGGTCATCATAAAGACTCTTGAGAAAATGCCAAAACACACGCGCGGTAAACCAGGCGCCGGGTAGTTTTTGTTTGCTGAAGCTATCCTGTTTGGGGATCATTTGACCCATCCCCTGTCATAGCTTTTCGGATTTTTTGATGATTTTGGAGAGGAAATTACAAGTGACTCACGACCTGTCTGGAGTTGGGATTGGAACCCATAGGACAGGATTCATGTTGTCTGTTGTTTGAGTACCTGGCATGCTTGGCTGCATATGATTTCGATGTTTTTTTTTGGACACCCTACTTTTGGCTGGATTCCGAGATAGACCTTGCCCCATGCCATTTCACATCAAGTCAGTCGACCTGTGGTGAACTGGTGGCCTTGATGATGGGCTGTCAACCCTTCCCGGTTGGAAAATCGACCCAGGTGGATCTCTGGAAATCATGGAGATCAGCAAAATGGGCCCATTTCCGTCCCTGCAACACCTTTGAACAACCGTGGCAAGTCTAACTGACGAACAAAACTCAGGATGCCAACCAGCGGGGGAGGGGTTAATTTTTTTTTTCCGGATCAAGAAAAAAAAATCCGGATCAAGAAAAAATTTTTCCGGATCAAAAAAAAAATCGGTCTAAAAACAATAGCAACTAGTAGGAGAGAAGGAAAGGAAAAGGAAAGAAAAGGAAAGGAAGGAAAGGGGAGGAAGGAAGGAAGGAACGAAGGAAGGAAGGAAGGAAGGAAGGACGGAAGGAAGGAAGGAAGGAAGGAAGGGAGGGAAGCAAGGAAGGAATGAAGGAAGGAAGGAAGATCTATCTGTATCTATCTATTTCTATCTAAATCTATCTATATCTATCTATATCTATCTGTACCTATCTACATCTATCTATATCTATCTATATCCATCTATATCCATCTATATCTATCTATATCTATCTATATCTACGTATCTATATCTATCTATGTCTATCAATATCTGTATCTATATCTACATCTATGGCTGTATCTCTATATCTATATATATATATCATATATCTATATAATTATCTATATATCTATATATATATATATCTATATATATATATCTATATATCCCTATATATATATATTTATATCTCTATATATCTCTATATATCTCGATATATCTCTTTATATTTCTATACATCCCTATATATATATATATCTATATCTATATATCTAGATACATATATATATATACATATATCTATATATCTATCTATCTATATCTATCTATCTATCTATCTATCTATGTATATATATATATCTATCTATATATATCTACCTATATATCTATCTATCTATATATATCTACCTATATATCTATCTATATATATATCTATATATATCTATATATATCTATATCTCTCTCTATATATATATATCTATATATATCTATATATATCTATATATTTATATATCTATATAAATATCTCTATATCTCTATCTCTCTCTATATATACATTTATATTCCACCATATATCTATATATCTGTATATATCTATCTATATTTCTATATATGTATATATACATATATCTTTATATCTTTAAATCTATATATCTATTTATCTATATATCTATATATCTACTTCAGGAGGAACAAAGTTTATGCTTCTTGAAAGCTTTACAAGACATCCATGTCGGTCAACCGCGGATCGCATTTTCAAGTCCGTTTTGTGTGGCAGGTGTGGGACGGTCAATTATCACCCTCTTTTAAATATATAAGATTTTAAAGCTTTTGGAGGGTGGAAATGCGACCGGGGTACGAGAAGCCAAACATGTTCACTGTGGGAAGCTCAACAAGCGCAACTTTTGTCCTACCAGTGCGTCACGGCACATGTGTAGCAGTGCAGACAAAGAGGATGGAGACAGACATGTTATGTGGAGTAATGTCCAAGCTGAAGCAGGTGCAAAAATCAGCAAATGACGTGGCAATTCCCACTAAATAAGCTTTTTGTACCCTGCGACACGGCACATGTGTAGCAGTGCAGACAAAGAGGATGGAGACAGACATGCTATGTGGAGTAATGACCAAGCTGAAGCAGGTGCAAAAATCAGCAAATGACGTGGCAATTCCCACTAAATAAGCTTTTTGTACCCTGCGTCGCAGCACATGTGTAGCAGTGCAGACAAAGAGGATGGAGACAGGCATGTTATGTGGAGTAATGACCAAGCTGAAGCAGGTGCAGAAGTCAGCAAATGACGT
>CAMXCT020001345.1:0-160316 GCA_947184155.2 Cladocopium goreaui
CTGTTCAAATAAACTATTGCAGAAAGGTATTGTGCGTCACTGCATAACCATGTGTTTTGACATCTGTACCATTAACATACGTGTGAGCATTCGGGTTCGTGGGCTCCATCTTGTTTATTTTTTTTCATGATTTTTGACTATAAAATATAGTTTAATAGATCTACAGTAATACTCTATACATACACTATGCACCGTTTTCGACCCACTAAGGGTCTGCGAAGGTCGCTGCTTGGAGCACTGCGATTCCTCGCTCCCCGCGACGATTTCGAAAACGTCATCGCGCGGGGCGTGGCCAACCTTCAGCGCCTTGGTTTAAGGTGGTTGATGTTGGTTAATGTTGGTTTCTGAGTATTTATGAGCCCCATTCACATCATGTTTTTGTTTGTTTTCTTTCAATGGATGTTGGTTTAAGGTGGGTTGATGTTGGTTAATGTTGGTTTCTAAGTATTTCTGAGCCTCATTCACATCATGAATATTTATGGATGTTGGTTTATGGTGGTTGATGTTGTTTAATGTTGGTTTCTGAGTATTTACGAGCCCCTTTCACATCATGAATATTTATGGATGTTTATGGTGGTTTATGTTGGTTAATGTTGGTTTATAAGTATTTATGAGCCCCATTCACATCATGAATATTTATGGATGTTTATGGTGGTTTATGTTGGTTAATGTTGGTTTCTAAGTATTTATGAACCCCATTCACATCATGAATATTTATGGATGTTGGTTTATGGTGGGCTGATGTTGGCTAATGTTGGTTTCTAAGTATTTATGAACCCCATTCACATCATGACTATTTATGGATGTTGGTGTATGGTGGTTGATGTTGGTTAATGTTGGTTTCTACGTATTTATGAGCCCCATTCACATCATGAATATTGTTTGATGTTGGTTTATGGTGGTTGATGTTGGTTAATGTTGGTTTCTAAGTATTTATGAACTCCATTCACATCATGAACATGTATGGATTGATGTTGATTAATGGTGGTTTCTAAATATTTTTGAGCCCCATTCACATCATGAATATTTATGGGTGTTGGTTTATGTTGGTTGATGTGGTTTAATGTTTGTTTCTAAGTATTTATGAGCCCCAATCACATCATGAATATTTATGGTTGTTGGTTTAAGTTGGGTTGATGTTGGTTAATGTTGGTTTCTAAGTATTTTTGAGCCTCATTCACATCATGAATATTTATGGGTGTTGGTTTATGTTGGTTGATGTGGTTTAATGTTTGTTTCTAAGTATTTATGAGCCCCAATCACATCATGAATATTTATGGTTGTTGGTTTAAGGTGGGTTGATGTTGGTTAATGTTGGTTTCTAAGTATTTTTGAGCCTCATTCACATCATGAATATTTATGGATGTTGGTTTATGGTGGTTGATGTTGGTTAATTTTGGTTTCTGAGTATTTACGAGCCCCATTCACATCATAAATTTTATGGATGTTTATGGTGGTTCATGTTGGCTAATGTTGGTTTCTGAGTATTTACGAGCCCCATTCACATCATGAATATTTATATATATTTATGGATGTTTATGGTGGCTTATGTTGGTTAATGTTGGTTTCTAAGTATTTATGAACCCCATTCACATCATGAATATTTATGGATGTTGGTTTATTGTGGTTGATGTTGGTTAATGTTGGTTTCTTATTATTTATGAATCCCATTCACATCATGAATATTTATGGATGTCGGTTTATGGTGGTTGATGTTGGTTAATGTTGGTTTCTAAGTATTTATGAACCCCATTACATCATGAATATTTATGGATTTTGGTTTATGGTGGTTGATGTTGGTTAATGTTGGTTTCTCAGTATTGATGAACCCCAATCACATCATGAATATTTATGAATGTTGGTTTATGGTGGTTGATGTTGGTTAATGTTGGTATCTGAGTATTTATGAGCCCCATTCACATCATGAATTTTTATGGATGTTGGTTTATGTTGGTTGATGTTGGTTAATGTTGGTTTCTACGTATTTATGAGCACCATTCACATCATGAATATTTATGGATGTTGGTTGATGTTGGTTAATGTTGGTTTATACGTATTTACGAACCCCATTGACATCATGACTATTTATGGATGTTGGTTTAAGTTGGGTCGATGTTGGTTAATGTTGGTTTCTAAGTATTTATGAGCCCCATTCACATCATGATTATTTATGGATTTTGGTTTATGGTGGGTTGATGTTGGTTAATGTTGGTTTCTCAGTATTTATGAGCCCCATTCACATCATGTTTTTGTTTGTTTTCTTTCAATGGATGTTGGTTTAAGGTGGGTTGCTGTTGGTTAATGTTGGTTTCTAAGTATTTTTGAGCCCCAATCACATTATGAATATTTATGGATGTTGGTTTTTGTTGGTTGCTGTTGGTTAATGTTGGTTTATAAGTATTTATGAGCCCCATTCACATCATGAATATTTATGGATGTTGTTGTATGTTGGTTGATGTTGGTTAGTGTTGGTATCTGAGTATTTATGAGCCCCATTCACATCATGAATATTTATGGATGTTGGTTTATGGTGGGTTGATGTTGGTTAATGTTGGTTTCTAAGGATTTTTGAAGCCCAGTCACATCATGACTATTTATGGATGTTGTTTTTTCGTGGTTGATGTTGGTTAATGTTGGTTTCTTATTTTTTCAGCCCCATTCACAACATGAATATTTTTTGGATGCTGGTTTATGGTGGTTGATGTTGGTTAATGTTGGTTTCTAAGTATTTATGAGCCCCATTCACATCATGAATATTTATGAATGTTGGTTTATGTTGGTTGATGTTGGTTAATGTTGGTTTATAGGTATTTTTGAGCACCATTCACATCATGAATATTTATGGATGTTGGTTTATGGTGGTTGATGTTGGCTAATGTTGGTTTCAAAGTATGTGTGAGCCCATTTCACATTATGAATATTTATTGATGGTGGTTTATTGTTGGTTAATGTTGGTTTATGTTGGTTTCTCAGTATTTATGTCCCCATTCACATCATGAATATTTATGGATGTTGGTTTATTGTGGTTGATGTTGGTTAATGTTGGTTTCTAAGTATTTATAAATCCCATTAACATCAGGAATATATATGGATGTTGGTTTATGGTGGTTGATGTTGGTTAATGTTGGTTTATAAGCATGAACTATTGGATGAACTAGATCATGAACTATAGAGATGATATGTCTATGATCGAAGGAAGTTTAGAAGTCAAACTTCCGACAATATGGACAGATTAAAAGCAGAGCAGGGCAGAGGCAGAGAGAAGAGAAAGATTACAAAAGAGAAGAGTAGAAGAGAAAGAGTCAGAAGAGATGCGCGAAAAGCGAAACACTGTGTTTTTCCAATGATTTGAGGCTCCGAGCGGCGGGTGCGGAGCCAGCTGGCCAGATGAGAGATGAAAAATTGCACGCCGTTGTGGCGCGAAGCACATTTCGAAGTGAACATGTACAAAACACCTCAGTGTCGGACCACTTTTGGAAGTTGAGATGTCGAAAAAGTGCACGCCGTCGTGGCGCGAAGCACATTTCCAAGTCAAAATGTACAAAGCACACCAGGTTCGGACCACTTTTGGAAGTTGAGATGTCGAAAAAGTGCACGCCGTTGTGGCGCGAAGCGCATTTCCAAGTCAAAATGTGCAAAACACACCACGTTCGGACCACTTTTGGAAGTTGAGATGTCGAAAAAGTGTACGCCGTTGTGGCGTGAAGCACATTTCCAAGTCAAAATGTACAAAACACACCATGTTCGGACCACTTTTGGAAGTTGAGATGTCGAAAAAGTGCACGCCGTCATGGCGCGAAGCACATTTCGAAGTGAAAGTGTACAAAACACCTCAGTGTCGGACCACTTTTGGAAGTTGAGATGTCGAAAAAGTGCACGCCGTTTCGGCGCGAAGCACATTTCGAAGTCAAAGTGCGAAAAACACCTCAGTCTCGGACCACTTTTGGTTGGATAGATAGATGGATAGATAGATAGATAGATAGCTAGATAGATGGACAGATAGATAGATAGCTGGATAGATAGATAGATAGATAGATAGATAGACAGATAGTTAGATAGATAGATAGATAGATAGGTAGAGAGGTAAATAGGTAGATAGGAAGATAGGTATGGATCGATAGACAGCTAGATAGATAGGTAGATAGATAGGTAGATGGACAGATGGATAGATAGATAGATAGATAAACAGATAGATAGATAGATAAACACATAGATAGATAGGTAACTAGATAGATAGATAGATAGATAGATAGATAGACAGATAGATAGATAGATAGGTAGATAGATAGATAGATAGATAGGTAGTTAGATAGATAGGTAGGTAGGTAGGTAGGCAGGTAGGTAGGTAGGCAGGTAGGTAGGTAGGTAGGTAAATAATCAGAGAAAGAGAAAGAAAGAGAGAGAGAGAGAGAGAAAGAGAAGAGACCTGTCGCTCCATCAGTGGCTTCGCTCTGCCGCCTTGTGCCTGTGCGGTACTACTGGTAAGTCCGTTCTTGGAGTTATGTTCACCAACTTTGCTATTTTGGGGGCCCCACTTTGTTATTTTGGTTACGGAGTTATCCCTCATCTTCCAGGTCCCTGTCAACCCCATGATGTTTCGCCCCGGTGACCTTTTCTAAAACGTTAGCCTGGAAGGCTAGCGTGTAGTGATCCATGAATCTCCACCATTTTTGGGATGATCTTTCAAGTTGTCTCCGCGTCTCGATCTTTGGAGCTCCAGTTCTTGGTGGATTTCACTGATTTTAAACAAGATCCAAAAAACCAGAAACCCTAAAGATCCATAACCATAGAATGGGTTAACAAGAACCCATTCTAAAGTCTTTGGTTTAATATTTTGGAAGGGTTAACACATGGTTTTGGATCCAGAAAAGAATGAGGCTATTGGAGAAGGTCACGTGGCTGAGAACATCAGCTTTCCAAAATCACATAGTAAACAGCCATCAATGGTCTTGGATCCAAACTGATGGGGCTTTTAGAGCTCCAAAATGGATTGATCATTAGTTAACAAATAGTTCAGCAGTTGTTTTCGGTTCTTCCGAGATTCTGTCTATATGAAGTTCCGCTGTTTTGCTACTGCGGTATCCATCGGTTAAGTTAATCCAACGTGGACGTGCTCTCGATGGCATTTAATCAATTCATCTTGTGCATGGAAGCGCAAACATGTCATCAGTTTGGTGATGAAATTGATCTCTATGTTGTTCGTTGAAAGATTGAAAAGAACGCGTTTTTTTCAACAAAGAAGGGCGGAATAGTTGGCTCATGTTGGCTCTAGAATTTATTGCTGAAATTTAGCCCGTGTTTATTTGTTGAAGAATTTGAACAGCATTTAGCAGCATCTCAACGATGCCCTTGGAGGTTGGATATCCCAATGAACCATGCAGATTCACCAATCGCAACGTCTGATGGACCATCACTGTTGCTGATCTCGTTCCAAGATGTTCTAAGGTCGTGATAATTCACCCAGGCGTATACCTCACCAGTTTTTTTGACTACCTGGTACCCGTGCATGCTGGTTTCATGTCCATGCGTTTGCTTCAAAATCATTCGAAGCTCCCCTTTTGAGTAGCAACGTCACCAATCACTAGTCGTCCCTAGATAGCCCCCCTCAGCCACGTGTTGATGGCTCAAACAGCAACAAAAAGATCTGGAACACTAGATAGATAGGAAGTGAATCGATTTGTTTCGGCTGGATTTGGGAGATTGTTGTGGCTTTAATCTCCCCTTGTCCTGGCTAGCATCACCAAGGTTGCCAGTTCAATCCGAAGATTTGCGTTATTGTAGCCTCAATATGGCTCAAGGTTTGTTGCTTAAACCACCTCTTGTTGTTGGTGATTGTAAGTATGGTTTGAATTCCATCATATTTGGAATGCTACTCCCGACAGCTGGCACAACCACTCCCAGGTTGTAGTGTTTTTCAACCAAAAAACAACCACCTTAGGCCAGTAGATCCACAGTTGCCTCAAGGTGATCAGATCTTGCACATGCCACCGGGCGATCCTGGCGGCCCTGGCGGTCTTGGTGGATGGTTTTCCCGAATGCGTAGCAAGGGTTCCCGTTTCACTCTGGGGGTCTGGGGGTTGAGGGTGTGTTCGCTCGACGGTGCGCAACCGTTCGCAGCCCTTCGCAACCGTCCGCGCGAGGTCGCTATGGCCGTGCCTATGGTAAGTTCTGCAGAAGAGGTCACTTTTGGAGGTTTCAACAGTCGCGTTGCTTCGTTTCGCGTGGCAGGCGTGGCACTTCGTGACATTCAGACGTGTTTGTATCGTGTCGAAAATCGTTTTGTGTGGCTTCAGAAGATGAGTTCCAGTTTTCGTGGCAGGCGCAGCACTTTGGACGTGTCCATCTTCATTTTGCGTGGCAGGCGCAACACTTTCGACCTGTTTTGTGGCGTGATTTTTACGAATCGCATTGTCAGGGCTGCGGCAAGTGGTGACAAGGTGCAAATTCTGTGGTAGGCATGGTATTTTGTTGAGATGTGCTGAAAATTGATGGAAGCCTCGCACGAAACATCGATTTTGAGGTAGCAAATTTGGAGGTTCATAAGAAAACTCGTAGGAAAACGTCGATTTTGAAGTTACAAAGTATAAGAATGGAGGAAGTCTCGCATGAAATGCTCGTTTTGATGCTCCAACGTGTCTCGTCTCGAGTCTTTGGTTTTCCTGTGGCCTCGCCGTGTCTATGGGGGAAGCTGCAAAACCTCTCCTTTTCGAAGGTTTCCAAGCAGGTTGTCATGGTGGCAGGCGTGACACTTTGTGACATTCCATTCCAACATGTTTGATAACGTGTCGAAAGTCGTTTTGTGTGGCAGGCGCAATACCTTTGCGTCGTTTTCAGAAGATGAGTTCCAGTTTTCCTGGCAGGCGCAGCACTTTGGAGACCTCTATCGTCATTTTGCGCAGCACTTCAGACGTCTCCTCGCATTGCGTGCTCTACACTCCTCACTCTACACTCCACACTCCACACTTTACACTTACACTTCACACTCCACACTCCACACTTTACACTTTACACTCCACACTTCGCACTCCACACTCTACACTCCACACTCCACACTCGACACTTTACACTCCACACTACACACTCTACACTTTACATTCCACACTTACACTCTACACTTCACACTCCACACTTTACACTCAACACTTTACACTTTACACTCCACACTCTACACTCCACACTCTACACTCCACACTTCACAGTCGACACCAAACTCCACACTCTACACTTTACACTCTACACTTTACACTCTACACTTTACATTCCACACTTTCCACTCCACACTTTACACTTTACACTCTACACTCCACACTCTGCACTCCACACCCCTTGTCACCTTACACTCTACAAGTCACACTCCACACTTCACACTCCACACTTTACACTTCACGTTTTACACTTTACACTCTACACTCTACACACCACACTCCACACTCCACACTCCCCACTTTACACTTTACACTCCACACTTCCACACTTCACGCTTTACACTTGACACTCTACACTCTACACACCACACTCCACACTCTACACTCCACATTCCCCACTTTACACTCCACACTTTACACTTCACGCTTTACACTTGACACTTTACACTCTACACTCCACACCCTACACGCGACAC
Organism: Cladocopium goreaui; assembly: GCA_947184155.2. NCBI lineage: Eukaryota > Dinophyceae > Suessiales > Symbiodiniaceae > Cladocopium > Cladocopium goreaui. The sequence continues at coordinate 7,622 of CAMXCT020001345.1, forward strand.
TCCCACTCTACAATTTGCACTCCACACTTTACACTTTACACTCCACACTTTGCACTCCACACTTTACACTCCACACTCCACACTCTACACTTTACACTCCACACTTTACACTTTACACTCGACACTCCTTACTCCACACTGTATATTCCACACTCCACACTCTACGCTCCACACTCTACATTCCAGACTTTACACTTGACACTTCACACTCCACACTTGACACTCCACACCACACTTTGCACTCCACCCTCTTCTGCATTCCACAGTCTACAGTGCAGTGGTACGGTAACAGGGGACAGATGCACAAGACTGTTCAAATAACTTGTTTCACAAAAGTGTTCTACGTGCCTGCGTTTGGGTTCGTGGGCTGCATCTAGATTTTTGACCTTCAACTTTAGCCTTCCAAGTTATCTTAGGCATGAGGCTTTTCATGACGATAAAGTTGGGAAATGTAGTCATATGTTTGATGAAGCCTTCTTGATGACCGGTTTGTAACCTTTTTTCAGGACTCAAACATCAACCAAAACAGAGCAATAATAGAGCCGGGGTTCGAGCAATAAGTGGTCAGAGTCACAGGAATTAGTTATTCATCAACAATGAACAACTCTCAACGCAAATTCATCAAATTGGGATTTGAACTGCCGACAAAAATGAGTTGGATGTCACATGTTTGCTGACTACTCCTTTGGAATGTGCAATTATTGCGTTTCGAAAATGTGTCAAAAGACAATCCCAAATTTCGGTGCCCTTCAGGAATGAATCATGGCAATAGGAACTCAAATTTCTCTACAAACGGAAAATTGATTACCAAAGGGTAAACTATGAAGCCACTGGCCCATGACCCTAATGGACACAAGAACATACAAGAACCATCCGACAGTTGGATTGAACCCCTAATGACGACCATCTCTTTTGGGGCACCAGGAAATCAATCGACGGCATTTTGCCAAGCCGCATGAATCCCGTCAAGATGGGGGATCCCAAAAATGTTTCAAGATTTTTCAAATGAATCTTCAGTATATGTCTTGTCAGATATGTGTCTAAGATAATTTTATTAGTAATTTCAATAATATATATATATATACATGTATACATGAATACATATATATATATTCATTCATTTCATTCTGAAGCAGTTGGGTCATATTATATATATGTACATATGTTAATATTATATATATACATACATAATTTACCATAATATCATATACTATAATATAATAAGATATAATATCATATATAATATCATATCATATCATATCATATGATATCATATAATATCATATAATATAATATAATATTTTATAATATAATATCTTATAATATAATATAATATTATGTTATTTAAAGTAATTTAATATTATATAATTTGATATAATATAATATAATGTAATATAATATATATATATATATATGTGATATGTGTTGTTTGTCCCAGATCATTTCCCACTTTTTTCCCATGACAGGCTTCTGGCAGGTCATCCTGGTGGACTCCAGGTGACTTGGTGCGGTTTTCTTCTTGCTGGACCCATGGTTTCGAGGTGTCTTTAAGGAAGCAGAAACATATTGGGTTAATGTGTGCTGAATATTGGGTTAATATTCGATATAATATTGTTTAATATTGGTGTTTGTATCATAGTGTATTGGATATAATTAATATTGTTTGATATTGGTGTTTAATATTGGTGTTTAATGTTGGCGTAATTTTAATGTTGGAACTGGCCTATCACAACCTTCTGGAGGCTTCTGGGAAGCATGCTGGAGGGAGAAAAGGACACAAATAAGTGGGTCAAATCAGCCAAACATGGATCAAAATGGTACTTATTACCTTCTGGTGAACAAACATAGCTATTGAAAATGACCATTTATAGTGGATTTACCCATTAAAAATGGTGATGTTCGATAGTTATGTTAGTTTACCAGAGGGTAACCCATAAAAAAGCGTTTCAAAGCCAAATTGGGATCTGGGTGAATTATGTTATGCCCGCAGGACCTCACCAGGAATGATGATTGCGGAAACCTGTCAAAATGGATCCGCTTCAAATGTTTGCTTCGTGCATCTTAAGTTTAGAGGGATTGAGCTGACGGAAAGAACATGACATGTTTGACCACTTAAACTTGGGCCACTCGAAAGCTGAGATGATTGGGTCAAAATTTGATAAAATGTAGGAGCTAGGCAGACGTTGATTTATGTTTTTTTTAATATAAACCATCCATTTTTGGGTACCCCACTTCTGAACAGTTCTGCCCCATGCCCAACTATGTTCTTGGGCAGAGTTAAGACCACCAACCACAGGTGGCCCTGAAGGGTTGTCACAAGATATAAGATTTGTGGCTCTTTTGGCCACTAAACGATTCCATCCATATTGAATCCCAGAATTTGTTGCTGAAAATTCCCTTGTTTGTTCCCGGAAGCCTATCAATCATTGTGGCCATCATTTGGAGTCATTTCGGATTATGCAATCTTTATCAAAGCATGCTAAGCCCCGGGTAAGAGTTGAGTTTCGAAAACCTTTAAACAAGGTTAATTCATGTTACTCTGTCCTCAAAACATATTTTACTGTCGGAATTGACGATGTGTCCTTTCTTCTCCTACCTGGGAAGATGAGAATCCGCCATGTTTACCCAAAACAATAAGGCAAAAATATGTAAAAGTCAGCCGCCCATGGTGAAATGGCCCAAGCCAACCCTCCGATCAGGTAGCAGGGGCCCATCATTTTACTCACTGGTTCATCCTAACTAGCTTATAAGCCCAGTCAAGAGGAGGCTATATAACCCTATACTTACCCAACTGTTCATGACCACGTAAAAACTCCCAGTTACGAGTTGTCGGATGAACCGCGAATCAATCCATGGTCTAGCCTGGACAAATTTCGTTTGCTGTTCCTAACTCGTCTAGCCCTGGAATGTGCGGATAGAGTCGCATCCTCACAGCCTCTTTCTTGGGGGGTAAAACATGGTAAAACCCATGGATTTCCTGCAGGTGTCCCAAAATCAGACGATGCCCCGGGCAAGTCCGCCTGCCCTCCAGCAAACAAAGCCATTTGGCTGTGGATCCAGCCTTTCAACAGCATTTTTGGGGGGATGAATAATGAACATCCATTGATCCAAGTTTGTTTTGATGCGAAAACCAGGGGTTTCATGATTTCATGGGTTTTGATTTATGAATTGTCCATCTCAGGTTCCGTGTGGCCTGTGCGCTGAAGGGTTTCCTTCACCTTCACCTGGCAGCCCGCAGCGACAAAGGGCGGGTGCTGGTGCATGACTGGGCTGAGAGCCGGGCACCGAAGTATAAGGACGTCAACATCGCAGCAGTTGAAGCATGTTGGTGGGGAACAACAACGGGTATGTTGGGGCACCCCATTAAAGGTAATATTGAAGATGACGGTATAGAGTTGAAAGCTATGGTTAGCAACCCCATATCATATGATACTTAACTGATTGAAAACGGGTAAGAGCAAGGCACAGGTAATCACAAGTATCAAAAACAAAATAGCATCAACAAACACACACACAAACACGCACATGATTCGCATTAAAAAAAAAAAACGTATTCGGATCAACAAGGATATTGGAGGAAAGAAGGAAGGAGGGTGCGAGGGAGGACGGGGAGTCAGGGGACGAAGGGATTCCGGGAAGGAAGGAGAGGAAGGAAGGCAGTAAGGAAGGAAGGAAAGAATACCCTGCAAGATAAACAAACTTAAATTAAAAAACGCTGCAAAGAGCATGCAAAATGTCAATTTCGGCCTACGAAATGGTGCAGATACAATGCAAAGCGAGAGGTTCCAGTTCCCAAATGCTGCATATACCGTGTCAAGTGAAAGGTTTTAATATGATAACAATATCGTTTAATCACCTACTCAAAGAAGTATGGCTGTGATTAGCAGAGATTGGGATACGATATGATAGAAGCACTTGAACTACACCAAAATAGTGGATATAATATAAGATATAAAGTCCATATTTTTGTGGTTATTACTGGGCTATACAAGGGGTTACTGGCGGGTTTAGCAGGAACTGAAGCCTGGCGGGGCCACTGGGATGAGTTAGCACACTAAATGGGATATGGAGCGCTCATTGAGGGTCAAAGGAAATTCTGCCGAAGATATGTTTCAGTAGTAAGTTATAGTTTCAGAGTTTGTTTCAGAGCCATGACAGCTATGAGGTAGAATTGGTTTCAACCCTTCAGCCTGGCATTGTATTTCCTTGAGACCCAACTGATGCCCAGCTCATGGTTGGTTTTCAAAAAGTTCATCTTTATTGTGTGATGAACGATGAAGATCACGAAACTGGGATGGAGGATATGTTTTTGCTCAACCACCATGATTATATCCTTGTGTTTGTTCCATCAATCCTAGGTGATCCCTATGTTTGGTTGTTATTATTATCATTATTATTATTGTTATTATTATTATATATATGTATTTAATTATGTATATAATTGTGTATATATATAAATAAATATAATATTATATAATATATATATATATATTATATTATATATATTATACTATATATATAATATATTATATATATGTATAATATATATTATATATAATATTATATATGATATATTATATGTATAATATATATATATATAAGATATTAAATATATAGATAATATATATTTATAATATATATCATTTAATATATATATATATATGTAATATAATATAATATATTTAATTTAATTTATAAAATATTATATATGTAATATGTATATTTTATATATTATATATAATATATCATGTATTTAATATAATATATATATATATTTAATATATCATATATAGAAAACATTTAATATGTAATATATATATATATATATTTAAAATATACATACCTTCGACCATTTTATAGCGACATGAAACGATGATTGACCAACTATCTTCAGCCACATTTCTGGCAGATGCTGAGGTCCATCCCAGGTATCACCCAACCAACAGTTGAGCAATTCGAGACCCCGGGAAACCGGCTGATACCCGGCCTGGTAAACATACAAAAAACTATTGAAAATGGCCATATTTATAGTGGATTTACCCAGCTATTAGCTATGGTGATTTTCCATAGCTATGTAAACGTTTACCAGAGGATAATTAAGACGTATCAAACCATTCCAAACGGTAGCCGCCCCATTCCATGTGTGAAAAATCTTGTTGAGGTGGAACACCCACCGCAAATTTCTCCCTGTCCACTGCAACGTAGGAAATCCTGAACTTTGGACAGATGCAACTTCGCTTCTGGGCGTCCAATTGGATTGACATCACGACTTGGTAATTGACATCGCCTCTGGTAATCTAAGTGTTTGCCATGGAAAATTCATAGGCAAACCACTTGCTTGAAAATGGGTCATGTTCCATGACAAGCTGTTAGCCATGGCCAAAGGTTAATTGGGCAAACTGGTCGTGAGTGATTTGGATGTTCCATTTTGTTGCAATGGGTATCGAAGCTCCGGATGTCTTCGCTGTGGATTCACAGTTTGAGAGGACAAATGTGGCCTATGCATGTATATATATATATGCACATACATACCTACCTACCTACCTACCTACGTACGTACGTACGTACATACGTACATACGTACATACGTACATACGTATTGTGTATATATATATACACGGGCAATCCCCTCCTCTTGCCCGCGCCGACGTTCACCACGTGTCCGAACATCAAAAAACACTGTGTTTTGTGGGACAAAATGCGCATGTCCATGATCATAGCTTTCATCTTGCAACGCACAGCTTAGCAACCTGTGCGTTGAATGTTACAACATCATCATTAACATCATCATCATCAACATCATCAACCCCAAACCCTAAACCCAAAAACCCTAAAATCATCTAAAATCCTAAAATAATCTAAAATCCTAAACCCTAAACTCCTTGAACATTCCCTTGAATACAAAGTTTAACGGGTGTGGGGATTTGATGATTCCCTAGAAACTCTTTTGAAACATCTTCAAGATTCCCTTGAATCAATAATATCCTTTGAACCCCTAAAAAGTTGCGTGTGGGCGAAAGGGGGATTTGCGTATATATATATATATATTTATATTTATATTTATAGAGATATATACGTATATACGTATATATATATATATGTATATATATACAAATATATAACTATATATATATACATATTATGTAAATACCCCAAAACAGTCTTGAGTCCTAGATGGTCAAATTCTAAGGGTTTGCTTCAGTTTTGACTCCATGGTGTATTTCGCAAGAAGAGCGAAACTATTCTGAAGTGTCGACACGCATACCTTATCACTATGACTTCATAATATTTCATATATAGTATTTTCGACATTGGTGACATATTATGAAATCATAATGATAATAGTTCACATATTTTTTTAAATTTATCTATCACTACTACGTCATAATCGTTCATCATCTCTGGGTTGGTTTGACACGTGTTGAGCTTACTCACGTTTCCCCTGTCTTGGGGATGATGATCAAGGTCTCATGAAATTTCAATGACCCAACATGTTTCTGCGTTTTATTGGAGTCGGTCTTCTGTGTTCCAAAGATTCGAGACATGCGGACATGTTGCAAGGAAAATGGTTTGGTTTTCCGTTATCCCTTCAAAATTGCCATGACTTTGGGTATATCTTTGGAGTATTGTGAGCCAACCTTTTTGTTTTCCTTCGTTTCCCCTTTTTCAACCTGTGCTTCACCGGTCCCACCACAGGGATTGCCAGCATGGCGGTTTTCCAAGCGCGGCCTCTGCAGCGGCTGGATGAGTTGCGTGCCGCCATTCGAAGATTTGAATACGATCCCGCCTGAGTGCCTGGAGTGCGATGCAGGGGGACTCCATTTTATCATCCAGTCATCATGGATGACTGGATGGCTGGATCTCAAAGCTATGGTTTTTCGGGATTGTCTATTCTAGGAAACACCCAAATATCGTAAGTGACTTGAAGAGCTTTGAAATTTTAGACACAGAGACACTTCGCATGATTCGGGTTGAAGTTTACCGGTTGGTTAGTTGACGTAGCTATATCATCATTGTTAATAGTTAAATCATTACAAATTATCTATAAATGGGCCATGTTCATCCATTTGCCAGTTCGCTATGCTCAACAACTCGAGGGTAGTTATTGATACTTTTTATCAATGTCTATGGGACAGCTGAAAACCATCCAGCTGGCAATGGTTCCTTTTTTCAGAAAGGCATGGTAGCCAGCACTAGTAGTCACTAGCCAAAAACATGCGGGGCCTAGGCTCAGTTCGAACGCCAGGTTGTGACAGGAGTGGAAACTAATAGAGTTTTTGTTGATGGAAAATAGACCAAAACTACAATTGACATACATTTATATAAATACTGGCACTTGGGACAATGGGACAACTGCTAACTGATCCTTGCCAGAAAGAAAAACCGATCTGAGGTTCAGCACACGAAGCATGGATGATGGAAGATGATCCCGCTAAAAATGAGGGCGTTTTTTTGAGGCGTTCAGAAAGGACCTGGCAGCTTCTTTTTGAACGGGTCCCCAAGAGATGACATGTCTTTTTTGAAGGAAGATCATGAAATGATCTTGCCTAGAAATGTTCAATGACTTGTGAATTACCCCTCGGTTAACTGTGAATCACTACGAACTGCTTGGGAAGATAAATCACTTGGCTTCCAGGGTTGATCGTCAGATTTGGGGGTGCCCCATTATTCCAAGACAAACCTAAGTGGTGTCGGCAATGCTCAGCTGGTAGATTCATGTTTAGAGACTGATGAATCACTTCCCCTTATAATAATCAATAAATGCAAAAAAACAGTTTGACATGGTTTAACTATATATATATATACACACATAACTATCCTACAATGGGAATACAACCATACCCCCTTACATGGACGCCGACAACGAACAAATCCAATACAGAACCAAGCAAGTTTTCCTGGGGGCTATTAAGCATATTATAGATCGATATCGCCCAGGCGGTTCCAACAGAGTGTCTTTTTTGACAGGTTTGAATGGATTGGGAACAAATATGGGCATGACTGGATAGTGAGAATGTTCCGGATGAAACTGGTGATTTGGGGGGTTCGTCCCATTTTCAGACACACCCGAATATACATAATTAAACATAGACGTATATGTACGGCCATGATTTTCAACAGATACCGCAGTGCAGCCAGATAGGCACCACAACAGGCCTAGAACAGACCTGCCGGTGATAAGCAAAACTTGAGAAAACATGGCAATGTTTGACCAAAAACCCTTTTTTCCCAGTGATTGATCTTTTTTTGGGGTTGAAACATGGCCATGGCTACAGCGACTTTCCATAGCCACATCGGCTCGAGCCCGCAATGGAAAGTGGATGAAGATGGCCGAGAGATGATTCGCCAAAAATGGTAAGAAAACCACAGCTATGTGAGATTACCAGAGGTTATTCTTGTGGATAATTTGACCAAATCCTCTTGTTTTGTCAAGTAACCCCAGTGATCAATAGTGATCAGAGGGCGTTTCACTCAAAAAAGTGTTTTATTTGTAGAACAGAGAACATGTACTGCTTCAGTTTAAGCACGTAGCTAATTAGTAGCTAGTCATTGATCAATTTATTTTTTGGTATTTTTGGTGGTACCACAAATCATTGCAAGAGATTTTTGGCGGATTTCTGGGATTGGTGGGGGACATCGGTGGTCATCTACCTGGATCTTCAAAATACAATGAGTATTAAAAAAAAACACGGGTATTTGGATGTGGTATTTAATGAATTTGACATTTTGATGTATCTATACAGAAGTGTCCATATATATATATATATACACATATTTATATGTATAAATATATATATATATAGATATATATATATAGATATATATATATAGAGTATTTCTGTAAGGAAAAACAAGGATTGGGGACTTCTGTTGTACTCACCTACCTTTCTACCATCGGAAAAAATAAAATTGTGGCGCGCGAACCCCGAATCGCTGCCGGCGACGACTTGTCGTCCATGGTGCCGCGACTTCACCATGAGTCAGGCAGGGGGCGGTGTGCGACTTTGGCATGGACCATATGTCACATGTTCCATGGTCAATTTGTCTTTACTCATTAAACTGTAGGGATTTTTCCAGAGACATTTGTGGAACATTTTTTTTGGGATATATAACGAACTACAATCAAGAGTTGGATTGTAGTAATTGTAGTACCTGTTTTTGAGGGATGGTCCGGTCATCAATCCATGGATTCCGGATACGGCATGGATGACCATGACCCATGAAACACACGGCATTCCTTATGAAACCACTTAAATACTGTGAGAGTCAAGAAGGAACATGCGAAATTCCATGGACGAGAATTGGGATAATCATATAGGGTATGTATATAATATATATATATATAACATAAATCCTTATTATACATCATGGAAAATCCCTATTATTGTATATATAGGTATATATTGTATATATGATCCCTATTATACATCATTGAACATGGATCTGAATGGATTGACGACTGGATAGTCATACCCAATGATCATATGTGTGGATCCATTCATTGGATCCTGCAGGGAGTTAACGTTGGATCAGCGACGTCACGTATATAACTTGCCACCAGTTGGTTACTATAACTATTAGGAAAATCGTGAGCTGTTTACAAAACCATCCTAAGTAAAGGATGAGACTTGGGTTCCCCATGTCCACAGAAAACTCTGCAGCCAGGGGGCCCCCCCAAATCTCATGGATCATCATCATGGAACCCCGTGAATCCTGAAAAAGATGGAACCCCAAACATGAAAATTCGGAACATTGAAATCATATGAAATCATTGGTTTCTGGATTTTCTGATTTTCCAAAAAACATGAGCAATCTCGGTTGCCAGATTCATGGAGCATCACGTGATGTGCTAGTTGACTGGCTGGACCTTGGATAGTGCTTCATATGTTTGCTATAAAATCGTGGAAGATACAGCGAATACCTTTTTTAATGTGTTCTAAGGGTATCTCATCTTATTTATGTTGAGAATTCAGATGTTGAATCATGTTGACTCTCACGATTGGTCGATCCGTATGTATGCCTTTTTATCACGTGGCGGCTGTTGCGCTCCTGCCAATCCTAGCTCGAAAATCTCCTGATGAGTTTTCCAATGAGACATCAAAAACCATGGAAGGAGAACGAAGCAGATAGACCCGAATGGATAGAGGTTATCCAAACTATGGTTTTTGGAAGACCCATCAATGATCAAAACCATAGATGTCCTTGGTTTGGTTTAATAGACGTGTGAACCCCAATAAATATCAACAAACAATTTTACAGTCTCAAAACTCCAACGGCCTTCAGCCCTATTTTCTCGAACAAAATGCCTGTAGAATGAATCAGACGATGCTAAGTGTTGGAATCTTTCCAGACTCCCCCAAGTTGCAATGTTCTCACTGCAACTTTCACGCCAAACAACTTCGTGTTGGCCCAAGGCATTTGATCTTTACATGTTCTTCTCTTTGTAGTAGTGATACATCTTTGTCAGAGTCTTCTTTGAAAACCCTTTTCCTGCCCATTCATGTTGGAACTTGTTCCATGGATTTTTGATATCCGTCTCCCTTTGAGGGGACTGTGGAACATTTCTCGGTCCTACGGCACCTGCAGAGCCCGACCTTGAAGGCGAAGATTCAGCAGCTTCAGCAGCGCTTGCCAAGCCCGACGTTGAAGGGCAAGAGCTGGACATAGATCCGGCTGCACGCTCACCATGCGATGAACCATGCACAGCCACCCCAGACTTGCGCCCCATAGTTCCAGAGCCACGCGTGGTAGCGGAGCATACAGCGCCAGTACCACTCATTAGATCGCCCGCAGAACTGCTCGGCAAAGGTGAAGTCGCCAAGCCATCATCATGCTGCGAGCCCGACTGTATCGTTATATTCAAAGTCGTAGAGCCCCTTTGAGAGGAAGATGAGCCTTTGCCGCGCTTGACTCTGATCCGGTCTCCTCCTTCAGTTTCAGCTTCACCGTGAAAACTTCGGCGATTATCCTCTTCAAAGCTTTGTGAAGGCCCCTGCAATCGTCTCAGGCAGCAATGCATAGTTCGCACGGCTAACTGCCCAACGTAGATTGCCCCAAAGGCCATCAGCACAGCTCCGCAAGCCCAAATGGTTGCTGAATCGGCGTCGCCATCAGTCTCCTCAGCGGCATCCATGCCTGAAAGCAGAAGACTTCCAACCATCATCGCTGCCACCGCAGCACTCGAAGATTCATCTCCTTGAGGTTCAACATCATTTCTTTCGCGTCTCATCCCAAGATCTGTCAAGAAGGATGAAAACGCTTGGCCTAAAAGCGGCTTAGTCAAGCCATCGGCCACCAGTTCCACTCCTTTGAAGTGCAAGAGGCGCCACAATCCACCTGGAGCTCGTCCTTCAAGGGCTTCACGAAGGTAGGAAGAGCGTATGCGCAGATGGCGCGTCCTCCATGATGCACTGCTTGTGCCATGCGCCAAGCCAATTGCAGCGACATTGTCGCCATACATCACCCTTTCTATGGCATTGCTCCCACATGGGACTCCCATCATCGTTGCCAGCATCGCTTCTGTAGAGCGTCCTGCATTAAGAGCATCGCAGTATGCCACCAACTCACTCTCAGCTGTTGAATGAGTGACAAAGGGCTGCACTGCTGTTTGCCAGCTGATGATGGCTCCGGCAAAAAAGATCGCCATCCCCTGGATGCTTCGTCCACGAGAGCCAGTGCCATAGGCAATATCTGAGAAGACCTCGAGGAGCTTGACACTGCGCGCAATCTTCAATTGACTGCGCTCCCCCCAGATCTTTTTCGGAGCTTCACTGGAGTATTGAAGACCTCCAGGATTTCCTCGTATGTAGGCCATCACATTCATGCCGACCTCAATGGCTTTTGCCGGGTTTTTTGTGGCAAGCCGGCATACGGTGGAAACTCCGACCGAAATGTCGGGCCGAGTTCTGGTGTTCAGCCAGAGCAAAGCGCCAGCTATGGCCTGCGCAGTCTTGATCTGGTCTTGGTCAATTGGTCCATCTGGATCTTCATCTCCTTCACATAGTTTGAAACTGGGATGATCAACTGAACCTGTTACGTTCCATCGCTGAAGCATTTCCTGTTCATACTTTCTTTGGCTGAGGAGAAATCCATCCAGATCCGGAGCTACCTCTATCTCAAAGCCGCAGTACTTGACCGGCTTGTCCACCTCAGCTTTTTCGATCTCAGAGATGGCCCAAACATCCGCAATTGATTGAATTGCCGCTTCAGCCGCACCATCCTCCGCTGTCACCAAGAGGTCGTCGACATAGATGGACATCAAACCTGCCCAGTGGACTTCTTTGGAGTTCACATCAGTCTCCTCCAAACGCCACATGTTGTCGTCCGGAGTCTTGACAAACCTCCCTTTGAGTTCACATCCATTTTTTGACCTCCTCCAGGATATAGTTGGTACCACCTCGTCACGGTAGATGCACCAATCCCTTGGAGAGCTCGTGAGCCCATAGACAGCCTTTTGGATGATCCAGACATCTTGTGGCCCTGCAAGTCCAAGCTTCTTGAAGACCGTAGGAACTTCCATCGCCGTGATCTTCGTTTCATCCCGCTTCGGGGCATTGAGAAAGGCCACACGGATGTCAGTGCCACACACTGTCCAGCTCTTCAATGCCGCCAGACGCACCTGAGCACGGATCTGATTTCCGTCAGCTCCACCTGCATAGCGTTCATCACCGCTAGGATCTTGATAGTTGCCACACACCACAGCTCGTGATCTGAAGGCTCCTGATCCTGCTTTTCGGGTGTGCACCATCTTCGCAGGCAACAGCTCTATCGGAAGATCCCGTTGATGTGCAAGATCTTGAAGCTGGGTTTTTGAGACTTGTTTGACTGCTCCCTTGGTGTGGACCAACTGCTGGAACTCGGCTTTTATGGACGCCTCCCAATCACCAAGATTTGCCCAGACCTCACTGTTGCTGATGGTCTTCGTCACCAAGAACTCTTGTTCTAAACGATGTTGATCAGCTTGGTCCTTTTGTTGTTGTGCTTCTTGAAGTTGGCCCTCCAGCATTGACTTAAGAGCAATGGCATCAGACACTGCACCAAGCCACATCGACTGCTCACCAGAAGTCGCATCCAGTTTGGTCATCTCGTCATAGATGAAGTTGGTGACATTGTTGTGGATGGCTCGAATGGCAGCTACTCCAGACATTGAGGCGACCGGGCATGCGCCACCGCACCGGTACTTAGGCGCCCCCTCCACATCCCCTCCGCCGACTCCTTCATCCACCTCATCAGCATCAGATTGAAGTGTTGGAGTTTCTGCCGTTGAGCTCGCTGGGCTAGCTGATGTGTTTTCTGAATCAGTGCGCAAGGTCCAGCCCGATTCATCACTTCCATCCACACTATCCATTTCAAAATTACTTTGAAGATGTTTTGGGATTTCAAAACTGTTGTGGGGACATCGCAAATTGCCTTCACCCAAACCATGTGGAAAATCAAAACTGGAAAAACTTGAACCCCACTCCTCCCCCTCGATGTGCAACATCGACCTGATGGCCGGAACTGCAGTTTTGCTGCGCAGTCTTCGTGTGGGCACACCATCACGGATTGCAGGAGCTGGTGCATCTCGTGCAGGAAGAAAAATTGTGGGTTCTGCTGGATCAGATGGCATAGGCAAAGTTGTTGGTTCCACCACATCATCGGTGTAGAAGTACTTGCCTGTGGCCACGCTTTGGACATAGTAGTTCGTGGTAGTGAAGCTACTGCAACGATCGGGGCCAAGCACAATGACCTCCTCCCGGACATCTCTCCAAGGATGATACCGATCTTGCCATGACTTTTTCAGCGCGTAGGCCTTCACTCCAAACTTCAAAAGCGGTGCTGTTGGCCACCCTACACCTTGTAGCTGAGACCTCAAGCGTCTCTCTCCCACATGACGCAATGCCAACGGCCATGCTTCAAGAGGACAAAGCTTTGCACTGACCAGCGTGCGAACTGCACGTTTCACAGCACCAACCTCAGCCTCGACTCGCCCATTTGTCTTGTAGGTGGAGCCAGTCGTCAAGGTTGTGATGATGCCCCTGTCCAAAGTCCATCTACGAACAGGTGCTGATGTCAGTTCTCTGGCTCTGTCACAATGCAGTCGGTGCAATGGCAAGCCGAGATATCTCAGGCGCGCATGAATGCGGGCTAGTGCTGGTAGAACATCTTTCACAGCCCGACTGGGGATCACCTCGGTGAATGTGAGGTTCTTCACACCGATGTTGCTAGCGTCTTCAATGAGACGATGCCAAACATCAAAAGCTGTGCGCATAGAATCTTCAGCAAGGCCGCCAGCACCTTCAGGTTGTGGATGAGGTTGTTCATTCAAGGGATCGAGTGGATCGCCAAGGCCATCAGCAGATTCTGGCATTGGTGGCGGGTCTCCCCCCTCATCCATGTCCACATCATCATCATGATGAACCTGATCAAGACCTTCCCCTCCGTATAAATCCATCGACGGCAGAGGTTGGTCAACTTGAGGATTCGGGTCGCCCTCTCCGCATAAGTCCATCGACGGCAGGGGTTGATCCCTGTCCTCCTGTGGAGCATTGGGCGGATCTATCAAAGGACGTCCATCACCAGTCACTGGGAACGTGTAGCAGGCCACCATGATGTAGCGACATCGATTCCCACCTTGATCTTTGCCCGGATTCATCTTGCCTGACAAGTCCACAGACAAGGTAAAGGAATCTGGGTGAGTGACACGTCGATGAGGACGACTTCGGCCCTGGGCACGTACACAGTGCATGCAGTCACGCCTTGCAGGCAAGTGGTCGTGCAAAAAGTGGTTCTTCCAAGATTCCAAAGCCAACTGGGAGATAGTCCTGAGAGCTCGTGTTTGAAGTGGAGAAGGATCACCCTCAGGTACCCTGGTAGAACTAGGCGCTTGGTGTCGTTCTGAATCAAGTCCACGCCCGGCTCCCCCAAGGTATCTATTCACCCCAGTGGATATGGCTGCTTTCAGCCCTGGTGCCCATGCCGCCCATGATTTGGTCATCTTGAAGCGTTGCTCCATGGGTAGGGCTCGAAACTGCTCAGTTGCTTGTGCTTCTCCTTCAGGTTCACCTCTAAGTCCGTCCAGCTGTGCCAGCTCTATGAGGTTGTTGGCAATCGTGGTGGGCTTTCTTTTGAGATGCCCCATTCTGCACTGGTCAAAGGAAAACTGTGACAAGCCGTATCGGTTCTGAAAGTCTTGCCACTCTTGAGTCCGATACATCGAGAAATACCGATGTTGCTGCACGTCAGCTTCATCTCTGTAGTTGGCAGGATCTTCCGGTTGTTCAAGAAGAAACGCAGTTGGCTGATCGTCATCTGCAGCTCGGACATCTTCACACAACGTCATCAGTGACAAGAACCTGAACATCAGCAGTGTATCTCCTTCCACCAGTGCCGCATCAGTTGGAGATAGTCCTGGAAGTCCATAGGAGTGTTCATCATTTCGCACCACACCAGGGCCACCATCGTTCTGATACCTCAAGGCCGTCACCGTCCTGCAAGGAGGACCCCCCAGAATGGCCTTGACACGGCCGGAAGCACATAAAGCCAGCAAAAAACCGTAGACGTTCTTGTCATGAAGATTCGCTGGATGAGGTCCTTCAGTGTCCACGCACAAGATCTCTGTGTCAGCTGAGGCACATTGCTTCTCCCAGTACTTGGAGTCAGGGCCCGAGAATATGTGCAGGATGATCCTTTTGGCCTTCAAGAGTCGGCGTCTCTTGTGCCGATTCCATGGCAACCGTGCTCCAAAGTCCTCCGCCTTCACCATCTCAAGATGTGGAATCAGCTTCATCATGATATGGTCTGGCAGACCTGGGAACTCCTGCTTCATCTTCACCGTCATGGCGGTCTCCAAGTTCAAGAGGCTGAGATCAACCATGTTTGCATCGGCCAACAGAGTTTTGACCACCGCAAGCTTTCTCCACTGGTGCACATAGAAGAGCTCCAACCATTGCATGATCTTCTCACCCTCCTGACGGGAGATCATTGGGCATCCATTTCTCAGCTCCACTGGAACTTCCCTTCCTTCGTCATCCTTCAGCTTGAAGAGGCCATCACGCCATTCCAGAGAAAAGTCCAAATCGGACAAGCCGCTCATCGGAATGATCCATGACACCTGAGCATTCGGTGCAGCCAGCAAGACCTTGGTGTTCTTCTTGAGTCTAAACATCTCCGTTGTCCCGTCAGCTAACTGCACTGATGTTCTTTCGGCTGCCATCCATTCTCCTTCATCTTGAGCAGGACGTAGTGCATGAGTTGCCCCGCTATCCAACAGGATGCACTCTTCATCCACCGTGTCGACGTTGCTCAGCTGCATCACTTTCAGCTTGGGAGTCGGCCCTCGCAACGTCTTCAGCAACTGTGTGGCCTCATGCAAGAGATCTTCAGTGCCACCTTTGGATCCAGCTTTGGGCATTTGATCACCACCAGTTCCTCCATCACTAGAACCTTTTCCATTGTCCTCCCCACCACCTCCAGACTTTGTCTCCCCGGGAGATGCCGTAGATGAGGATGTTGTGATAGTAGAGGAATCCGCTCCCTGCAAAGCTTTCGTTGCTGCTGCGCCAGATTTGCCTCCCATGCCCATCGCAGAGGTTGCCGTTGTGGCCAAGTTTGGAGCGTCACTTCCACGTCCTTGACCAGACCCTCCCCCTGAGCTCTTCAGCTCATTCGGTTTCTTAGCACGCAGGGGACAATCAGTCTTCCTGTGCTCCTTGCTGCCGCACACAAAGCAGCGTGCAGCTTTGTCAGTGAGGTTGTCCCAGTCATGGAGCCACTTGCAGCCTTTGCCGGCCTTACAGCCTTTGTCAGAAGCAAAGTAGCGGCATGGTTTGTCGGCCATCGGACTGGGTTTTGCTTTAGAGTCTCCATTTGAAAGCTTGACCGGAGACTTCATGTCGCCATCCAGCTGCTTGAGTTTGAGGGGCACATTGGAAGCTGTCGCAGTAGAGGAGGTTTGAAACAACGCTAATGTTTCTGCCTCAGCCAGCAAACACTGAGAGAACGCCCAAAGATTTTGATGTGTTGGTTGTTGATCCAATTGAAGCTGCATTCTGCTCTGGCTCAACCGGAATGCTGCCTGGGGATCCATGTTGCCCAAGAACTGCAACGGAGTGTCCAACGCTTTGAGCAGCAAGACACCATCAGGCAATGCAACTTCCACTTCTTGAGCTCGCCCATAGTGTCGGCGCCAGTTGCGAATGCCTGCAGCAGCTTCAGTCACATCCTTGGCTTTGGGGATTGTGGTCAGCTGAGAAAGTAGCAGTTGTTTCTCTCCTGCTCCACCCGGTTGAAATCTCACCAGCAACTTGTAGATGATGGCAGTGGAGCTCAACACTCGATCTGTGACCAGTGCTTGTTGTTCTTGTGATGGAATCGCCTTGAGCAGCATCTGGATTCCACGTTGTTCAGTTCTTTGGAAGTGGGCCTCCTTCAAGTCCTCAGGTAGGCGAGGTTGGATTTGGATCCGTTGTAGAGGTGAGCTTCGGCGCCACTCCTCGTAGAATCCCTTGGCTTCGCGCATAGTTGATTCCCACCACCATCCAGCAGAGGCACTGATGTCCTTCATGATCGGTGTGATCAAGTGCAACCAATCTCCAAATTGCAAAGGAGACGAGTCAGAGGGCAAATCAGGTAGCTCTCCTTTTGTGTTCATGGATCCTGAGCCCTCCGACCATGGGCCATAGGTGCGCCCAAAAAACTTTCCATCTCCCACTCCACCTCCCCCCACATCATGCCGTGGAAGGTCACAAGAGCGTCCGGGTCCACAGTCAAATGGTCCCCACTCACCACCATGCGTAGTGCAAGCCCGACCGTCGCCTGGAAGTTCACGTCGCGATGCAAAAGCCCGATCTTGGTCAAAAAGAGGTCCATGCTCATCAGAAGCCCGAGCTTGGCCAGGATGATCACCGTGCCCAAAAGAAGCCCGAGCGTGTCCATGATGTTCACCATGCACAGAAGGAGCCCGAGCGTGTCCATGATGTTCCCCATGCTCAAAGAAAGCCCGAGCTTGTCTAGGAAGAACTCCATGCTCCAAAGACGCCCGACCTTGTTCAAGGTGAAGACCATGCTCCAACAGAGCCCGGCCTTGTTCTTGATGAGCACCGTGCACATCCAAAGCCCAATCACGCCCATGTAGGCCATTGCAAAACGCTGCAGCCCGATCTCGAAGGTCCTGCACTCCACTTCCATGCTGAGCCCGACCTTGTAGGGCAGGTTCACCGCTTCCACCATGCTGTGCCCGATCATGAGGCCGGCTCGCATGATGATGTCCAAAAACATCCAAACCAACATGCTTGGGATGATCCCCACAGTCGAAACCAGAACCCCAGTATCCAGACTGTTGCACTGCTTGGGGGATGGCTACCCTGTCAAGAGCAACCTTCAGTGACCTAACTTCACGTTCTAGCCACACCTGCTTCGCTTCACTAGCAGACAAAGGGCCATCCTTTTCAGCTGTTGGTTTCCATGCCATGTCTCCGTTTTTCACCTTTGGTTTGGACTCACATGTGTCGTAGATATCCAACCCATCATTGCAACCACTCACAAAACTGGTCTGTTGAGGTTCCCCCGCATTTCTCACCTGCTCTGGAAAGGGCGGCACCGGTGGCAGAGGCTTCTCATCGTCCGCAACAGGCGGAGGACCATCCGGGACCCTTGTGCCATTGGGGGTATACCTCAAACCATTCTGCTTGGTCACCTTTCTCTCAGGACTCACTGCCATCTGTCTAAGTTTTGTTCGGGGGGTTCTACTACCATGCCTACCTTGACGTCCATGGTGTTGAAATGCCTCCATTGAATCAACCCCGTCCACTGCAGACCATGGTGATGACCCCATTCCCGAAGACTTCTCCAGCCTATCTCTGAGAGCTGCTACTTCACTTTGTAGCTTCGAATTCTGACGACGTAAAAAATCTACCAACTCCCCCTCCAATGCTCTTTGCAAGTCATTGGAATTGGATCCAGATTCTTTTGGGGTTCCAACAGGGCCCATCGTCCTCCCTTCAGGTTCTCCAGGCATCACACCCTCTGACTGCTTCGGCTTTCGCTCCACTGTAGGTCTCAAAGGCCCAGCGTTCAGCATCTCCACTGCGCTGCTGCCACGACCCTTCCCAGTTACGCCGAACTGCATAGGGGGTAGTAATCCCAAACCAGAAGTGCCATCTTCGATAGGTTCCCCATCAGCGCCCATTCCAAAATCCAGAGGTAAATCTCTAGGTCTGTTGGTTGCTAAGAGGCATTCATTTTGCGCTCGTTCTGAGTACCATGGATTTCCAGCCCCATCCCAAGTAGAACCACCATGTCCCTTTGACGGCAAAGATTGGGACCGCTCCATGAAATCCTATGGCCCTCACCCTGTTAGGTTTGGGCTCATAACCCTCAAAACTCCAACGGCCTTCAGCCCTATTTTCTCGAACAAAATGCCTGTAGAATGAATCAGACGATGCTAAGTGTTGGAATCTTTCCAGAACAGTAAATGGATACAGTGCAAACCACAACGGCCCTATTCAAAAAGGGTAAGACATGCCACCTTTACATCGCAGGTCGACGTGGTGTTGCTGCAGATTGCCCTGGGATTTTGCGCCCTGTTGATGCGCTACTTGTCCAGGACTGCGACTCACTGAGTCTGACACACCAAATGGTGAACCATCCAAAAAATAGCGGTGTATGGCATTGATGCTCGCAAATGGTGGAAAATCCATGGAAATTCCTTTTCATGTTGGCTCTTCATCCCAATTCTAAGTTGCTTCAAGATCTCCAAGTCGGGCAAAGGGCTAAAAGAAGCCATGGCAGCTGCTATTTAAGTTTGTTTGTTTTCATTCGTGAAAATACCAAGGTGTTTTCATTCATTTTCATTCCATGCATTCCAGCGTCCGGGCTGGTCGGTTTGTTGTGGTTCAATGGCTGAAATGGCAAACCCCACAAACATTTGTGAGTCAAAATTCAAGATCTGAAACAGGACTCAAGGAGTTTTCACGAAGGAAACGTTACCCAAAAGGGAAACATTACAGGAAACCATCGGAATCCTTGATTTTTTTTGCTAACAGCCATGGTTTTCTGACCCAAATGTGGGGTCCACCAGCTCCATGAACTTGCTTAGCAATGGAAACGTAAATTGAAACTACTTTAGTAGCATGTTCATGTTCTATTTGTTTGGTGGTTATATAATTTTATATATAGACATTGTTGTGATTGTGTAATGTTGTGTATGATATATATATATACAGACATGAAATACGTGTTTATATATTTTACATGAAAAAACACTCCATGCGCAATGTGTTTCCTACCCTCACACATCTTCGGTTTTCTCGTCGTCTCCCAGCAACAACAGGCCTTGTCTGGCGTGCTGTCAACGCTGCGGCCTGTGCCTTTATGGTTGTTTGTGCGGGATCTCAGAGGGTTACATAAGCGCTAAAGGTGATGTGTGGCTTGGTTGTTGCATTTTCAGGGTGCAACTTTTGTATTGATGCCAGAGGGGGGGATATCTCAACGTAACTGTTTTTCTTGCTTTGCTTTTTGTTTGCAATTTTTGGGCCGATGCTTGAACTATCTCATGGACATCGGCAGACCTTTGCAGACCCTGCAGTATATATATATATATTTATATTTATTTAGCATGTTTTAGCCTGGAACTCGAGTTGCATGCGCTGACCTGCCGAGAATCCTCCTTTTTCTGGGTATCTGGCGGTTTCAGGTGATTTGGCAGATAAGCTCAACATGGTGTCGGGAAGATGCTACGACTAGATGACGTGGTCCAATTGAATCAGTGATGGGCCGTATTTTTTTATGTTAAGGTAGAATTCCCCTTGAAATCCATTGAATGCTATTGCTGTTTCAACGTTTTGGGGTCATGCTCCGGAAAACGACGACCATTCGAATGGTGTGAGATTGGAACTGCCTGTCTGATCAGAGATTTGTCAATCTGCATACAGCAACCTAGATGGTCGAGCTCTGAATACATTTGCCATAGTTGATTAGAAACGTCCATCGACCAACCCAACTCAGAATGTTGGGTACTTGAATTTACATCTTAAGTTTGCTCATTTGTTTCATTTAATTCCCTCCATTGAAATGAATTATAATTAAAATATCTAAGTTTTCTTAACGGTTCTTTCAGACTTACGCTCCGGTAATCATGGCAATCAACCATCCACAATTTTAAAGACAATTTACAGATGATTTTCCCATTTACCCCTCTGGTAAATTAACATAGACCCTGCCAATAGGGGGTTGGAAGATTCTGTTCAAAAAAAAAGATGATGTTCAGGGTCTATGTCTATGTTATATAATTTACTGGAGGGTAGATCCATTTAAATATTCATTTAGTTTGGGGATGTCCCACTGCACCTACCGAAAGGTGACATGTTGAGCCAAACGTCGCCAGAGGTGTTGCCTCTGCGAACGCCGCAACGGCAAAGTGCTAGGCCATGAGAAATGGGAGATTTTAACCTCTGATATGGGGATAGAATGGGGATGTCATGGGATATGGGGAGGATATATAATGATATATATATACATATATATATAGTTAATATGAATTTATAGAATGGGGTATACAACTTGATATGATGTGTGTCTAAATATTTGAAACTCGGACCTGTTACCTAGCCACACTTCAGGATATACAAGCTTAGTACTTGGACGGCCAAGCTGTAACAATTCGAGGCTGGTTCGTTCCTCCAAAACTTTCAGACAAAGCCTCGGGGTGTCTTTCCAATGCTTGGAACATCCAACTCAACCGCCACATTTTCCTCATCGTTTCTGGATCGCGGGGTGTCATACCGGGCCGGGCAATTGGAGGGCCTGGCAGTTCGTATTCCAGTATATCCTGTGACCGTTGAGGAAGTCATGAACGGGAAAGAATAAAGATGACATGTACCATTTTGCGAGAACAGGTTTACTGTAGGCGGTGATTCAAAGGTAAAGGTAAAGAAAAGATGTTGATACCTAGCAGTGTGTCATTTGTTCATCCAGCGGTTGGTTTGACAGTTTTCATCCCAAGCACGTTTGACCAACATTTGCCTGTGAATATCCGCAGCTTGTCAGCATCCAAGCCGTTTCATATGCAGCAAATGGATATTGCAGCTGAATTTAGAATACCGGAGTATCTTTTGAGTAAAACTGGAGCATGTTCAAAATCGAAATGGAACATGTCCAACTTGGGATGCAACGTCATGCGATTTTTCCACTGCTGAAAGAAGAAAGTAAACACATGTTGGAAACAATGCAGACTTGGTTTGTCTTCATTTGAGGCAAAACTATGCAACAGTTACTTCCAATGACTTCCAGATCTTTCAGAAAATTAGATACACATTCACATATTCGACAATTTTGGGATCATTGAGGCATTAAGACATATATATTGAAACCCAATGGTTTTGGTGATTTTTGTTGATCCCTCATTTTAAGGAACCGCCAAGAAATCAGCCCAGTCGTTGTTTTGGTGATCAGCCCATGGCACATTGCGGCGAGTCCAGACAGATGGAGCTGAAGCGGGGCCCACGGCCACCTTGGTTCCTGGATCTGCAGAAAAACTGGGTACCAAGGATAGATGGAGATAGAGAGAGAGAGAGTATACATATGTATACATTGTGCATCTTTAGCTTATTATATATATATATAATACATATATATATATATATATATATGTGTGTATTATATATATATATATACACACTACCGAATTCAGTGTAGTCATTGCCACCCCAGAGACTTGGTGGTGTTCTATCGGATATCATATATGACATCATATACACACCATGCCGGTACCAGTCTTAGAATCCTGGCGACTTCCCAAAACTCTCCCTTGGTGTTTTCAATCATGTGTTGAATAGTAATTCTCATGTGTTTGAGTATTATTTGAATAGTAAACACCCAGATCCAAATAGTACAAACATCATGCTTCTCAATCTGAGAGTTTTTGTTAAACAGTAAATGCTATCATATACTATCGTGTTTTTTGTTCGGTGGGTACATGCCAAGGATTGTATAGTCAGGTACATAGTTGGTAGGATTAAAAAAGGATGAAATTCGAATTCACTGGGTTTTGACCATGCACCTAGCTCTACAGCTGCGCTACTCATGCAGCTCTCAGGTTGCTTCTGCATCCAGCTGCGTTCAAAGCTCAGGCCATGTACCGTATAGATATGGGGATGGGTCAAAACCCTGGTACCTAGTGAACCCCAAAATAGCTGGTAAATGGATGTTCATCCCACTAAAAATGTATCTATAGGTATTGACCCATCCCCATATAGTACGTGTTTGGTTTTACTGTTCAGAATTAAATTTGAAGGAATGCCAAAGCCGAAACGGGAACAAGTTGAACTGGTGTCAAAGGAAAAGTTGTTTGATTGAAGTTGGTGATCTCATTCTAGTGACGCACCACTCTTGACATCACCATGACGTTTGATGTTGGAAGATTGTCAGATCGTAAACGACCATGGCTCAAGAATATCAGTATACCCCAGAATCTGAGTGGCTTTTGAAAAAACACAGCCATGTTACGGCTTGATGTTTTTTCTCTTGGTGGATGCATCACCCATTTTTCGCTTGCCGCCGTCGCTGTCAGCAACTCCATGGGACTACTGCTACAGCTAAGATGTTCCAATAAGGGGAGGACATGGGCGATTTTGACCTCTAATTTAGGCAATTGATCAAATTTACCCAAACATATCTGGATATCTGGATATATCTGGGGATGTATGTATATATAATTATATATATATTTATATATTTATTTATATATTTATATATTTATATATATATATGAGTCCGGACTCCGGATCCCTGGCCCCCCGCCCCCCCAATGGTATGGTCCCCCAAGCTCACGCTCTCGGGAACACGGGACACGGGACCATACATACATACATGCATCCATGCATCCATCCATCCATACATACATACATACAGACACACACACACAGACAGACATACATACCTATCTACCTACCTACCTACATACCTACATACCTACATACCTACGTACCTACGTACCTACGTACCTACATACACACGCACATACACACGTAACCAACGCACATACGGCTTGGGAGTCCTGGGTCATATATACATGTAAATATGTGTATGTATATATATATATTATATACACAGTATATCTGCTGTTTTGGGGCCCTGTGAAAAGGTGTCCCCACCATGGACACAGCCTCACCTCGCGACCAGGTGCCAATTCTTTGCCAGGCCAATTTCTTCACGGGCGACAGCAAGGCCGAGGTGATCAGCAGCAGTTTATTTTGTCATTGTAAATTGCAGCAGGTGTTACTCAAATGCTTCTAAAGGTGACACATTGAGGGTGCACCAATCCAAAGACTGTGCTTTACCCAAAGAATCTGGATTTTAACCAACCAAAAAAGGAACATATGATTCTGGCTAGACTATGTCGCAACCTCACTGAATGACCAAAACCAAGAACAGGGTTCTTTGTTTGGTTTTATTTTTCAGGCATGGATGGATATGTACTCTCCTGGTGAAGATTGTTTTTTCTTTAACAGAGGATGAATAAGGTTAAGGTTAGGCAAGATGAGGAACAGAACCAATCAAAAAAAACATGGGATCAGCCAAGACGAAAGCTGGGAAGCTAGCCTCCGGGAGAGGTCAGGATAGCTTACCTAGGTTACCTGTGATGTCTAAGTCATATGGCTTTGCCTTAAAATATGATCCCTCAAAATCCAGTGTTTCATCATCGGTTTCCCCCCCAAAAAATGCAATGATTATGGTGGTTTTGTCATCCCCCATTGTTAGACACCTCATGTTGTTTAAATGTACCTACCATATCAATGGCCCTTGGAAAATGGCGAAAAGCCCCTTGCTTCCAGTATGGTCCAGTGCTTGACTTCTCAGTAACTCCTAGAGGCAATGGAAATGTCACCCATTTCTAGTTTGGCAAATCCGATCTGCGAGATTTGGCATCGCAGTGGTTTGATTACGACACCACATATCCCCACTGCCACAATCCTTATGATTTCCTAGTTGAACCATCCCATTTTCAATGGTCCTTCAGCCACCATTTTTGCTGGTTTTTACAAATGCCAGGTCATTTCCAAAGAATTGGAGGAGACAGCCTTGCGACGCTGTGACCGAACGAAGGAGTTTCAAAAAAAAACATGCGGGAATTGATTCCATTCAACCACTGCAGCATTTTTTTTTGGATCAATAATTGGCTGGTTGGTGGTTTCAAACATTTTTTATTTTCCATAATATATGGGATAATCTTCCCATTGACTTTCATATTTTTTAGAGGGGTTGAAACCACCAACCAGTTGGAATTGAAAGCATCAAAATTGTGGATTTGGGGATGGGTCATGTCCAAAGCCGTAGGTATGAAATGATCTTCAAATTTGTCGTGCTGACCCCCTTCCGAATCGAAAACATCTCCATTGATGTCGATTTCTGAACCCATCCGAGAATCGAAAGATGCCAAAAAGGTCCAGGCCGGATTGCACTAACCACTCACCATTGGTTAGTGTTAGTGGTTAGGTGTGGTTAGTTCACAAATTGCTTCAGAATGCAAACTATTAGCACTTCACTGCCTTATCAGAAATGGGGGAAGGGAACCATTTCAGTTGAGCTACTGTCCATTACTGTCCCATAGCCAAACTTGAGGGTATATCCATAATTTATCGATGATTCAGGGAACTAATCAATACTAACCAATATTAACCAATACTCGCCACTAGCCACTGCCATACGCTGAGGATATCTTCCCTACGTGGCGCGGGCCAAGCGACTGCTACTCAGCTCCCACCGATACATCGCCTATTCCAGCGACGTGGGCGAATCCCTTCGCCCTGCGACCTGGTGGCCAGATGGATCGGCTATTGAAATCACCATCGAAAATGGGTGATTTCACCAACAGAACTATTAACATTGGCGATTGAAGCATTCAAAATGGTGGTTTAACCATCAACCGTATGGTTTTACTAAGGGGTTGAATGGGCATTGTTGATGGGATATATCACAAACTTGGTATGTTCATGGAAAATCACGGGTTTTTTGTGTGTAAAAAATCATCAAACTAACTGGTCACCTTTCCATAGCAACTGGACAATTTCTGGGGGGTAGCCTGGAAAATTAGGATTCCAACATGCGCATTTAACAGATGTTTTAACTTATCCACGATTGAAATTTAACCATCAAAGCCGGGGGCTTAGCCAACCAATGGGGAGAGGATTCAACCAACCCAAATAGGAATTTCGGCAACCAAAAGAAAAAACATATTGGGGATTTAATCGACCAACATGGGAGAGGTTGACCCCGACCATGCATTGGGATTATTAAACCAACAAAACATGGAAATGCAACATATGATATATATATATAGAATTTTCTGTTAACAATGCTTTATTTTGATCTATGTTGAATATGGAGTGAGGATTGCCGATTAAACCCGTTCAAGGCATCAGCCCCCCCTCGCTACTGTACTGGTACTGATTAAAACCCAATTTGGGTTGCTCAAATCTCAAGTGGTCAAGGATCATTCTTGTTGGTTGAATACCCGAAAACCTCATGTCTATGTCCTTTCAGCAAATTGTTAGCAATTTAACCTATATGTAATTTACAATTCATAACTCATAACCCCAAAAAAGAATGAGATATGTTGTATTTCATGGACTATTTCTGTATCTAGCCCAGTTATTATTTCCCAGAATCTTATAGTTTCTATCAGAGCCCACACAGTTGATCACATGTAAAATCACCATCCCCAAAAAAAACATCAACATCCTACAAAGTCCTGGAAAAGTCTCAGTTAATCCCAAGGATCTCCAGATTCGGGGCGCTGCAGGTCATTAAGCCCTGGCAGGTGAACTTGAGCTATGGCATTGCTGGAGTGACCTGGTGACCCTAATGGCCAACCGCATTCGTTGTTGCACCTTGCTGCGTGTTGTCATTGATGAGTTGATTTACTTGGTTACTGTTTGGGAAGTACATATGATAAATATATATATATACACGCATTTATACTTACATGTGGCATGGATCAAGTACAAGAAATCTAACAAGAACATGGATCAAAACAAGGAGGGCGACGATCCTAGCCAGAGAGTTTGATCACCAGAAGAGAGTGAAATGTCCTGAAAAAAGTCCAGATCAATGCTCCCCAAGATTCCACACATTGTTGCAACCCATCTAATCTATAGGGTTTTTTGTCAAGGGGATTATCATAATCGCAAAAAAAAAGTGCAGAATTTATGATCCATTTGAATGTACTAGATGCCTGATCAAATTGAAACAACAGCAAAATACACAAACTCATGTCCGAACATTTACTGTCACTGTATTGAATTGAAAACATGTTGAAAAAACACCTGGGCAACCTATACTTGGGGGTGCAAAGGATGTTATCAATGAGTATATATACCCATTGCAATAACCCCCCTAAGTTGGGATATAGCCTCTATAACTCCCTAAAACTGTAACTATGATCTATCATCACGATATCCCACGAATCATAGCTGTTTAGTGGGTTTAAGTTTAGTTTCCCCAGCCTAGGAATTGGGGACTTCACCAGTAACCAGTGGAAACTGGGATGATCCTAGATGAGGTTATCAGTGGATGTAGCCCCTAATCCACATCAAAAAAAACATCCTAGTCCTATGCTTTAAGTGGGGGGATATAGCCCCCCAACTAACATCCCATAACATCCTAACTATTTACTTACTTACAATATATTTACTTTATTTTTTATCTTATGATAAACTACAACTAGAACATGCTATAGCTATCATATGATGAACCTCAACTGCCGCAGTCGCTCCTATCCAGGCCTACGTCCTGGCCGACACTGGTTTGGCCGGGTACCGCCGGCAACAGCAAGTCGTGAGCAGGTGGCCGCCGCCTGCGTCCACACCGCCACCTTTCAGACTGTGGCGTCCCTGGCGTTGCCTGCGGTGGCCTGAAAAAAAACGTGGGGAAACATGGCTGGATTCGCCAGGAAAAAAGCAACATGTGGGGTAGATGGATATTAGAGTGGTATCATGGGGATAGTTCGTTAAAAATTGTATTAAAATCGTTTTCTCATGATAAAACCACCATTTAGAAAGGGACAATCAATCTGCAGGAGGAGCCTATTTTTCAATTGTAAAAGCTATGTGATTAAAGCACAGTTCTTGGTTAAACCCAAGTTTCAGTTATATAAACCCATTGATATATATATATATATATTTGTTTTAAATAAACCATGTGTATATATATATATATAGTCTAGTTAATAAATCCGTCCAGAATCATATATTGTTGCTATTAGACCTTGGTTAGACATGTTAAAAGCATGTTAAACCCCATACTGCAACACTTGTTTTAGATTAATCAGCATTATCAACCATTAACGTATATGTATTAACTGTTTAAAACCAAAGTAACATAGACAGTATCACCATGGTCAATACCCTCCGGTAATAAAACATGGCAATAGAAAATCAATGAAAATCCACCACTTACAGGCGATTTTCGGGTAAAGCATCCTATTATATCCCCAGAATTCCCCATTGTATTAGTTGTATTTCCATCCACGGTCAATAAGTTTATGAAGGAAGGTTTCTTAAAAAGTCTTAAAATTTGGGTACGCTCAAATCATCCAAGTTTCCGTATTGAAACCCATGGTGACTTGGGGATCCTTGTGACCTCACTGGAATCATGGGTAGATTGCGGGGAATCATCCGCAAATGGCCCAAAATTTCACTGAGGGGTAGCAACGAGCCAACGTTTAAAAATTGCCTTATTTTGGGGTAGTGAACTATCAGAATTTACTCATTATGAACATTTATGACTTACCATCTGGTTATTTAACATAGCCATGGAAAATCCCTGAACTAAATGGAGGTTTCTAGCTGGGAAAATCATCTATTTCTATGGGCCATCTATACCATGGCTATGTTAGTTATAACCAGAGGGTAAGTTTTGGTCAATGGGATGATCAACGTGTAGATATATGTTCCTCTTCCGCTTAGGTGATCATCCACAGCTGCGTCCACCAGTCGCAGCACTTCTTCGACCAGCCCCGCTTCGCCAGAGTGCCGCGCGTGGCACGCTATGGGCCCAGCGCAGTGGGCCTAGCCATCATTCCCTTCATGCCTTTGCGACTTGAAGCAATGGGATAATGTGGGATTTATACAACCAAAGGAAATTGGGATTCCACCATAAGCTGGGTCAACACCATCAACAACTTGAATTGAGATTGTGGGGACCCCAAGAATTAAGCTACCATTTGGGATGGTTAAAAAACCACCCACAAACATGGTGAATTTGGGGATGATTTACTATCGATATGTGAGATTTAACCAAAAAAATGAATGTCACCATTAAAAAATCGGACGTTAACACCATCAAGAGTTTGGATTGGGATGATTGTTCATGAATGATGATATCAATATATATAATAGTGTTGAAATGGTGATTCTTGTTGATAATGTATTAATGCACTGATCTCAAGGCATATATAGAGGATTAATAACTATTCATGCTAAGAATTAAGCTACAGTTTAGGGAGTGTTTATACCATTCAATTGTGGTGATTTTGGGGTGTATATCATGTGAGATGATTGTTCATGGAAATATGTTTGGACTGGATTTTGGATGTGCAAATAATATAGGATACTAGTGAGCTTTATCCAAAGAAAAGAGGATTTAAGAATTTAAGAACTGGGGCTTGACCATCACCATCAACTTGGTGACTTCTTCAGTGCAGGCTGGTGCCCCAGTTCGTTAGCTAAGTTGGTGCATTTCCAGTCCAACAAGGGTTGTTCTGCGAGGTTTATGGTAGATCTAAACATCAGTTCTATGGTGGTTTAACCATCACTGCTTGGTGGTTTGGAACATTTTTTATTTTTCCATATATTGGGAATAGTAATCCCAACTGACTACTATTTTTCAAAGGGGTTGAAACCACCAACCAGAAATATTCTGGTGATTGTTGACGGGATATAGCCACTTGGACAGTCACTTGGACTTGAAACATGTTGGATGAGCATCAAACATGGGGATGGGGATACGTAAAGTTACGTAATGGGATATGGGGTAGTAGTGGAATATATACTCGTAACTTGTATAACCACCAATATGATATTTTGTCGCGTCCGAAAATGGTACATGCCCGCAAATGACCGCTTCAATAGGAAAAAATGCGAAAAAAAGGCGATCATCTACGGCATATGGGCCTTACTCTATTTTCACACTAACCGGATGAGCGTCTCCCCTGGATCCAACTGGGATGTATATATATTATATATATACATACACAGAACACATTTTATATATGCATATGTAGATTCGTATATATATATATACATCCTGTAGATATGCATGGAGCTTTTTAGTGAAACCAAGTATTTCATATGGGGTGATATTTTACGAACAGTATGCGTTGTTTTGAGTATGTGTTTGCCGTTGTTCGAAAACAGAGGACTCCCAAATGTGTACTCGTAGCAGTATCAACCAAGCATGATTTTTTTCGGGATACATATATATATATATATATCATCATCATTGTTTTATATACACACCATTTCCATTCCATATGTAAATAATTATGTTCAGATATACTCATGCGCATTGTGATGTACACCGTACACCAGCTTCTATGGGAGCAGTTCCAAGATCCCAACGACCTATTTGGGAATGGACTGATATATGTGTTGTTCTTCCAGCATGGTATATGTGTGTGCGCATGATGCATATATATATATATAGTTATATGTAATTGTATGGATATACAGTACATATATATATACATGTATGATATATATATATATAATATAATATAATATAATTTAATATAATATAATATAATATAATATAGTATAATATAATATAATATAATAATATATATATATATAATCTATATAATATATATATATAATATTATATAATCGTATATATATATATATATGTACACATACATATACATATACATATGATATGGCATCCCCGAAAGGTCTACCTCAAGAAAATATTTTCATATGTGAGTTAACCAGTATGTTTGAAAGTTTCGGTCACCAGGTGGTGGAGAATAGCCGAGAATGGGCCAGCCAATGGACCCAAGGTCTGAACCATAACCTGAAACGACAGCAACTTGTGGTTTCTGATCTTTGAACGAAACTCCAAGAAGATACTTGCGATGTTCGAAATGAGATTGGTGTCGGTGATCCAGCTCCCCATGCGCTTTTTTCGTCAGCGATTCTATTGGCACGAAAATGAGAAGTATTGATGTTTCGAGGATTTTTAGGGTTTGCTGAAATAGATGCATTGGTTTCAAGTCGCTGATAGAATAAATTCAAGTTGTGGGCACTTGAATTGCTTGCTCACCCATTTTGAAAACAGGTTAGTCACGTAGTTCCCATGCATGTGTTCTTTCAAAATGTCCTGCTGTTCTTTGCGCTAAACACTTGAGGCTTCCTGGAAAGTTGATAGCAGTCCGGGATTCCCTTTATGAAGATAGACACTTAGAATATCATCTTTGGCGCATTGTTATGGAGGGTTGTTATGGGTCCACATTCAGGCCAAACAGACCACAAGAGTTCGACGATGTTCGTGAGTTTTTGTCGCAGAGTTTCGATATGTGGTACCTGTCTGAAAATTGGGTGTACATATCAATACAATATGCCCCCAATGGACATGTGAATGGGGACAATGATCATCAACCATTGGAATTGGGGGTAGCCTATTTTCAATCCCATGCCATCCGTTTAGGAAATGGGAACCCCTGGCGGCTTCCCCAGAAAGCCATGGCTGGTTCAACCTGCAGTGAGGTTGGATGGCCCTTGCGAGCATGTTGCTTGGATGCGAGCATGTTTAGCATAAAGTTAGCCATATTGGGAAGAACAACAAATTGCTAATTATCAATTACTAGCGCTAAACAAACAACAAATTGCCAAATACGATCAAAACAATAAATCAATATATTAAGTATCAAATATAAATGAACCTCCTAATCGAGTTTTTCAACACAATACCATGTTTTTTCTAGGTTCCCCGCAATGTCCCATGGCAAACAACGCTGAGGCCGTGGATTTCATCTTCGATAAACTCTGGCCGGCTTGGCGCTCGGAGCCACGGCCTTGTTTGAGTCGTGGAAAATCGGTGGATCTTCCCCGAACATTCACCATGAGTAAGGAATCTACCCTCTGGTAATGACTAACATGGCTATTGAAAATGGCCATTTATAGTGGATTTACCCATTGAAAATGGTGATTTTCCAGTTCGCTATGTAAACGTTTACCAGAGGGTATACGGAAATGTTGTGGCTAAAAGAATAAACCATCCCCCAGTCATCAGCATTTTTATAGGCGGGATTTGGTTACCATTCCCAAATGGCTGGTAAAAATGGCATTGTTTTACCCACATTATGTTTTTATTGCCCTCAAGCAGAACCAAGGAGCGTGAAGGGACTGCGCGGCACTAAGACGCTGAGACGGTGAATTTTGCGATGCGTTTTGCGATGGTACAGTCTGCTGCTCTGACGCGGAATGGCTATGATAGAACGAGTCGAGGTCAAGTGTAAAGAATGGTGTAAGCACTATACCCTCTGGTAATTTAACATAGCTATTGAAAATGGCAATTTATAGTGAGTTTTCCCATTAAAAATGGTGATTTTCCATAGCTATGTTAAATTACCAGAGGGTAGTTAAAGCACGCGAGTGGCTTGTATGATGTGTACTGTAATGTGAAAGTTGGCCATAGTATGCCATAGTATGCCATTTTCAGACACTGGAAATGGCTACCCTTGGGGTGACTGGCCATGGCATCCATGGCATCCATGGCACATCAAGCAAGATTCGAATCACAGCCATACCCTGAGCCATTACAGCCAACGCATTTGGGCAATTTTGGGCATGGGCCAACCCAAAAATCACCTCTTCAATCGATGCTTTGATACTGAAAATGACAATTTCTCTGAGTGCTTGACCCATGCCCGTTGGTGCACATGACTTGGAGGACTGACCGGGTCTGTTTAACAGCACCGGTCTCGGAACAGCTCAGTTGCGCTGGCGTCGCTGGCGGCGAAAAAGGTTTTGGTCTGCATCCTGGGAATTCAACGTTTGAATGCTCACAGCAGGGCAAACTAACAGGGAGCTTCTTTGCCAATACGGGACATGAAAGGATGCACGAATGTACAGACCTGAAAGTATCTAGAAGTATGTTTTGTGTGGACAGGGATATATGGACAGTTTTCATGACCGGTTCACTAGGTGCTACTAGTTCTCGTGTTATTCCCAGAAAGTGCGGACACAGGCCATACTTTTTCTGGACTGGAAAATGCTTTTTTGAAAATGGGGTACTCCCAATTCAATAGATTACGACCATGTTCACCATCATAACAACCCCGAAATAGACTGGAACATTATTTACAACGATTTGCGTAGGAACTTTTTTTTTGGGGATCTCTTTGGGTGGTTACTATATGCTCCTATACATTGGCCATTTTTGGCAGACGCAAGTTGTAAGGACAAGCCGCCACATGTGCCAGTCGGCACCACGATGAATTTCCGATGATGTTTGGAACCCCCGGATGGACATTTCTGATCATCCCATGTGTACGGTACTTCCCCAATCCCCAGAAAACAAATCCCTATGGTCTTGATGGTCCCTTGATGGTTGTGATGATTAAATCATGAGAATTCCATGAAGTTATCCATGTTATCCCTAATGCCAAATGATCCCATACCCCATTAAGCCCATGGCCCATGTTATATCATATTATATCCCACTATATCGCATAATGTTCCCGTGGTTTTTCCAATAAGTCCCATTCTTGTTGGTCAAAAGCCTCAAATAATCCAACCACTTATTCCATCTTGTTGACCCATCTTATTGTTCCCATGGCCAAAGCGGAGGTGAGCTTTGGGGGCGATGGCTTTTCAACCACGCAGCCGTTGGAGACCCGGAGTTTGAGGGTTTCACTGGAAAAATATGGGCCAAGGGACCCGGAGACTTCGCAAAAAGTGCTAAAGATATCTTTAGATATCTAAAGATATCTATAGATATACTATAGATATACTATAGATATATCTACACTTCTGAAGATTTCTGGGTTAAAATGGACTTGTTCGAAGTAATTTGTTGGGATCCTGGGAGTTGAATGTAAGCAACTTCCATCAACTGGTGTGGTTTTTAGTGGAGGTTTGGGTCAGAACCCCAAGAATCAGACGGTTTATGAGTCGAATGTTGTCGAGTTGTGGATGGATAGCACCTCCCCCAAGGAAAATCACACTTAAATTAAGGCACTCCTTTGGTTTCGGATTTTTCATGAGTCTACTTTCCATTTTATGAGGCTGGCTGTAATCCAATATGGAACAGTCAGATACATATGAGGATCTATGGGGATCCTAGACAGATCCTGCTTTCTGTATGCGGAAATGACCGCTTTGTAGGTGAGTTTCCATGAAGCTTTGGACGCCAAAACTATTCTGTTTTCAACTACCCAGAGCCCCTGTTCAACTACGCTGACAGTTTAGGTGAACTCTTCGGCTTATTGTGATAGCATAACTATATATATATATACATACAAGCATGAATATATTGGTATATATACGTAGTATTTTTCTATCACATATTATATATATTTTTTTATAAGTATATATACATACTATATTGGGTAATTATGTATATATATATATATGTATATGTATAAGTTACCCGTAGATGGATATAGGTCGACTTCTAACGTCAATTTTCACAGCAACAAGAATTGATTAACAATAAAAAACTTCACCTCACTGGTGCTAAGCGCAGGGAATGGGGGAACGGGATGATTGTGCAAATAACTATGGATTGGATCATTCATTCCCATCCATTCCCTACGTTTAGCACCAGTAAGTCACTGACCATCCAATTACATCCAATCCAAGATAATTATAGAATATTATATACCATCCAATGATAATAATTAGTTAATACCATGTTCAATGGTTAATAATGGTAATAATCCATTAATAGTTGACATCTTGCCATCCATGAATTGTACGATCCACAATTTCCCATGACCATCAACTGGATCGCCGCCGCCAAGATCCGCTGGTATTGGTTTCATATGGCGATGCAGTTGGGTTTCATCGGCCGCGAGTCGGGGCCCAAAATGCGCCGAAAGGACCTCGAAATGTCTTGGTGATCTTAGTGTTTTGTGTCTCATTCTGTCTGAAGTAGATGGAATACAGACTGTTCAAACACATAGCGCCATTTTAGTGCTGCGTAAATGTGGAATTTCCATATTTTATCTTGCTCCAGGATGGCTATATTTGGGAAAATTAGTGAAAATAAATGATTAATTACTTGGCGGAGCCATCCCAAATTTTGCCTTGTTTTTTTGAAGTGACTTATGATATTATGATGCAATTTCGCTGGGATAGAACGGGATATGTTTACAATAATTGCCTACATTTGCGACATTGATCACAGGTAAATGAAAATTTTGCATGGCTCCCCACAGGGGATTTTTGGAACTTGTCCACATGAAATTTCCAGGTTGGCCAGTAATCAGACATGGCAGTTGAGATGCTGGGGTCTTAATGGAACAATCAACCAATCCAATGATAGAAATGGAGTTTGAATGGGCAATTTATCTCTTAAATGGTTGATTTGTTGTTGCCAAGTTTGATTACCAGAGGCATCCATTGTGATTTGCGTTTCGATTGGTTCAATCCCGGCTGAAATCTGTCTTGACAGTCTTGTTATGTCGTCATATCCGGTACCCTCTGGTAATTTCACATAGCTATTGAACATGGCCATCTAAAAAATTGATTTACCCAGTAAAAATGGTGGATCTTTCCATAGTTATGTAAACGTTTACCAGAGGGTATCCATTGGTATCCGATTGATTTGCAGGGAAGTTTCTCTTGACCATGGAACATGTATAGATATGCTGGGATCCCAGCACAAAATTGCCCTGAAAAAACAGTTCCATTTCGTGAATTTCTTTGAACATCATTCAGGCAGGGGTGCCAACCACAGATCATCATTTGGACATAAATCAAACTTATCAAAGCATTCTTTTATCACGAAGCTGGGATGCGAGATTGTATCATCATGAATCATAGAATGAATGTCGTTGGAAATTATGTCAATATCACATAGTATCACCATGGTGGGTTATTGCCAACCTTGGTGAACCGGGTATTCAAACCACATATATTGCCACTAGTTTCATAAAACCGTTGAATGTGGCCGTTAGTTTTACCACACATGAATATTCATTCCGTTCATACTTAATTTTCTGAAAATGTCCACAGTTACTTTGGAACTACATATGTTCATAGTAGTTCCTAAATGCGTAATGTTTATTCTGTTCATAACACCATTTTCCAATCGTACCATGTAGTATGGTTGCACACTTTGCGATGGAAGGTTACCTTGTTTTGTGGGTATATAAATCAAATTAAATCAGCCATGTTCATCCATGTTCCATAGCAAGAAGCCAAATCAGAGGAAAATCCCTATGTGCAATAGGTATCTTAAAACTACTGTATATAATATATATATATAACATTATTATCATTTTTAACTGGGCCATGGCTTCCATGGCTATGTCAGCTATGTCAGCGCCGGGGAAGTCGCCCAGCCGAGCGTGTCAGGTTTCAGGTCATTCGAATGATCGGAACTTGGCCCTGGGACTCTTGGAGCGAGCCATGGGATGAACTGCTGTGAACTGGTGTTCATTAATGGTATATTAATGGTCTATTAATGTCTATTAATGGTATATTAATGGTGTTTTATAGTCCTAGCAGTGGATAAAGCCTACTGCAATCCCACAACCAGGGATATAACATGTTATAATCTACTTACTAAGTGGATCTAAGTGGGATGAGCCACCAAGTACAGGCTTTCTTTGAGGGTCTAAACGGATGTCATCCAGCGTAGTCTCTGCCAAGCACCGTGCCATATAGTAAGGTACTGTGTATATGTATATACGTAACTGTATATATATATATATAGAGAGAGAGAGAGGTGTAAGTGTATGTGTCCACAGAGTGGGTCTGGGCGAGCAGCGTGGGCTTAGCCAATCCACAGCTACACAGTTATAATCAGTTTTACCCCCGTTGGTGCTTAGTCGTACTACTTCATGTTTAAGAACCATTATTTTCATAGTTGTTCACAGCTACGAGTCTGGTGATTTGTGCTTAGTACAGTTCAAAACAGCCGAAGATTTTTGGTGCTGCAGATACCGGGGTTCATTTGGAATACTGTACATATGTGTCGACTGACAGTCACCATGGTACTAAGGTTTCTGATTGAATACATAAATTATACTGGCTGGTGGTTTCAAACTTTTTTCCATCATGTACGGGATAATCCTTCCCATTGACTAATATTTTTCAAGATGGTTAAAGCCACCAACCAGAATAAGTTTGGATTCCCCCGGAATTACCATATTGCAACGATATTGCCCACAAGAAATGAGGATAGCAACTGGTCAATAGGTAGTTCTGACCAGCGGCAGAGATCTTGAACCCACTAGTTGGGTTTAGCGGGTTTGGCCGGCAGAAATGGGGACAGAATGTACAATCAAGGATTGCTTCACAAAATGAGACTACTGATTGGTGTACCGTAAATACATTTATATCATTATAACCAGATTTACACAACCGGTTTGGGCCCAATGTGGTGGCGAAAATCGTGGCTGGCTTATCGCAAGAGAATGAACAACCAACAACCGAATCAGAGGGAGTTGATGCAGTCCACCGAGACAAAGGTGATTTTTGAGTTACCCTTTGGTAATTTCATAATGGTTAATCATGGTTAATAATTATTTATAACGGATATAATGGGGTATAGTTTTGGATATAACATGATATACCCTCTGGTAAACTAAGAGTTTCCTATCGAAGATTGCCATGTATAGTTGATTTACATTTAAAAAAATGATGATTTTACCATAGCAGACTGTTAGTTTACCAGAGGTTAAGCAACAAGTCATGTTCGTCCGGGGACAATGCACCTGAAGTGATGGGGCATGTTCCATTGGTACCTTTGACCAGAAGGAACCAGTTTGGGACTAGAAACCTCCAACCTTCGGGAGGTTTTGGGTTCAATGTTTGTTTCAAGTGCAAAACATCCCATAGACAGGGCGCCCTTCATGCTGGTTTCTATACCCATCCCACAAAAGGTTAATTCCATCGCAACCAATGGGTTGATGATCCACAATGACCCAGTATTGTTTCAGGCTCGTGAAGCATCGCTAGCGGCGTTTTGTTTCACAACTCATTTGGGTTTGTTTGGAAATAGGGTGTATGATTGGTGTATGTATATATATATATATATATAATCATGTTAATCATGTTCGTACTGAACATGGCCATCCAGGATATCTCCCATTTTTTTAACAGACGCATTTCCAGCCGTTTCTTTTTTATGTGAGGAAGTTCTCCTGTCCTTCTGCTCCATGTGTATCACATATTTGGTGGTTCTACTGGAGGCGCCCTGGGACCACGACGTTTCGAAGGATCAAAAAGGGCTTAAATGCGATAAACAACGCAATAGTGTACGATAATGATGTTAATCATGATGTTTTGTATATAATAGAAACTATGATTGATAATAATTATGATAACAATAGTGATATATAATAAAACTAATATCCATATATGACATATGATATATGTACTATATGATTGTACACTATTTTGGTGAGTATTGTTTAGAACTTCTCAGACGGTAAACATAGATCTATAAATAGAGTGTTGTTTTCAATAATGTTTACCACATGACCATGTTTTACTACCACCTGGAAAAGCTAGTCATTCCAAGTTGAAAGTGCGGCACATCATATATATATATATATAACCACATTTAATTGATCAAATGGCAGCGGTCGGATAAAGCATGATGTTTGTTTGGGATATTGTTGCCATTGAATGCATTTTTTGCGGGTCGGGAAAAAAGTGCACTGAGACAGTGCAAGACACGTTGTGCTGCTATATGCTTTGCTGCCACTTCGTCGTTATGATTGTGAAAGTCTACATTCCACAAATGGTACGAATTCGAATTCATCCTCTCTCCCTATTACTAAAACGACCCCCTCAACCCAAATGGTAACCACGGTGATCTATTTTTATTATTAGGGGGTATTTTGTACAATGAAAACCCTAATAATTAAAATGAAAAAACTCCATCTCAAATTGGATTAAATCCCTTAGTAAAATCTTTATAAAATATGGTCAAAAACCGGATTTCGAAACTGAAACTGTCCCCTAATATTCCAATGAAAACATCAATAATAAAAATACAAAATAAAACTTGTGAGGTGGGACCCTAGTAAAAATAACCTCCAGGTACCATTCTATACTATATAGGGGGTTGAACCCATTGTTTCACCATCCTGTTCTCCTATTGATTCTCAATTACCACAATTAAGAATCCAATTGTAACCAACCAAAAAAACGGAAGTGCCAAACCAACCCTGTTTTTTTTGGGGAGTTTTAGAAATAAGAAGAAGGGATTATCTGGGGAGATGAACGTCCCTTTAATGGGGCTATTTTTGAGGTCCACCTGGGTAATTACCAGCTTTTTGATCCACAGTCTGACTGAATTCAAATCAGAAACTGGCTGAAATCAATGAATTGTTTTGAATTAGTTAATTATTAGATTGGTGAAGTATTAAATCATCTTGAACCAATTAGTAATGATTCGTATAATTGAGAGCTCAAGATGATTTAAAGAACAAACTGGTGTTTGGGACTTACCCAGCGTTCTCAACCACCAGGGATGTCTGAGCAACCCCCAACCACCCCAACCGCCCGTGTGGAGGTCTGCAACTTTTCTTCGGTTCGAAACAAAGACGTGGTGACAAAGTGTGCTGGGGGCAGCAGTGGATCAAGTCACCGGAAGCCGAAGACATTTCCCCTTGCAGTCATTGTCAGTCATTGCTTTTGTGGTACCCGGCCTGGTAAACATACAAAAAACTGTGGAAAATCACCATGTTCAATGGGTATATCCACTGTAAAGGTGCCATTTTCAATAGCTATGTTAGTCATTACCAGAGGGTATCTTTACTGTAGGGATTATGTGTCATATGTGTCCAGTCAGTTGGGCGTTTCTTAGAACGCAGTGATGACTGTCGGTCAGGATCACCGTCGATGGATTGCTTGACATGTTGTTGCTTCCTGTTGGGAGTCCTGGGGCTGATTTTGATGCGGTTGATTCGGGGAAGATATATGTTTTTTTGTTAAGGGGGTTATAAACCAACAAAGATAGCTGCTGGGGGGCCTCAGCGTAGTTATCAAATCAGGGTCTTATGATGTGTTCTTGTTATGTTATGTTTGTATATATCATTTAGATTCATTTATGAACTGCATATCTTTGAAAGGTAGGGATTGTCCAATTGTCACATGTTTGTTGGAAGAATTTCGGCCTCACCCCAAGGGTTTTGAATGGAGATCGGCTTGAGTAGTGACACCTGCATCAAGTAGAGTTTATGGGATATAGATTATGTGGGGATAATCATCGTTTCCGGAGTCAATATTTTTTCCCAATGATCTTTCCAGACCCCAAAACATTCACCACCAGACTCCAAAAAGAAGGAGAGAGCAGGCAAAAGCCTGTAGTTCATCCAATTTCATGGGAATAGTCATGCCATCCATGGTAGGAATCTCACCCTTACCCGACGATGCAACATGATGCAAGCACGTTGCTGAGGTGAACATTGGTTTCTTTGGTCATCTTTGCGTGAGAAAACTGCGATTACAAGGGAATGCTCATTCCACACAGGTGAACAGCCAGGAATTGGGGGATTTGGTGATGATCCTGAAGATGTTTTGTGTCGTTGTTTTGTTCACCGTTTTACCATGTTTTACCCATCACAACTCCCAGATCCGGTCGGGAGGGGTTAGGGAGGTGCAAACTTGACATAGAGGTGAGTTCCATTCAGCATGCCTGACATTTTTTTTTGTGATAAGATACCCATGTTTCCTGCTGTAGATACAATGTGTGGATCAGGCGAGCTAACTTGTGCTGATGAGATTTCAGTTTCTGGATGCATGGATGACAAACCATGGTTTCTCGATATTCTCATCTGCCGATCACATAGCATTTTTCAGCGATTGAGATTTGTGCTGATTAACTGCATACCGAATGGTTGCCAATTTAATTCCATGTTTTAAGGTTGCTTTAGGGAAACAAAAACTCACGACCCCACCGCGTAACTATCCCCAATTGGACGATTTTTTCAGCTTAGTAAACCATTATGATTCATCGAATCCAGACTATAAAACCATTTGTAGAGGGTTTTCACAGTGAAACCCTCCACTTATAAGGAATTTTCCAGCTATATAGACATGTATGATTCCTGGAGGGTCTTGAACCCTCCCTGCAGGTGATCTCCACCATTGCACCTCAACTGATGAGTTCAGCGGCCGAATGTGTTTGACGACCTGGGTTATGGAGGGTGAATAATTCATGATAATAGATGTTTATCCACCCTCCATAATCCATGATAGTAGATGTTTATAGATGTTTTTGGGTTTGAAGAACCCAATAATCCACCCAAAAAATGGATCAACAGTTGGGTTTTATAGATGTTTATCACCAGATAATGGTATAGATGTTTATCACACAACTTGGCAATAACTGTTTGTACTCACATGCCACAAGATGATTAGTAGTTGATGGGACAGCGGCAACTGGGCATGGACTTGCTTGAAAAGTCCGGATGAAATCCTACACGCTGGGAATGGCTTAACTTAGGCGGTTGTTGGCAGAACAAAACCGAACTGGGGAACAGAACCCCTGAGGGTGCTTTAGGACACTTGGGATCTGCAAGCCAGACGAAATGAAAGGCTTGTGATGGTTCTCTATGGCTTCCTCAATCCCTATGTCTGTTTGGGGTTAGCCGATGCATCCCTAATCATCCCTGATGATCCCCATGATATCGACCAAAAGTGACTGGCCAGCCACTCATTTGTAGCTTTCCAAAATGCGAAAATGAAAACATGTTTGCACAAATGGGTCTCTAAACTAACATCGAAATCATTAAGAATTCATGGAAAAAACATCTTTGTCCTTCCTAAAAATAACATGAAACACACCTTTCATGGCTGAATGACTGTCGCGAACTGTGGGCATCACTTGGTGCACCTCTGATTGGCCACTTTTAGGTGGAGAGCTCGGAAATTTGGGAAGCTTGGGCATTGTGGTCCGTGCTAGGCATCGGCATCGGCCTCGGGACCCAAGGGACACAAAGGATGGTGTTTCCTGGGGATTTCACATGGCAGCCTCAAAGACATGGGGAATGAAGCAACACAAATGCTGCTATCACAGGATATCACGGGATATAAATGGATAGAATGGAGTTCCAGAATTGTTGCTCCAGGGATAAGATAAACATAACAACATAACAATATAACAACATAACAACAACAATATAAACATGTCAACATAACAACATAGAAATATAACAACATATCAATAACAATATAGCGCATCAACATAGCAACATAACAGCAACCTAACAACAACATAACAGCAACATAATAACAACAACAATAACAACAACAACAACAACAACAACACCAACAACAACAACAACAACAACAACAACAACAACAACAACAACAACAACAACAACAACAACAACAACAACAACAACAACAACAACGACAACGACAACGACCACAACGACCACAACGACAACGACAACAACGACAACGACAACAACGACAACAACAGCAACAACAACAACAACATAATCCCGTCACCCAAGAACCAACACCCTCAAGAAACCTGTTGAAGGATCGACTCTGTGTGTTTAGGAACCATGCAAAGGCGTAAAATCGAACACCGGCACTATCGTCACAGGCCTCTTCGTGACAGTGGTGGATGTGGAGTCAAGACAAGATGTCGAACGGCGAGCCTTTGTGAAACCTTTCAAGCAGCTCGAAACAGATTGCTGATGAT
Organism: Cladocopium goreaui; assembly: GCA_947184155.2. NCBI lineage: Eukaryota > Dinophyceae > Suessiales > Symbiodiniaceae > Cladocopium > Cladocopium goreaui. The sequence continues at coordinate 50,495 of CAMXCT020001345.1, forward strand.
GGGGGTAGATTTGTTTTTGATCTGTTACGTGACGTGTGATAGTTGACAAATTATTGTGATATGTATAATGATGTGCGTTTATTTATTTATGTGGTTAATATTGTTTGATATTGTTTGATTAATATTGTCAAGGATGGTTGTTTTACATCATTTATGGCGCTTGACAGTATTGTTGATTTATTGGAAATCATCAAAATCTCTAAATTGGAAGGTCGGTTTTTTTTTTCATCCACTTGATTTCTTGAAGAAAAGCAGATGTTGGGCAGGGTCTCCATTTGAGGGTGGAACGGGTGGCATCTCGAATTTGGCTGAGGAACTTGAGTCTTCAAGGCCCGTCGTGGATGTTCCCTTGGAATATCTGATCAACAACAGTACTAATCACCAACCGTACTGATTTATATGGATACATAGTGATACATATATGATCATATATGTATGTATATAATATACATATTATTATGTACTCATGGAGATACCGTGATACCGAACTGGGGCATACATCCCACTTATAGATGGATGAATTGGTGAAGTAATCATTACTTGATCGCCACTTGGATGTGCATTCTAGTTGGTATGTGGTGAGATAGCCATGCTCCTGCGGTTCAGATTGATCTCAACCTGGGGATCTCTGGTCTCCACTGGAAAAATCAAACATTGCGTGATTGGGTTCAGTTGACAGGTGTATGTAACCGATGGCATCACATCAGACATGTTTTATTCAAGGTGTTGAATTCCCCCCCGGGGTCCCAAAATTGGATGAAATGGACATCTACAGGAACCCCCAACCAAAATTCTTGGTAGAAACCCATGGGTTTTCCTAGACAAATTGCTGCTCAACAGCTCCCTGCGACCTATCCCCTACCGAGACATGGCCAGGTGTGCGCACCTGGGTCTTTATGATTATGGTCATCACTGCCACCAGGCGCCCCAGTTGAAAGATGTTGTACATGTATATGTACATGTATATGTATATGTACATCTATATATGTATATGTACATGATATGTATATGTAACTGTATATGGGCCAATAATGGCCAATAGGGGCAAAGAAGATTTGCATTCGGGTTCTAATCCCATAGGAGATGTCTAGAAACGAAGGAGCCTTCAAGGAATTCAGCAAAATACGATTCGAGTCCATTGAATTAAGGATTGGCTGGTCCAGCCACTCTGGCAGAGCGGCTGAGTGGCTGAGTGGCTGCGTCAGCCGCTCTGCCAGAGTGGCTGAGTGGCTGAGTGGCTGCGGCAGCCACTCTGGCAGAGTGGCTGAGTGGCTGAGTGGCTGCGGCAGCCACTCTGGCAGAGTGGCTGAGTGGCTGCTTCGATTTCGCGAGCCGTGTTGCACATCCACTCGAATTAAGTAAGGAAAGCAGAGATGTGGCCCTCCTGTACCTCAAAATTTATGAAAATGGCAAGATTGATAGGGTATAACTGTACAAGCTACACGTGTTGGGAAGGATCTATGAGCAGCCTTGTTTTAACACGTTTTAACTTGGCGACAGGGATCAAAAATAGCATTTCTTTTGGCAAATCCATGGCTTTGCAGGTCATTTTCACAGTTGAACCACCATGTTTTTTTTCAGTTGCAACTCACGATCAAGTTTCAAGATACTACCCTCTGGTTATTTAACATAGCCATGGGAAATGGCCCATTTATAGAGGTTTACCTATTAAAAACGATGATTTTCCATGGCTATGTTAGTCATAACCAGATGGTAACCAAAACATCAAGTTGATGATTCTACAAGTTCATCCGACTCCTTTCTGTTGATGATTCTACAAGACGATTCAGTAGAAGTTTGGCAGTATGCTGTGCCTGTGCTTCATCAGCCCACTACTCGAATTCTGAAGCATTTTTTCTTTGGGTCAGCTCACCCTGATGCACAGCAAATTGCTTGTGAAGGGATGTTCATTCACCCAAGAAAAATATGGAATCAACTGCATTTGAAATGATCTTAATACATTCTCAAACATCTCCATATATGATTCTCGAAACTGAAAGCGAACTTTTTTCCGGGCACCAACAAGACGTCAACAAGACGTCTTTTTATACGTCAACAAGAGATGTCAAAGGATCTATGGCTATAGATCAATAGGCATAACCACTTTAGAGGGGGTTACTGGGTTACTGGATTCACATCCATAAATCCCGGGGATCCCATGGCAGGTTATTGACGACCTTTCTCCAAAGTTCTGCGCCGTCCTTGTGCTATTGGGCTTCCAAGAGCGCCCTGCACTGGGCCTGGATATAAAAGAGGGATCCACCCTCTTTGGGGATTATAGGAGGTTTATTTATATAGGTTTAAAAGAATTTCCAACAGGGATTTCTGTTTTTAGAGTACCTTCATATTGATCACTATTGATCCATGAGCATTCCTGCGGCCCTAGGGTTCTGCGGGACTTAAGAGGAGTTATGGGGCCGCATTTATTTTAGAAAAATGTACATGGGAGCAGGGCCCGTCACTGCAGGGATAGGTTTGTATCTCAAATCCTATTTGAGTTTGCCCAGAATCAGTGTTTTTTTAGTCGGCAACTATGGATGAGATGTTTAATCCTGTATAATAATGATCCTGGGTCCTGGAGTAGACAGGATGTCCCAAAAATTGAATTTACAGTCGATTTCCCAATTCTAAATTCAAACAATTCTATGATCTATGTAGCTCTTGAAGTGTTCAGCCCTTTCTTTAAGTCGTACCGACCCCTTATTTCTCACAGACTCATAAAGCCGTTTCAAAGCCTGAACTGGCTGGTGGTTTTAGTAGTTTCTGAATATTCCGCCCTACATGCGAGGATATCGAATTGACAGACTTATTCTTGGGATAGGAGACTCAAGATGAGCAAATCATGCATGTTCCTGGACCCCTGCCTCGAGCTAGATCCCAAGTGTGGTTCAAATTAAGAACCCAATTTCCAGCTAAGGATCATCCTCTGTATTGGGTGCTACATGCCTATTTTGCTTCACATCCCCTGGTTTTTCAGGAGCATATCCCCATGACCACAGCCTGTTTCCACGATAGATGGCACTTTGCTACGCCCAGATGTCCATGGCTTCCAGTCACAGTGCAATACATGCATTTAAAACAACACCATCCTTTTTTGCTGGTGAATAGGTGGGTATATATAATGTTAAACAAAGTTTAATAGGTGGGTGTGTGTGTGTGTATATATAATTATTTATATTATATATACCATCCTTTTTAATATACCACATATTTTTCGCTTGCAGTGTAGGTGGGTATATATATATAATTCTATATATGCATTATCAATCATTATCATATAAACGCACATAGAAACATATATAGATAATAATGATAACATCATAGAAACCATAGAAAAAATCATATAAACCGTCAACCGCAAACCGTATACCATTATGGTGGTTTATATAAATCAATCATAACCATAGAATCATACTATGTCTTGCAGGAGCTGCATGAGTTGTACCGAGCTCTATGAGGTGAACATCCACCTGGTGCGGAGACCCAGCCTTAGTGCTACGGGGATATCTCGGCGTCACCGGGAAAAAGGGCTGTGAAAATCGGGAAAGATCCTGCACATTAGGCCATTTCACTAAGGATATCCGGGAGATATGATGATGATGTGGCAGATTTAGCCTATTTTCTAGACTCAAACGGGTGTAAAAGCTAGGAAAAATAGGTGGAATATGTTATCAAACCATAGATAAATGGATGTCCATGTGTGTGGAGTCCGGTAAATGGTTGGTAGTAGGTCGAATCTGGAATCTAATGGAATAGAACTGTTGAACTAACCGACAAAACCGTCCATGAATGGGTTTATAAGTTTGTCCAAACATGGGCAAAATGACCAGTAATAAATGCGGGTGTAAACCAGCAATGATGTTGATGTCTTGCCTTGTTTGCCTGTCAAGTTTGATGATGGCAGTCGGGCGTGCCAAATTGTAATCATACATGCCATGCAGAAATTGCAGTCGCCAAACTAGAGTGATCCAATCTGGTTGGGTAGACTCAACTCTGGTGCGATGTCGGGCAAGAACGAATAAGTCGCGCAAACTTGTCTAAGCACAGTGCTACGAAAAAGCGCCATCACAGCCAGAGGAGAAACAGATCAATACTCTGACGCGGGAATGCCGTGGGAACCGATTTCCCAAGCCTCTTGTTACTGAAAGCACTTAATTAGCTAGTGGTTCCCCCAAATAGTGATAAATGGCGACTGAAATGGTACTGTACCACCCCAATTAAACAGCCTAGGGGTGTATTTATCCAGGGTTGACATTATAGCAGTATAGCATTGGCAAAGTTGAATTGACAAACTCCACAAATCTTCATCCATCCCCAAAGAGCTTTTTGTTGAACCCCTTCAGGCCGGAGTAGGGCACCACCAAGAAGACCAAAACATCATGGCACGTCCAATCCCCAAGCATTTGCTGACACGGTGCACCCCTGGTAAGTCTTGGGCCGACATTATATTAACCAACTATAAGTCCATTAAGAATAGATTAATCAACTATATCAACTATTAATCAATTATTAATCAGAATAATAGTATCATATAATATAATATAATACAATACAATACAATATGATACAATATAATATAATATAATATAATATAATATATTCTACTATTATTCACTATTAGTATTAATTGATATTATCATTAACAATCATCTATTGAACATCATATTCATTAACCAACAACCAACTCCGAATCCGATGACGTTCTCCGGCGCCTCACGAGGCCGCGGCTGCGGTGAATTTCATCCTGTGCTCCTTCGCTTTGGCCTTCGTCTTCACTTTCGAGTCCTTGGGCGGCGGACCACACCAACTGGTGAAAAAGGGGGTCAAGAAAGGGGGAGATAGATGTCGGCGCTTGGCTTTAGACATATATATATATATATAGTTATATATATATATATATACACTGTGTATATATGTATATATATATATATGCACAGTGTGTATATATATATATACATACACAGTGTATATATAATATGATATATATATATATATATGTGCCATTTAGAATGAACTTAAAATGAGTTGAGGTGATATCAATGGAGGAATGATGAATGTTAGATCCCGAAGAAATTCTACCTGTCCATGGCGATTGAAGGTCCTGTGGAGCCATGGATGGTTCACCCCCTACCATGGAGCTCCAGCCCTGCCATACCCAGTTCAACGGGGCATCTTTGCGCCGCTTAGGCATACCTTTGATGAATATCTTCGCCAGATTGGGCCTTTCTGGAAGTTCTGGGGCGTCAAAGGTGTTGTGTTCCTTGAAATTGCAAGCGGCAAGCGCCGTTGTTTCAACTGTGGGGGGGGGTCACGTGGTGAGTCTGAAGTTATGGGTGGGTTGGGAGCTGGGAGAGGTATGCTGCATGTATGTAGATACTGTAGTATATGCATAGACGTAGGTAAACAAAAAATATGTACATGTAATAGCACCATTATGGCATATGCAATGATTTGGTTTTGTCTTGACATGGAGTCTACTTCCAAGCTATGTGCATTAAACGGGGAACATGGTCAGGCATCAAATTTTTGGGGATCCAATTCTCAGACACAGGGAACACAAGACAACATGGGCGTGGTTCAAAAGGTCAGGCCCAGCCTCAGATTTTGTTCATTTAATTAGTATTCAATTAAGTAAATTATAGTGAAATTGAATCGAGTACTCATGATCCCCACAGCCATCATCTCATTGCACAAGTTACAGGTTACCACTTCTATGGCTATGGTTTCATTGTTGCTATGTTTACCTATGTTTCTTTTATCATCTAATTTCGGATGTCAATGTGATAAGTCTATTGCAACTGTTGATTCGACCTATGGTCGAAATTCCACAACTCAACAGCTTGGGCCTATCCCCGTAGGAACACCGCAACAGAGACTGTCTCGATTGGTGGACGGATAAAGGCCTATCAGGTGTCTATGTGATTCTGTTTCTTCTACCTCTTGACCTATTTGTTTGTTTGTCTATTTGATCTCTATTTCTGTGTATATCTGTTTGTTTGTCTCTCAGTTTGTGATTATTTAAATGCAGTATCCGTCTCTTTACCATGCACTCATTCATCATCATTCATCATTTTGGAGATTACTATTTATATGAGCAGTGGCCAAAAACAAAAGTGTTGGTTGACAGTGATATGGGATTTCTGCTGTCCGGGTTAGGGATAAACGGGTTGTTTATCCCATGAAATTGGATTCTTGACCTGGCAACTGCTTCATAGAGGGATCTCAATATCTCAATATTGTCAATATCTATGGTGGATTGGTTGGACCGTTGGACCCTATCATAGGTGTCTACCCTGCATTTATTCTGGACTGGTGTCTTGACCTGGCATTATGTCACAGATGTCACAAAACAGTGCATGGAAGAAATCCGGCACCACCTTGGATGATTGAAAGCCTATAAATAATGGATCGTTAAACAATCAAGAACCAATCTAGAATTGGATGTTTCACATGTTCCAATCCCGGCCTGAGGTCGGTGACCTACTTCCAGTGGGTGGTGGGGGAGCCCAATTGGTGATTGTTTTTCTCTGATTTCCTGAAGGAAAAGCCGTGAAAACATGTGAAAATCCCAAAGCCATGGGCGGTGAAATGGTCGTCATCTCTATTTTTTGAATGATTGTGACAGATGAACTGATGTGGTTATTAGCCAGTGATGTCAGGGATGATGGGCATTTTTTTAGAACATGTTGACTTACAGCTCAGCTAGGTCCAGGTTTCTGAAGGATTTATCCCCAAAGCTGGATGACAAAGGGTGATTTGATGTGGCATTGCGAAATTGGATGACAAGATATATCAAGATATCAGCATCTATCAGAGTTGAGAGTTTCGACCTACCAATTGAAGAGTCAGCGCAAGGTCTTGAGCTATGGACCCTTCAACTTGGAAGATAAGCGTTTGGTGGCCCCAGTCCTGAGATGTTCATTGGGTATCGGGTTAAAAAAAAAAAACATGGTGAAACCTTGAGGTTGGTCGTTGGCCTGGTAGTTTCATAGTTCTTGGGATTCTTGGATGATCTCAAGTGGTATCTTTGGAATGGGTTGAATTGAACCCTTCCAAGAGACAACGGCTAGGTCATACGGCCCAAGAAATCGACTTATAAGGCTTTCTGATGTTTCTTCCCCACAAATTTCAGATGAGATGATTGCCAACAGTGATGACCAGATTGTTTGGAGGTGGGGTAGAAGCACTTACTTGCTATTCCTCCCGTGGCTTTGGATCAGCAAATGTCGGTAGGGAGTGTGGAGAAACGTTTTTTAGGTGGAAAACCAATTGGTGATCCGCAATTCTTATATGGCGACATGTTCAGATAAGGTACGCATAGGAATTCGTTGGATATTTGTAATTGCACTTCTTGTTTTCTTTGTGTGCGTGTTTTTGTTTCTACATCTACTACATCTACGCAATTATATTTATAGATATCTAAGGATATTTATAGATGTATTTACAGACATGCTGTATAGATAAATTCATATTTAGAATATGTTACATGTTTGACATTATTTAGATATGTGCTACTGCTACTCGTACGCCGACCCGGGTAAACATGTACATTGTTTTGCACTCCCTAAGCTGGTTGCTTATTTCACTTTGGGGTAAGAAGCTTCTGCAATTGGACGAAGGAGATGCATTTAAGTAGTATTGTACCACTGTAATCCACTGTAAACATGTACTGTACATAGAATTACATAGATGTAGAAAAGCTATGGACATCGGACCTATGGTTTCCCCGGAAAAATGATCTGCCCAGGCATCTACCTGCTGCACTGTTTGCTGATGACTTTGGAGATGCCGTTGTTGGTGCCGTGGCTTGCACGGAGGATCTCCACTGGGTTTCAGCGAGTATATAACACATAGTGAATAGTAGGAGATGATACAGTATGTGATAGGATATATACTGTATATATATATACTATGACAGTGCACTTCTTTATGAATTATTTACATTGACTTATCTCAATCTTCAGTTTATTGGAAACTTCATTCATCGTACTTTGATGTTTGCCTGATAGAGGGGGATATATCGAAGGTTAGCCATGATTATGTTTAGCATTAGGCGCTGACAAAGGTCAAGTATGCATCCTGGACATGTGTAGTAAATGGGTCATGATTGTTCCATTTTCTTCGGAAGATTTGTCTGGTGGATTTAGACCAGTTACAATAATGTTGCAAACCATTTGTGGCCCACAGAGCCAGCCCTTCATCAGTCACTGGTCAAATCCCGAGAGTTTCGGATGGGACAAGACCTACAGACCATAATTCATTTCAAATTATTTCAAGGGATTTGGGTAAACCTTGGTTAATATATCTCAATAGATTATGTTAGAAGCTCATCTTTTTTTCCATATTCCATTTAAACATAGCCACATTCCCATTGGGGTAAATCCTTCAGCTGAGACACACTGAGGCTGTGATCCACTCGAGTTGTGCTTACCCCTACGGCAAGCCCTGGTTGGAATATCTGCTACTTCTCCAGCAGAAGGAGTGGCTGGCATGGCAGGTGACAAAAGCGATTCTTGCATGGGAATAGTGAATAGTGAATAGTCTATGTATTAGAAAATATTAGATCTAGACCAACTATTTTCATAGATTATCCATTACTATTAGTAGTGCATTATACATCTCTTGGTTGGCATGATTTAGATGGCCCATTTTGGGAGTCCTCATCTGCACTTCGAGAAAAACCAGTGGACTTGCCAAGGAGTTGTTGATCATTACCCTCTGGTAATTTAACATAGCTATTGAAAATGGCCATTTATAGTGGATTTTCCAATTGCAAATGACCATGTTCAATAGCGATGTTAGTCTACCAGAGGGTAATGGCTATTAATGTCAACGTCATTGGTTTTTATGCAACCAGCTTCCATGCAACAGGATGAATGATGAGTGGTTTTGCTTTGGGATGATGGAGTCCATGGGAACATCAAATTAAAACATCCAACCACTAGGATCCACTGACTGTTTGGAGATGATGTCAATGAAATATATGAAATCCGTCATGATGAAATCATTGATATTCACCATATTGATATCATGATATTATGATATTCATCATTAGAGATGATGATATCATGATATTCATTAGGTCTTGGAGTTTTCTTGAGCACCCATATTCACCAGCCATCAATGTTCATGTGGAGACCGTGATGGCGAATATTGGGGTGCTCAAGAAACCTCCAAGACCATGGCTTCCTAGGACCGCTTTCGTGAAACCATGGGTCCGGTCCCTCATGATTTATCATGTTTTAATTAAACATACAGTGTGCAGTGTGCAATAAGATCAATATACACATACCCTTAGCATCCAATGTTAGTCATATTTGACTACATTTGGCTCCGTGCCTCTGAGAAACAACATTGGTTTATAAACAGGGTCCGTACTCAAAAATCAATAACATTCAAATTCGACAACCAGGGGTTCGATAACCACTATGGCCCCAGTAGCCTTAGAGTCTCATAGTGTCTTGACTTCAGGCCACACCAAGGCTCCAAAACCCCCATGCCCTTGGACCAAAACAGTCCCATGTTTTGTTTTCCACCACTCAATGGCGACAGAAGGTGGCCAAACGCAGAAGGTATCTCATAAGACACCGCATTTCCAACAAACGAACGTGAACCACCCTGCACAAGCCTTTCACTGTCCCAACTGTGTCTTCATCATTATAGCAATGATAATGCCGGCAGCAATACAACTGCACCACCATGCTGTGGTTTAGCTCGGTGTAGGCCTGTTCTGTGGCATTGCTGATGGAAGATCAAAAAGTCTTTCATCAGCAATGGTAAAAAACAAAAGAAACAACTCCCAACAATTCCAACAAAACCAAACACTAAAAACTGCAACTAGACCAATTTGAATTGGAAGCAGAGTTGCATGGAACTTTGGCTTGAATGGCCAACGTAGAATGTTGTGGTGCAAGCTCCAAAGCGACAATTGTTCGTAAGTATCCAAAAACCTGATCATGGTTCCTCTTCCCTCATGAGGAAAAGGATGAACACAAACTGATTCAAATCTAAACCTGAAGATTTTTTTGTCATTTGAACACAATATATATATATATATAAAAACAAAATAAACCAAGACCACGCAACTGCCATGAAAGATCTTGAAGATCGGTTGCCTGTTGTCTCGTCATGAATCTTGGGGTCCTTTCTACTTGCAACATCCAATCAGACAGTTTTGTAAGGACCACGGTCGCCAACTTCAACTCTATGTCTACATTGTCCCCAGGCAAACGTTTACAAAGCTCTTGCAGACAGACAGATAAAAATGTTGTCAGCACTCTCGAAGTCCACGCTTTTAGACGGAGTTCCGGATATTCACCGGGCTTGACTGCAATAACTGACACAGGAATGAATGGCTGGTAGTGCCTCCCAGCAATACGGCAACTTAACTTGAAAAGTAAAACCCCAATCTTCCAAAAAACACTTTTGGGGTCAGATTACTTATTTGAAAATGAGGGTTCGAATCCTGGGGAAATAGTTTGTAACTTTGATCATACCCCCACCTTATGCCATTGAGACGACACCAGGCATTGAAGCGTCTTGTCAGAGATTCCAAATTTTCATTGAGCTTTCCAGGTCCCCAGAAACCAAACTTCGCCAACAAGATAACTGCACATGCATTGCACCACTGGCATATGCCAAGGTGCACCACATGCATCTCACAATGTACGATCCGATCAGGGTGCCACCCAGTAACAAAAGTCAAAGGGTTGATGAACTTTACCCCAGTGTTCAGGAACTGCGCTGTTGTCCGCCGTGGGATCGAAGCAAAATTTCGGAAATGACGGTAACTCAGATTGCTTGTGGGCCCAATCGAATTATTATATATATATATGTACGTAATGCAATTTTCAAGGTGATTTTGAGGATTCATAATTCATAATCATTCATGGATGGTACGGAAATTAACCCCAACTAAATACATTCGATGTCAATGTTCAGAAACAATATCTCCCATATATAGGATCCATGTATGCTATATATATATATATATTTATATATGGTAACATTTACCATCAATATACCCCAAATGTTAGCATATATACCATACATGGATCCTATGGGTCTATATTTATATGTTTGGGTCAAGATCAGCAAATCATCCATGTATTTATGCTACCCCAAAAGCATTTGATTCCAAGATATTTTTGGGGGATCAATTGACTGATAAGAGGTTGAATCATTTGAACATACTCTTTTTCACCAAGTAGCTGATTCGGGCCAGGTCTTGTGCTTGCCATGCACTTGTGACACAATGAAGATGACAGATAATAGTGCTTTAGTCCCCAAAATTCTGCATGCCACTTCCTTAGGTGAGCTAATCGCATCCCCAAAGCAAATATTGATTTATCAATTTATCTAAACATAATACATCAAAATATACAAGTTTAATGGGAGAGAGCAGGAGAACAGGAAATAAAGTTGCAGGTACAGTAGGACAAATCCATGTAGGTAAACTGAATCATCTTCCATTTACCCAATGTTGAGGATATAATTAATAAAAAGGTTGAAACACGATCCAAAGATACGTTTTATAATACTGTATCTTTATATATTTCTTGTACGGTTTGTCACAATCCCCCAACAAAAATGCATTGATCAGGTATAGATACTTTAGTCCTTTAGGATTAAAAACATTTGTGCCCAGAGATTATTTTAATTCTTGCTTGGCACACCATAATCCCCGAATAAAAAAATAAAGTTTAACCTGTTAAAGGTTATTTTTGGGGGGGGAACCGCAAAATTAGAACATGAATCCAATCTCCTCTGTACTCCACCACTGCCCACCGATCACTCATTGGGGTACCAGCACGCTTTCGGCGTGATGGGTCTAAATCTTGACCTCGCGGTCCTTTCCCTGGCCATCTGCCAATGAAGGCTACCTGGGTACAAGGGGCGAACTAAATAATTCGGCTGTAACCACCCGGTTGATAACAGCATGAACCCAAACTTGTTGCAGATAAACATTTGCTAGCAACAAATCATTTAATTTATATACCCCTCGAAAGATCTTTGGGAGCACCCTTGACCATGCAATGGCGCCCTGGTGTTCTGCAATCTGGCACAGCTAGCTGAGTTGCATTGAGACTCCAGGCTGCAACCCTGAGGATTGGGTCCAAGGATCTTGCTCCCAAAGAAACTTCATATCGCAACAAGAAAAACGGGAAACGTGCTAAATCCAATCCTGAGCTGGGTCTTGGGCAAGTATCAATCAAACATGTATACTTGTTTGTCATATCTAAAAGGGTTTGCAGTGATATTGGTGAATCAAAAATTATTCTGATCTACATACAAGTCTCTTTCGATTTTCTGCAGCACAGAACTCAAGAGCAAGATGACTACCTTACGACCTGCAAGTGTGTATTTTGCATCGTCTCCAAACAGTCCGATAGGTTGGTGCCAACGGCCTTTGTGCGAATCATGTTCCCAAAGTGCAGGGTGATCCCCCATGTAAGCGCGGAAGTGGTCCCAAAACTGTTCCCTCTCGGGCTCTTTCACGTTGATTTTGTTTTTTGCCTGGATGAAGGTGGAATGGATTCATCAGGGGGCTTTATGTAGACGTAGATGTACAGAGAATTATGTATTGAAAAGATGCTGAATTGCCAACAAAAGATCGCACAATTATACGACTAAGCAAAAAAGAAAAACCGTATCAATGCCAGCTTGGAGACCATTAAAAATTCCAGTAGTTCATGAGGAAGGATCATTGGAACTTTCATCGTCGTTGTTTTGCGTCGAGGGTCATCCATATCTTTGCAGGGGATCTCGACTGTATATAACTCCTATGTATCAAGATCGGCAGACCCAAATACCCATGTGGTAGTAACCAACAGTCATCCCACAAAAAAAAAGTGATTGAATTTTCCAGTGAAGTTCCAATGGAAGATCTAGAACTCTATATAAGTCACGCTCGCAATTTCCTGGGAAACGTCCATGCTTGCCAATCCCAGCGATCCGTTTGGTGAGCTGCGAACATGTGCCTTTGGACTCCTGCACATTGAAAAAACAACATAAAAATTTAAACTTCCAAGTAGGCCCCATACAAATTAACAGGAATCAAGTCTAATAAGTGGGTGGATTTGTATGGGTAAATCTGACCAAACAACTTTTGGCTGATCTCCTGAACACAGGCTTCAGCCGCCTTCTGTAAATCCAAGCACGAACTCGCCTTGGATCATGTTGCTTCTGTTTTCACCCATTTCCCCAAAAGATCGTGGAATCGTAAAACAGTTTTTGTTTTTCCATTATGTATATCGTAAAGATGAACCAGATAAGTAAATAAATTAATAAATATATATATATATATATGAGCTCATATATATATATATTTATGTATGTATGTATATATATATATGTATGTATAATATGTATGTATCCCAAATATAGGATGCATGTATGCTATATATATATATGGTAACATTTACCATCAATAGACCCCCAGTGTTAGCATATATACCATACATGGATCCTGTATGCATGTATGTATGTATGTATGTACGTACGTACGTATGTATGTATGTATGTGTGTGTGTAGAACAAGTTCGTATATAATTAGCTAATACATATATATATATATTACTAGTATGTGTATATATATATAATTGAAAATGCATTCACCCTGCCCTGCCAACCCTTTATCCCTGGTTGCATGCCAGCAAGCCACACCACGGCCAAGGGAACTCAGCAAGTGCTCTGCGAACGTGATATCTGCGAGGAGTGCAGGACAGGAGGTTGGATGAGATTTGTTGACCAAGGGCTGATTATGATCAACAGCTTAGGCCATTCATGTTTGGGATATCCCACCAAGGAGTCGATTTGTTGATTTTGTTTGATTTGGTACATCAATGAACTGAGTTGGAAACTCCAGGTGCTAATCCACGTCACAACCACGATTAATGTTGAATTTCATTGGCATTTGTGGGGCTATTGCGTTTTGTGTTGATGGTAATCCAACCCACCATGTCAACAATTAATTGACTACATGATCGCATCAGGTCAGCTTGATTTTTTCACCCATCGTCAGTTGGTATAGATGCAAGCTGTCATTGCCGGCTGGCAAAGCTTCAAGCTGCCCAGATGCACGGGCCATCCAACAATTTCCAAAAAGAATCAATCAACAATATAAGTTACTTTTATATATATATAAATAGGACGCCAGAGAAGTTTCAATTTGTTTTTTCTTATCTTGAAATGGGTGCTGGCTAGTGTTGCTCAATTTGTTGGGCCCCCATGCTGCTAGGTTTCCACTAAGTCTTTTCCACTATGTTTTGCTCCATATCGTGAGCACGGGCCAAGGCCGGTTTGACAAAACCAGCTGGCCTTTTCCGATTCCCAAAAACAGTCCCAAACCACCTCTTGCCTCCAGGCTCGAAATTCAAGAAGCAACAAGTTTGAAATGATGGATATTTTTCAAGACAATTTATAAATATATATATATATATATATAATATTTAAAATACTATATATATATATATGTTTGTGCCTGGTCACAAGAATCCCGGGGCAATCTATGGTGGCAGGGTATTTCCTTGCCATCATCCACCAGTCATCAGCAAAATCCATTTCAGGAGCTGGGTGGAATGGCCGAAGATTTTGCACTGGCTTTCGCTTTGGGCTTGTTCTGGTTCACAAGTCCCTTGGCCGATTTAACGCCCTGCTTGTAGTCCGCGATGGCCATGGCCAAAGCCTGGACAGTCGTAGATAGCTCACTGTCGGGTGCTCCACGTGCCACCGTTCCCTGGCATGGCTAGAAGAAGGGTTACATTAGATTTTAAGAAGGAATGATAAACCGTATAACTATAGCTATGGATGTTGTTATGAAAAATATATAATATATGTTGTGTATGTAGATATACATGTTGGGTGCAGGAAAGGCAATGTGAGGCATAATCAAAAAAAATGAGAACACTAGTGGAAACAGGGTGCCACGACCTAGCCTCCACATTGTTTCGGGCAGCTTTCAACTTGGAGATGATAGTGGCCAAATCTTTGACCACTGCCTCACGAAGTTGGTCCGTCCTAGGCCACAAGAGCTAGAAACAAATTAAATAATAAAAGGAACAATTGTTTTGTGATAAGGGCGTGACACATTCGCTGCCACGAGCTTCTGGTTCCAGCCTAGGACATAAAGAAAAAAATGATGGGAAACCATGGGGAACCACCTGTAAACTTAAGCACCAATAAAGGTAAGGGACCTTCGCCTTCAAGAATCAAACCGCTGGCAGTTGCCATTGCCTCAGTAACGTATAGATTTGCATTTTGAATTTACAAATCAAAACAACAACATTTACTTCAGTACCAGTTGAAATAAATCCCAAGTACAGCCTTTGCTTCTTGTCCTGCCGTTTTCACCTTTGGTACTTTTCCCTCCTTCTCAGCGGTCGCCTTGGGCTTTGGCTTCGCCTTTGCTTTGCACTTCTGTCCAGGTTGGTCCCCATGTTCCCTGTTAGCTTCACCTTGCCCACCCAGGTGTCCAGAGAAGGTCGGGTCGATAGAAGCAGGGTTCTGCCTAAGGAAGCAACACAAAGGAAACCTAGGAATATAGTTACCCATATATAGGATCCATGTATGCTATATATATATATATGGTAACATTTACCATCAATATATATACCACAAATGTTAGCATATATACCATACATGGATCCTATTTAGGGTATGCAATTCACAGCATAAAATTGCAAATCTTTTCTGTGAACTAGGATTCAAACATCAACGAAGTAGCCTGACTGGCTGAGATCGCTCCTTCCCTTGCCACATTGGTAGAGCGGGACTGTTCGTCTTCAGAAATCACAGCTGAGG
Source organism: Cladocopium goreaui (assembly GCA_947184155.2). NCBI lineage: Eukaryota > Dinophyceae > Suessiales > Symbiodiniaceae > Cladocopium > Cladocopium goreaui. Next base: position 66,296 of record CAMXCT020001345.1, read on the forward strand.
AATCCCAGCACTTGTAAAGCCGCATCGTTGGTATGTCTGGGTTCACCTGATAGTCTTTGAGCTCCTCCTGCATGAGGAATGCTTATTATGGGTGGAAAGAAATGTGAAACAACGAATTTTAAGAGTAGAAAGTGGAGCGCACGACAAAACTTGTCTCCTTCATTTTGATCAGTTCATCTACTAGGGCAACATTGTTGTGGTACTTGGCCAAGAGGTCCTCACCACCCAGTGTTTATTTACCCAGGTCAAGTTTTGTAAATGCGCATACATATATTTAACAGCAACCAGGTTGCGGATAAGGTTCTTCACGGCTGAACATTTTGTAAATACCTCTTTGTTTCTCATTGTGGGACGACCTGCTGTTGACAACAACAGAGGAAGCAGCCCAATCTTCCCCCGCTTGCATAAACTCTTCAAAGAGCTGTTGACGATCTTTTCGGACTGAGGGAGCATGTGTTCCTGAGGAACTGGTATAGGCTTCCATGATGATCAAATGTGACGTCCCAGGATTCTCAAAAGCAAACAGAGGATAGGTGCAGGTGGGTCTCCAAGTTCCTTTTCCTTCGCCTTCAGGGCTTGAAACCTTTCTTGGATTTCCTTTGGCAGGTCAGCACCTAAGTTGCAAGCACTTTTGCATGCCAAAACTGTCCCATATGCTGGATTTTGCTGGATTGTTTGCTTTCTGCTATTGCAGCGGGGCCGCGCTTTTGGCTGCGACTAAAGCGCATGTACAGGTTCTTCAGCATTTGTTTGTTACTCATTTCCTGCAGCAAAAAAACAAGAACTAGGACACTTGTGTAGGCTGTACTGGTCATCGGATCATCATGATCATTTCATCCAATTCTAGAGTCTCCTTGTCATGACGATCATCTTCGACTGGAGTTCCATCCACGTCATCATCAGCCGTAGAACCATCGACACCATCAGCTGTCTGATCATCGCCATGGGGGGGGTTGGCCAACTGGAGACCAGCAGCAATACATTGCTGAGGGGTCAAAGGCAAGGAGACAGGTTGTTCAACCCCATTCAACTTCATAATCACCACTGTAAGGTCAGGGACCACAGGATTCCCAAGTTGTGCAAGGGTCTGCGGAGGGCGGCAGCCATCCTTCAGGTCCACAGTTTGCAAACGTTTCAGCGCCGCAGCAACACTACTGTCACCTGTTTGCCTGGGAGGTGGTGGGGTTGCAGGAACATCAGGTTGTGCTTTCTCCAAGGCAGTTGTTGGCGGTTCACTGCTAGATGGGGCATGGGCAGGGGCTGCTGGTTCAGTGGTAGGTAGAGGGGTTGCAGGTTCAGGAACCGGTGCAGAAGCAGCAGCTCTCTCGGGATCACCAAGCCACTCATGGAAGCTGATCAGATCTTCGATCATGTCAGCTCCAAAGAATTCAGGTGTAAGCTTCATCTCATTGAGAAAGGTTTCAAACTGGGGGTTCATCTTCGCCTCGTCAAGTTTCATCACGAGCCCAAGTTCATCCATCTTTGAAAACCTAATTCGAGTCGGGTTTTCCTTTGGTTGATCATCATTGGGTACCTCCACTGCTTCAACCACTGCCGGAACCTCAGGTGTCACCTTTGGCTCAACTGCTAAAACCTGGGGTGTCACCTTTGGCTCAACTGCTGGAACCTGGGGTGTCACCTGTGGCTCAACTGCTGGAACCTGGGGGGTCATCTGTGGCTCAACTGCTGGAACCTGGGGGGTCATCTGTGGCTCAACTGCTGGAACCTGGGGGGTCATCTTTGGCTCAACTGCTGCTGTTGCCACAACAGGGTCATGAACGGCTGCAGAATCTGCTGGAGGTGATGTCGTTTCATCACCATGCTGGTCTTGGCTTGACTCGTCCCCAAGGATCAACGTAGGTTGCGTCAACAGAACAGTACCACGTCCCTCGTCCCCCCCACTCTCAGCTGGTCGCTTGAACTTTGACCAGAATGCCTTCCGAGCTGCCAGGGCCGTCTCACTGTCTTCACTCCCTGCTGGCTGGGTCAGGTTTTCAGGAGTCTTGCCTGTCAGGTTTCCGGTTTCCACCTGCATCGGTGTAGGCACTTGTTGCATATCAGGTTGCACTAAAGCCTTCACAAAGTCACCCAAGCATTCTGGGTTCGCTGACAGGATTGGGTTGGCAGCTAGAATGCTCAAAGCATGCTGCACCTAGGCATTTGAAACAACACATTCATTGTCGAACACATCTAGGCACACGATATTGAGAGTTTACCTTGTATGGTCGATTTGAAACTTTGAAGCTGTTTCTTTCTACATATATATACACACAAATCCTGCATGTGCATCTGGATGTGCATTTGCATGTAAGTGCAATCAACCAGGTGAGGCGCATCTGGTTGAAGAGATAAGCCACCAAACTTCGGCAACGGGGGGACGTCTGGCTTGGACCACTTGGCCTAAGCCAATGTAAATCTAAGCCAGGAAATTGACAAGACGTATGGCACTGAAAGTTCAATAATTATATATATATATATATATATTTATTTATTTATCTCATAATTATACACAATGAAACTATACCATGTTACATAGCTATGTCCATATATATATATAATATACACACATATATATATATATATACATATACATAATAAATATATATATATATACAAAAATAAATAAATACACATATATATATAAATAGACCATCAAGTCACCTGAGCAGCATGTAGCTCCTCTTCGGTAGCAGGTACTGTTGACAAACTGCTCAAACCCCGTCGAAGTTCAGCACCTACAGGGTATAGCAAATTGATCCCCTGAATCCAAACATTTAGCAGATGGAATGATGTTTTGCTAATTTGAAAACTAACATAATGATGATGATGATGGTGATATATACATATATACATATATACATACATACATACATACATACATTACATTACATTTACTTTACTTTACTTTACATTACATTTACTTTACATTACATTACATTACGTTACATTACATTACATTACACTATCATACATTACCTTACATTACCTTACATTACCTTACATTACCTTACATTACCTTACAGTACATTACATTACATTATAAATTACATTACATTACATTACATTACACTACACTACATTACATTACATTACATTACATACATTAAGCTTTGACATGCTGAACATGTTTCCAATTCCAACCTCCTGTTTTGTCACACCCATCAGCACAGTGGTCATCAGGCGAACCAAACAAAACTTTGGGCTCTGGTACATCGGTACGAACATGCTTGGGATCAGGTGTAACTTTCTCTGAAGGTGTAGAACTGGGAGCAGTAGTTGTGACACTTCCTTCACCATGTGCGTCGTGTCTGGGGTTTGTCTTTCGTTTGGTGGCACTACTGCGATTCGACCCCGGGGTTTTTTGAGAAAGCATCTCAATCCGTTCTCGGCGATGCTGCGCTGCACCCAAGGCTGCTGCGACAACCTGTCCAGAAGAGGACATGAAGGGAAGTGTGGGGAACATGACCATCTGACAGATCGTCAAAATTAGTTTGTGGTTGTGAAGGAAAGGTTTCCACCCCAAAATTGTGAACCTTTACTTGTTGCTTAGGGCGATGGATGAGCCATAGCCTTCTCCATATCACATTCAGCTCCAAGATCTGCCATTGCAAGGAGGCAGATCTGTAAAACAGAAGATACCCAAAGTTTGAAGCCAAATCGCTAGTGCAAGAAAAGCTCAGCACATCATGCTATATATATATACACGGTATTATGTTGTAGCTTGTTTTTTAACAATCATTTGAGTTTGAACGCGTTAAGTCAAGCTGCATCACGCGGTGTCACGCGGTGTCACGCGCAGTCACGCGGAGTCACGCGGAGTCACTCGAGGGTCCGTGAATGTATTCAATTTTTGCATACATTTGGCCCAATGTACTTAAAATTTGGCTACATTCATAGAAGCAGTCACGCGGAGTCACGCGGAGTCACGCGGAGTCACGCGGCGTCACGTGTAGGTGCCAGATCGAATGTTGTCCAAAGTTTGTCCGTTTGAAAAAATATAAGTAAAATCTAAATCCAACTGGATCATCCAAATATGATCGTGTACCCAATTTAGATGTTTTGTGCTTGGGGGAACTCACTACATGCCAGCACACAGCTGTGCTTGGAGAAAAGCATGTCATGTGATCATAATCTGTTGCGTGATCACTGGATGTTTGCACGTTGTTTGCAACTTGTCACTGCACATTTCAACTTTTTTTTTGGCAAGCCAGGGTCCCACACTTCCCCACAATCCCCTTCAGGTTGTAGAGGCATGGAATCACGAAGGACACATATTAATTCAATTGAATTGTGTCCACAGCGCCTATTTGACCAATGTCTTTGACCACCAAGGGGTCCATCGGAAACGCTATGAACTGTACACGGCAGTTGCTAGTGAGGCCAAAAAAGATTCTATTCATTTCAACATTGAGGCCATGAATTACTGTAGCTACCATCCCTGAATCCTGCTATCTACGGTGTCAAAGTGGAAGGTTGGACACAGGGATAAAGTGACCACGCTGCTGCTCGGCCCGCAGGAAAGCCCGGAGAGGACCAAGATCAGCGTGGCTCCATTCAAAAGGAGGTACCTTGAAGTGAGGGCTGGGGAAAAGGTGCATTTAATGTGGGAATTGAAACTGCAAGGGTGTCAGTTTATCTGGCACCCCCACATTCCATACATTCAGAATGTCTAATGCCAACTTCTTTGTAATAAGGAACTGACATATCTTTCACATGTTTAGCTGATTGAACGTAGTAGCCAAAAAATCCCTCCGTATAAATAAAGCCGAGGATCCAAAGGCGTTAGGTTTTCCCAGTCCTTCATGTTGATCTCCAGATGCGGGAGGTGGTTGGCTTTCACCTCAAAATACGAGCATTTGTACTAAAGGCTTTGTATACCCACAAATATATATATATATATAATAATAATAAAAATAATAAAAATAATATATGCATCAGTTTTACATCACCAAGTGTTTGCTGCCAGGGGAGCTGACATCATCAGTTGCTACTGTCGTTACTGGACAACCATATATATATATATATGCATATACATGAATTGTTCAATAATATATATATATGTATACAAACACATAATACGCAATGCTGGAGTACCACACTCTTTGAAGCCGAGCCACTGCAGCCACATGCAGATCTGCTATCAACTCTGCGAAAGCTTCTGGGTAATGAGCAGACATCTTCATATCCTTGCCTCCGCACCTTGGCAACAGATTTGGATGGAAGGAGGTTTGGGTTCAATAGGACAACCTATAAGGATTTAGTCAAGATAGGTTTGGATGAGAAAGGAAAATTCAAGATTTGATTGGTAGGGTTTGGTCTAAAGAAGACAATTCAGAATTTACTTAGATGATAGGTCTATTGAATTGTCGCAAAGAACTTGGATTGGGCTGATGCTTTGGAAAGATGATTAACCGCTTGACTTGGGAAAACACTGTGCATGGTGTGAATCACCGACAATCAGTGCACAGATCCCTGGCCAAACCTCGTGATCTTCCCCACCGACACTGTGATGGCAAACCTGCTGGACACTCCCTGGCATCGGCCACACAAGTGCCGGGATTTCGTGAGCCTGATGAAGCTGTAGCTAGCAGCAAAGGCCCAACCAGGTGTGGCAACACGACCACAAGATGAGTCAAGCAGACCGATTACTTCCTCACCCTGACTTTGTGAGTGTTGTGATTGTATTTGTGCATGTTTTTTTTTCTGAAAACATTTCTTTTATTATTATAATGGAAGGTTTTATGACGTATGTAGCTAGGTGCATATGTTTATATGTTTGTCTGTCTGTATGTCTGTCTGTATGTTTGTACATGTATGCATGTGTATGTGTATGTATATGTGTATGTGTATGTGTGTATGTGTGTAGTGTGTATGTGTGTATGTGTGTATGTACGTATGTAATGTATGTAATGTATGTATGTATGTATGTATGTATGTATGTATGTATGTATGTATGTATGTATGTATGTATGTATGTATGTATGTATGTATGTATGTATGTATGTATGTATGTATGTATGTAGTATGTATGTATGTATGTATGTATGTATGTATGTATGTATGTATGTATGTATGTATGTATGTATGTATGTATGTATGTTGTATGTATGTATGTATGTATGTATGTATGTATGTATGTATGTATGTATGTATGTATGTATGTATGTATGTATGTATGTATGTATGTATGTATGTATGTATGTATGTATGTATGTATGTATGTATGTACGTATGCATGTATGTATGTATGTATGTATGTATGTATGTATGTATGTATGTATGTATGTATGTATGTATGTGTGTACGTATGTATGTATGTATGTCTGTATGTATGGATGTATGGATGTATGGATGTATGGATGTATGGATGTGTATGTATGTATGTGTGTCAGAAAGTAATGTATGTATGTATGTCAGTAAGTAATGTATGTATGTATGTATGTATGTAAGTAAGTAAGTAATGTATGTACGTATGTACGTATGTATGTATGTAAGTAAGTATGTATGTATATATATATGTATATATGTAAATATATGTGTAATATATATATATATATATATCTATATCTATTATATATTGTCTATATATGTAAAATGTATGTGTATGTATGTATGTATGTATGTATGTATGTATGTATGTATGTATGTATGTATGCATGTATACATATATACTGTATATTTTGTATATTTTGTATATATTGTTTATATTCTATATATTGTATATATTGTATATATATTGTATATATGTATGTATGTATGTATGTATGCATGGATGGATGGATGGATGGATGTATGTATGTATGTGTATGTGTATGTATATGTATATGTACAATGTATATGTATATGTATATGTATAATATGTATATGCATATGTAAATGTAAATGTATATGTATGTGCATGCGTATGTATATGTATGTAATGTATGTATGTATGTATGAATGAATGTATGTATGGGGGTATGTAGGTAGGTATGTAGGTACGTAGGTACGTAGGCATATTAAATTAATGTATGTTGGTATGTATGGTATGTATGTGCCTCTCATTGTTCCTAGCTGTTTGTTTTTCTATCTGCTTTCTGTCTATTGTTTATTCTTTTCTTCTTCAATCTGTGGTTTCTTCCTATCGGCAAGCTATGTTGGGCAATTGTACATTTTGAACTAGCTTTGAACAAGTGACCTGAGGAACCTGTTTTTCATCCCAACAAAGGGTCTCCAGGTCACTCTTTGCAACATGAACATAATTCAATAGGTTCTAACAAAAGACAGTTGATTCATCACCAACCGCGTAGGTTTTTTGTAGGTAAAAATAAGTTCAACTAAGTCATAGTTGGTTCAATGTAGTAAACTGTGTAGTCCAATTACCCCAATTAATTTACGTATCTTAGTCACCAACATTCAAATAAATACCCCGAACATTATAAATGATGATAGTGGAGATCTTTCAGCGAACACTGGATGTTCTTGGTGTCCCCTAGACCCATGACCAATTCAAACAAGTCACACCCTGGTACGACCAGATGCATCCTCATAACAACGTACCATTTCTATATCCTGCTCCTCCCGTTCGCGACGCAGTTGCTGGCGTTTCTCACTTGTCATGACACCCTCCAACTCGAGAATCCAGCTCCTGAAGAAGCAGCAGTTGTGGACAGATACATTAATTGTCTCTATGGCCCCAATTTTTTTTTCATTGAACTAATCCCCTTAGTGTCGTCAATGGCCCTTTTCAAGTACAACCATGGGTGCAAGTTGTAAAATGCGTATACTCAAAAACATATTCTGGATATGTGTTAATGTGCTAGCGATCATGTTTTGGATTCACTGCCGGATTGCCTGACTCAATAAATGAGCCCCTGACGGTGTACCCAGAAGCCAACTCGGCTTAGGACATAGATGTCCATGAAGTCCAAGCCAGCTTAGCACATTGGAATTCTTGATGATAGGAAGGGATAAAGCATTGGACTGTCAACGTCAAGACACGTTGACTTTTTCAAGGGATGCCAAGAAACAACCTGCGAAACATCACATTTCCCTGGGCATAGGCTGAGTCAATCAGAAGCCGCAAGTACGGCATGTCAATGAGGCGAGAGGAAGATGGCTGTTCTACCTGCAAAGCCGTTTGAATGGTTTCCTGGCTGCAACCTAAAGTGGTCATGGTTGAACCATAGCACGGGTACAATCTACAATCAAACATGCAGCCATGCTACCACCCAATGTATCGACAGTGCCATACATAGTATCAATAAGAGCGAGAATCTCGCACAGCACTTGTTGCCAAACTGGGTGAGTGGTTGTCCTGAGTCATAAGTTCTAAGTATGAAAGTTTGAAAAGCAGTGTAATGGACATATTTCAGATTCAAATAAGGTAATCCCACATGTTTTTGATCAATCAGCACATAATGTTTCAGGATCCCCCTCTTTTGACCCGTTCCCATTTCATGTGTTTGAGGGTGACAAAAACTGATCGTGTAACATCAGGTTTGCAACCAAGGCTCTTTCGTCTCCAAGAATACTTAGATGTCGAAAATGCGTCCCAGTACTTATCCATGTAAATCTCAGTTTTACAAACAGAACCAGTCTGAACATAAAGAGAGGAAACTGCATAATTCTGATTATAAAGTTCAAATTGCAAACAGGTAGCGGGTTACATGGGTGGCCAAACCATGCAAGCCCTCCGGGCTCTATCCGCAGTACATCTCGGACTGCCAGGATAAACCCCTTGACGCTGCAAAAGTCATCTTGGGGCCTATGGCTGAGGTCCATCCATTGCCTCAGGTAAAGGAATAAAACAGGGCAATGACCTACAGATCCCAGATCAGGTAATTTATGATACATTGCAGAAATACTACTTGTTGAGGGCATCACGATTTCATGGATCGTCTTCCTCAGCATTGACATCAAAAAAATGAAAAGAATGGGCAATAATTGAATTCACATATCCAAATCATAAGCGCCCAAGCCACAAAACTAGGGCAAGGACTAAATGCAGCAGTCAGTCTGCTACAACCACTAAAGAACTCCATGGTTTGCAAGTCCTTGGAGAAGCAAATTTCATAATTAAATTGGTAACCAGAAATGGTCATAGACCGGGACCTCAGCCCTGGACTCGTTGCCACTTAATGCCATTACAGGTTGTGTCATGATCAGCCACCTGAGCCACATAATCGCAAAGATGTATCCTTGGCAGCAGCGAGTGCTAAAGCAAATATGGGAGGGTTGAACTGGATGGGAAGTGAAACTGACCAGTATGTGTACGCAAATATATATATATATGTATATGTATATATGGGAACGTCGTTTTTTTTGGTATGGTTTCAACACAGAACTGTAACAAGATTTGTGTGCTGCAGTTGCATCCTCCAGACCCAAACTTTTGACGTTGAAAGGCATTGAACAATTCTATAGACACTTGACGCAAAACATTCAAAGCATTTAAAAACACCTATTGTAACATATTGGAATTTGATTACTGCTTTCAATTTTTAAAAACATAGCCAAAGATCAGTACTGCTGGTCCTCCCAGCAGCACTATAGTGGCTGCTGCCCGAGAAGAAATCCACAGCCCACCTCCCTTTCTCATCCTTTCTGAGATGCTTGGAGCCAAGAACACTAAGGCCGACAGCGGTTATCGGCAAAGCATTGGCCGCATCAGCCAGCCAGGACTGATGGAAAGAATGACATGTCACATGCACTGCAGTTGACTCTGTTGAATCTGGTATGACACCATGCCAAGTATATACATGACGCAAAAAAGCACACTTTGTTCCCCATTGGTCGTTGCCAAAATTCATTCATCACGGGTTCGACCAGTCACACCAAATTTTGGCTTTGTCAGCCACTTGAAGTCTAGAAAAGTCACAGCGTGGATCACACCACACCTTCCTTAAGAGCGGTTTCCGTTTTCAAGCTTGGGAATGGCCTGAAATGGTGAATCAAATTTCTGAGTTGAGATAAAATATTTAGCTGTGACAAGGACCGAGCCACTCCCTAAGCTTGAGACATCGATACCCACAACATGTCAAATTTTGCCACTGGCTGGATGTTATACCCCGCCATCGCCAGCAGCACTGGAACTGCACCATTTCTTTGAGCTAATCTAAGACCTAAATCCACCCGGCCATTTTCTGAGCATCGGCCCAAGCATTGCCCCAGCCTCCCCTCTTACCCACGGAGATTGTCGTGCCACCAGCGCTGTTGGTGGTGTAGCCGTCCAAAACATTCTTGGTGCCATTCACATAGAGCTGCTCTGAGAACCACCTGAACAAATTGGATAATATATATATATATATTATTTATATGTAATATATATATATACATACGTCTATCTAATATATATATATATATATGCATTGTCTTTTGGTGGTATTGAATGCCAACTTGCTGAAATTCAATTGCGATAAAGAGTGTAAGGGCCCCACAGAACTCCTATTGTGGAACATGAATCTGTGGGACCATGTGTGGTGAAGCTCTTCTTGTCACCCTGGAAGTCATCCGGAATTGGGATCTTCAAGTCACGAAAGATAGGCTCCTAGCACACACACACACAGTACGTGCAGGGCACCCCTGCACACCCAACACTGAACAAAAACGACTGCAACTGTAACCCCTACATTCATTGGCCCATATTTGTCAATGAAAAAAACACACAGACCCCTAGTCTCCTTCAACTTCCAGGCAGCTTGAACTTGATCAGTTGTTGCAGGAGGTTTCTTGCATCTCACACGTTTTTTGGGGGCTGGGTTGCTTTCAGGTTCAGGCTTAGCATCATCTGACTCTGCCTGTTCACCAGTCGGACCTGCTGTGGGAGGCACCTGCGGACTTTCCTCAGTATGCACAGGCACCGATACCTTAGCACCTGAAGCCGAGGCAGCTGAGGTTTCAGGCTTTGAAACCTGTGCGCGCTTCGTTTGTTTGGGTTTGGGTTGTCCATTACTGTCGGCTGTGTTGCGCTTCTTTCTGCCAGGCTTTGAATAGGAAGTAGCCTCAAGCTGTGCTGCCTCTGCCTCTGCACTGTTACCCTCCTCACCAGGATCCCGAGCAGCGTTCTTCACCTGCGCATTTGTGGTGCCCCAAAACTAAACATGATGATGTCCCAACTCAACATGGCGCCCATGGGTGCCCCAGGTCTTAAAAAAAAAATGTTGGAAATACAAAGCTTGGGGTACCTGACACTCAGGAATACTTGAAGTACAGAGAGTTGGTGACTATTACATGTGCCTTCTCAAGGGCTTTGAGCATCTCCTTGTCGTCCATCTTCCCTGCTGAAGCTACGAAGTTCTTTACCTGATCCTGCGGGCAAGCTGTACTGTACAACAATTTTAAAAGATACATGCTCACAGTTGTCTTGATCAAAGATAGGTTGTTGTCAAAAGTTTTTTGTAGCTTCCAAGAAAACCAGGCCTCCAAGGCAACATCCAACTCCGCTGCACTGGGCAACAACGGATCTCGAACCTGGCAGCTGGCCACTCTAAAAAAAAACTAGACCTCTATTTTTTTTTGAGATTGATATTTTTTCCCCTTCAACCTTTCACACCCCCACACCATCAGTCACCTTCTTAGCTTGGCGTCGATCCTCCATGGGTTCAGGATGCACTGCTTCCACCCCAGGTGGTAGCGCATCCACATCCTGCACCAAATGCATTCTACAACCGAACAACTTAAGTGAATCTAACCAGGCCTCAGAAGGCAAGGGACAGGTCTCCATGTTGTCAACATTGCTACCAGACACCGCTGACATCGCCACAAGGGTCTTTTCAACCTGACAAGAATATATATATATATGTGTATGTATGCACACACACACTTGGCAAGAAGAGTTGGCAGCGTGTCAAAACACCTGCCTCTTTCAGGGATGGGTCCTGCCACACACACGCACTTGGCAAGAAGAGTTGGCAGCGTGTCAAAACACCTGCCTCTTTCAGGGATGGGTCCTGCACGGACGCACACGCATAATTATATATAATATAATATATATATAGTCTCTGCATATGGTGCCGGTTTTGTGGTTCCAAAAATGAAATTCTTGAAGGAAAAGGGTCGCCTCATTTTGATATACCCACGTATAATATCATTTTCTGGGACATCCTTGTGCAAAGACACTGGTTTTGAAACAATGTGTGGTAACTGTAACTGAATCTGATAGAGCCATGTGCCTTCACAGCTTCGACAGGAGACTGCCCTTCAGAAGAGCTCTCTGCGGTTGCGTCCTCAGCTTGAAAGGACTGAAAGTATCATCTTCCAGATCGTCTAACTTTTATCAGCTGAAAACAGCATAATTAAATTGTTTACTATGTCACTGTTCATGGATGGTGTCACCCTAACTGGTTGAATAAGAATCCCACATCAGGCTGATCGACTCTGTTCAGCTGGTCTTCCAAAGCTGCAGCATGTCGATCTCCATGAACTTCTGGCATTTTCAGGCAAAAGAGACTTGTATTCATTTTTGGTTTGCATGTTCTGGCCTTTGATGACCCGAGAAATGACTTCCTTCAGGATCTGAATTTTCTTTCTCCTTCAGAAGTCAGTACATATATTGAAATGATCGTACCCAGGGAAATATAGCACTTTGAGTGTAGAAAATGCCATAATCCTGCTGCTCACTGCCCTGGACGCAAGCTTGAGGCCGTGGACACACACCATTCGCGTCACCCCAGCAGTTGCTCGGCTCCAATCCTGCCAAGGGTGGTTTGAAGTGCAAGTGGTTACAACAGTTATTTTTTCGGACTAGGCATTCCCACGCCATGACCTGAAGCTCTTTAACTGTGTGCTGCATATGTATATATATATATATTAATTATACATAAATATATAGTTTTTTTAAAATATCAAAGTTCAGATCAGATCATGGTATGTCCTTGATGACCCGTCTCTTGGTCTGGGGAGCGAAGAAGCCGAACATCATGGCCAGCTTGAAGAAGCATGCCTGCAAACACATGTTTTGAAAACTAGATACGCTGAATTGTTGTTGGGATGAAACAAATTGTGCCTTGAACTCCGACATTGCAGGGATTCCATCTGCAGCAAATGAAGCGTAGAAATTGAGCAAGAACAGAAAGTTACTTTCAACCTCAGACCCAGAGGAGTATATAGCCGTTAACTAGACCAGTCGAAGATCCATTGAGGCCCCAACCGCCTCAGCCGTGTCAGCTGGTGTCTCTAAGTTCAAGAACTGTTTCTCCTATCAACGGTCAGTCAGTGGACAGGGACGGCCCACCCCAATTTAATAATTAATGGATGTGATGAACCCAACCAATGCAATGAAGAAATATATGACCCTTGACAGCAATCCTCACTGTCTCGGATCTCAGGGATGGTCTTTGGGTCGGCAAAGGTGTGATTTGATCACCTCTTCCAGCAAAACCCTCTCCAAGTTCTCAGTGCCATGCTTTTTCTCCATGGCCATTGCCTCATGACAACGGGACCCAATAATGGTGAAAGTATAAATTTTAGATACCCAATCAGACCAGATAGATAGACATATTATAATATAATATATATTATATGTCTATCTATCTGGTCTGATTGGGTATCTAAAATTTATACTTTATATATCAGACAAAAAACATTGCATTTAAATGTCAGACAAAAAACACTGCATTTGAGTCACCCGAGCCCAGCACGCACTTCAGTGCCAAGGCTTGCTGAGTGCCGCAGGCAAACCGTGACAAAGCAAGGTCAAAAAAATGGGCTGAGGGCATCGTGCAGGCTGAAGTTGAACCCACCAGTTGCATCCCCCAATCTAACTGCAACATCGTTTTTTGTTTGATTGGATCACACGTTCACTTGTACCATGTTTAATGCAAGGTCTCTTTAAGAAAAAACAATGCACAGGGGGTTGGCGTACCTTCCACCTGTGTCGCAGATTGGTACTTCTTGGGGGGCTCCAACCTGTTGAACCGACCTTGGTGGTGCAAAGTTGCCATGCTATACCCCCTAACTAAGCGCACACACACATATATATATATATATATATGCAGAAGTACCAAGCTTCCCACGCTTGGCACCTGCAAGAAGCATCGGCTGCCGCCATGGGGACTCCAGTAGCAAAGTGGTTAGGGATAGATATTGTTTGTTGATCCTGAAGTTGAAAAAAATCAACGGCCATTTCAGCAACCTTAAATTGGAGGTGCTCGCCAGGCCTAATTATGGGAATATATTCATAAAATAAACTACAAGAAGGTATAACACCTTTATAGGCTCCTGATGTTTTCATATTATTTGGTGGGATAAAAAAATATATTATTATGAAATCATCAATAATCTTTAGAATTATATCACGGCCTGAAGAGATAAAGCTCACCAAGACATCAATTTGAGCCTCGAGCTGGCCGCAGGCAAGGACCACCGGGTGATAAGGGTGAATCAATAACTAAAACCATTTATAAACCATCTATAGGCCATCTATAAGCCATCTATAAGCCATCTATAAGCCATCTATAAACCACGTACTTAAATTTTAACTACATAGCTTCCGTAGTTATTTTTTGATAACATTGCAATGTATGCATATATGTCCATCAGAGATCCTAAGGGATAGTATGAAGATATGAATATACATACATACATGATATATATATATATATAATTATATATATATATAATTATATATATATATAAATACGTATACCTACATACCTACATACATACATGTATGTATCCGCATGACGTATTCATATGCGTCCCATGGCCAGGACATGCGCGAGGAACTGGAGGAGACAGGTCGGCCAAGATTTTGGGGGTCTGATGAGGTGTGATTCATTTGGTCAAAACAATGGATAAATATCATCCACATTTAATGTCTAATAAAACATCCCTGAAGATCCCTGAAGTAGACAGGAAATATTTGGAAAATCTTGAACTTGTCACCAAAAAAATACTTTATAAAATTGGGCTCAAATACCTTGAATGACACATATTAGATGGTTTATGTATTTCTACCCCGATGAATATGTCTACACTATGTATTATTATTGAGTCTAAGAATTGGAATTCTTTGAGCAGTGTTCAAAACATTTCAATACGATTGTTGGTTGATGATTTGTTCGGATATTGTACTAGCCGCTAGCCAATATATTGGGGAATTACATGGACTTATAATAATCCAAGAACGGAGAATCCCTGTTCTTAACCAACCAGTGTAGTGGAATGCAAGAAGGATTTTGAAGAATGCTCATTTGGGGGTTCCTAAGTCATAGGGGTACGCCCAAATCCAAGTTATGGATGACCATGACTCAGTATTGAAACCTATGGTGACTTTGGGATCCCCCATTTTAAGAGACTTCCCGTGCAGGTGGCTCTGAACCAGGCCCTTCGGTCGAGTTGGGGTGCCCAAGAGTTGTGTGGCTCCTGGTGAGAGCCGCAGAAAAGTGGGATGGTACCAGGAAAAAGGGTGCTTGTTGGTGATATGATCATAATTTATCATATATTATCCAGTAATATCCAATATATGAGTCCATGATATATCCTTTGTTCATTCTGATGGTTGGTTATTTCTGCTTCCATTTCGGGGCAAAGCCAGCTCCAGATAACGACCCATCCAGGCCATCGCCGATCCTTGGCTCCCTCCTATTGAACCCTTAGCCTTTGGTCATCAAACACAATAGAAAATCACCCATTTAAGAGATAAATTGCCCATTCAAACTCCATTTCTATCATTGGATTGGTTGATGGGGCAATTTACAGGAACCCCTCATATTTCATAGGAAGAACATGGAAGAACCATGGTTTCCTGTAGATTCACGCACCGGCCCAGGGAGACGGATGAAAGCACGACAACGTCGCAGGTGCATGGCTCTGTGGGGCCATGAAAAATGAGGGGTTTAAGTATCAACCGAGTTTGATGATGGGATTTAATTAATGATATTTAATGGCGATATAATAATAGGATATATATAATAGGATATATATATATATATATACGTAATATACGTGTATATATATAATTATAACCAACGTAATATGTGTCCTAAGGAAACTCAGCATGTTCATGTTCGGCAAATCATGGAACTTTTATTGGGTCATGTTCACTAATGTTTTCCACAGCTACGGTCAATTACCAGAGGGTAAGGGGAGTATAAAAGCAGCAATTTAATGGGCTGCAAAAACAAGGAGAGAATCAACAAAATGGTGGCAACATGTGGCAACACCCTGAGAAAAGCTGCAAAGATGTCCATTTATATATACACTGGAAAAGTCTGGGGTCAAAGTAGAAAAAGCGGGAATGTAAACAGTCACAGTGTATGATGTAACCTGCATTAGCAGGAGGAGTATGTGACCGGGGAAAAAAACTCAATCAGATGTTTTTCATTATGAGGGTGAACAGCAAGGTACCAGGTGAATTTCCGCCGACATCACCAATTCCAATGGTCGATTCCGGAAGGTGGTTCCCCATAGGCAGATGGTTTCGTCACTGGAGCCCATCCTTGGACCTAAAATGGAGGTGATACACCGAGCTTGCAGATGCTTGCAAGACATCTTTCGGCCCTGCTCCAAACTACAAATGGGGTGGTGAATAACCTAAGTCACTAGGGTTCTTAAGCACTGGAATAAGGTGAGACAGTTTTGAGGTACATGATTCACGGATGGATGCGTGCGGAAACAATTGATTTCATGGATAGTTCTTCACATTCCAGGATAGACTATTCTGACAACATAATAGAGAGTGCAACTGGGTGTCGATCCATCCTAGATAGTTTGAAGTTAGGCTTTTTGCAGTTTGAAGTTCCCCAAATTAGTAACAACATGTAATAACCCCCAAATAGATAGAAAGTAAAATCCAAGTAAAATAGGGATCATTTCCTGAAGCCCACTGGGTGACCTAAAAAGGTTACACCATTACACCACCATTGCGGGTGAAATCACCATTCACAATAACCATCTACTGGGTAGCTGATTTAACCAAATAAATCCAAATAATATATCACCGCTTTCATAAGCAGATACTTTCGATTACTTATATCACCATGTATAATCACATGTCACATTATGTATAATGTATAAGCTATTTGTGTGTTTGTTTCTACCCCAAACTTCTTTGCCATGACTCGTTCGGGGTGAAAAAACATGTCAATATAGCCCTTTGCGTAGCTGGTTATATCCCCATTACTTGGAAGTGCCAGCTACAAGTGGATAGAGTAACCATAGTTATAGGAGTTTTATCCCAACTTTTGGGGGTTTAGTTCACCAGGGCTATACCCTCTTGTATCCATTCTCCAAATAGGTGGACAATGCGTTGGTCTGTCTCTTCTACTTGGTCTATTGGGTCCTTGGCTGCCTGAGGCTCAGTTATACCGGAGCTTCATGGCTGGATGTTCATGCTATCCCTTTTTTCATCCCCATAATATTATAACATCCTATAAAGATATAGATATATAAGGTATATGATGTAAATATAGAGATTGATAAATAGTCAGATTGATTGATAGATTGATTGATAGATAGATATAGAGACATAGATAAAGATTCATAGACTATTCATGGCCATGTTCAGATGGATTGTAACAATAACTGGTTCACAGTTTCAAGGTTACAAAGGGGGCGGCTTCCACTCACCAGGCTGGTTACCCTGGCGGAATTTGTTGCAAGGAAGTGGAAACATGTGGAAATCCACCCTGTGAAAGAAGATTTAGGAAAGATGTAGGATGTCCGAACTAGACAAGTTAGTAACTATCAGAGGAATTCAGAAGGTATGTTCACATGATCCCCAACATTTCTTGGTGATATATCCCCAGGTTCTTGATGGTTCTGGTTCAACCTCGTTTTTGCATCGCCGGCAAACTCCTTTTTTTGCTTCTTGAAACCCATAATGTTTTTGTTGGTTGATGGGTGCATAGATGATATAATTATGATACAGTATATACTAATCAATTTTGCACATTCCTACCTACCATAGTTGGGTTCCTATTATTCCGTTCCCATATGCTCCATGTATGGAACAGTTTCCAAGAACTACAAAAAAACGTGCCCGGTCCAGCACCATGGAGCATATGGAAGCATATGGGAGTACTTATATTATATGATTTGATATATAGTTTATACATATAAATAATGTTTCTGTTTGAAAAAGACCACGATTCATTGACACATTCATGATGATACTATACAAGCAAGCCTTGGTTGAGCAAAATTTCCAGCAAGCCTTGGTTGAGCAAACCGCAGGGTATATGATAATCTATGGTTTCTGATAAATGATGAGTCACATCTACAATTCAGAAGGATTTTCCGAGGTGCTAAAAAATAGTTTAAACATCTTCAAACTATGGTTGTTTTCACATAAAATGGATTAGTCATCCAATATTATTGGATGACTAATCCATAATATAATAATGATGGTGTGATTGTTTTCTACCGTGGTTCCAATGGTTTCTTAACCCATCCATGCCACAGTACCGCGGCCCAAGCCGCGGCCTCCGTCCGGAACTCAGCTCCGAGGTGTCTTGGCCCATCGTTTCGTGGTCTTTGTTCTCCCCGTGCGCGACACCTCCACCGGGCCCCGGCCGCCCATCTTCAACAAGACCTGCACACAGGAGACCACAGACGACGGCAGTGGGTTGAGATTGAAAATCCCATGGAAATGTCAGAGAAATCCCATGGAAATTGTTTCTAGGTTGTGTTGAGGGTGAGGGAATCTGAGTTGAATGGGTTGCTGGATGTTCATGGCTTATTTCTGTGTAAATCTGGCTGAATTATACTGATCTCACGATGGCGTCACTGGAATGATGCTGAGTAAGGGGTAACTATCCCCAAATGGTCTTCTTGCAGCTTTTTCAGTGAGTGATGGTCAGCGAATAATTTCGAATTCAGCCTGATAAATAATGTCGGAAATATATAGGTTGTTGGTATTTCGAATCTGAATGGGTGCTGGATTTTCATGGTCTATTTCTGTTGTATAAATGTTTGCATACCCTGCTGATATTTTTTTTGGTGGGGAGCATCTGACATGGAACTGTGACGGACAGGGTACTCTAATCAATGTGTTTCTGTTTTTGTGACGACTTGGGGTTCAAAAGGAGAGTTTTTCCATGAAGAGAGAGTTTTTCCATGGAGTCCATGAAGGCCTTGGGGAATTAGAGCTGAATACCAACCATCCAACCAGCCACCGAAAAAATTGTTGTGTCAGGAGTCAGGACCAGTTGTTTTTGCCAAGAACAAGTGCATGTGAAGCTGAACTGTCCTGCTGGATTCTTGACAGGTTCTGAGCCGGTGACTTTTCTTTCTTCCCATTTCAGATCATTGGGCTCTAAAGTTCCCAACTGACAAACACCATGCACAAAAAGATCGGAATGGGGGGGCCGGTGGGCCAGGTGAATGTGTGTTTTGTGAAAGGATGGGGACATTTGGCACTACATCGCCAACCACCCTGACCTTCATTTCCACATGCAGAATGCCTCTTGGTTGTGATGGGGGGTGGGAATCGAGGTGCTGCCCGGGCTATCGCGAGCCACTTGGTCCCTGTTTGGGAGTCAGGCTTTATGGTGAATAGAACTCTAGTGAATTGGGTGTATTATCCAACTTCCTTGTAGGAAGGAACTAGCTGACTAGTTGAAAACTCACTTTTTCAAGATGCCATGAGGTAAAGTCAGTTGTGATGTTGTGAGGTAAAGCCATGTCTAAGAGTCAGGGCCAATTAGACCAGATTGGGGTGAATGATCTGGAATGATTGTGTATCAATTTTCAGACTTTGGTGTTCACCAGGGTTCCAGGGAATACTGCATACCTTGCTTTTCAAAATTGGTACCAAGATGCACTAAGTACATGTAGTCAATAGGCTGACACGAAATCAAGAGACTTGACACTACTAAGTGGAACTGCTTCATGCCATTTGATGTTTTCATGCATACATACATACATACAGACATGTACATGTACATGTACATGTACATACACATACACATAATTACACATATACATACTTATATACATACATATATACATACATATATACATACATATATACATACATATACATACACATATACATACACATATACATACACATATACATACACATATACTTACACATATACATACACATATACATACACATATACAAACACATATACAAACACATATAGAAACACATATGCATACATATACATACATATACATACATATACATACATATACATACACATATACATACACATATACATAAATATATACATACACATATACAAACACATATACAAACACATATAACATAGACCCGGGCAAGCCGGCGGCGGAAGTTTCCCAAACATAAATGACCTATAGTTCAAAGACACCCTGTCCCGACCGTGTCCTTCCCTCGACAACCGTTTGATTTTTTCAGCGAGAGACAAAGCAAAGTCTTCACACTCCACACTTTTCACTGCACTCTTCGCACTCCGAACTTGAAACTTCACACTCCAAACTTCACACTTCGCACTTCACACTTCACACTTCTCACTTCCCACTGCTTCCTTCACACTCCAAACCTCACACTTCACACTGCGCGCTTCGCACTCCAAACCTCGACAACCGTTTGATTTTTTCAGCGAGAGGCGAAGCAAAGTCTTCACACTCCACACTTCACACTGCACTCTTCGCACTCCGAACTTGAAACTTCACACTCCACACTTCACACTTCACACTTCGCACTTCACACTTCACACTTCCCACTGCTTCCTTCACACTCCAAACCTCACACTTCACACTGCGCGCTTCGCACTCCAAACTTAAACTTCACACTCCACACTTCACACTTCTCACTTCCCACTGCTTCCTTCACACTTCACACTTCACACTTCACACTTCCCACTGCTTCCTTCACACTCCAACGCCAGAGCAGAAAAAGTTGATTTTAAATAGAAAATGAAAGCAGCCAAAATCTGAAAGATCCTTTTTTTGTCACATGTATGCAATACGATCATGGTTTCTTGTGTGGTTCGTAACAACGCACACAGAAACGAAAATGAAGTGACACAGGCATTCTGCCGTCTGCAACTCGAAATGAAAGGCGAAGCTACTGAAGCACAGCAATTCAGACTCGGATGCGGTTCATAACAACGCACACCCAGCCCTCGGCAGTCAAACGAGAGTTGAAACCTCTGCGGCAAGACCTTGTCTGCGCTTCATCTCAGCATCAACAAACTCTGGTTGAAAGGACCGCACAGCTTCCCAGAGATGACGGTATTGTCTGCGGAGAACTTCGTCGTCCGACTCTTTGTCGTCCAACCACGTACTGTTGTTGTGCAAGACGATTTTGAAGCACTTTTTAAAAAGATTTTTAGAAGGAAAATCACTGACGCCAAAATGGAGAAAATCTGCTGACAAATCACTGTGGCAGCCCTCATGCAGCCACTCCAATACGATTTACGAAGTCCAGCTGCAAAAGACAAAAGTATTACGAATGCAGCCACAGCATGAAGCAACCTTGACGCAGCCATTACAATGCGATCTGCAGAGACTGAGTTGCAAAACGCAATAGAAGTACGCGCAACGGCGTCGGAAATTGTAGCTCCACAACCGGATCTCGACGCCAGAGCAGAAAAAAAGACGATTTTGAAGCACTTTTTAAAAGGATTTTTAGAAGGAAAATCACTAGCGCCAAAATGGAGAAAATCTGCTAACAAATCCATGTCGCAGCTTTCATGCAGCCACTCCAATACGATTTACGAGATCCAGCTGCAAAAGACAATAGTATTACGAATGCAGCCACAGCACGCAGCAACCTTGACGCAGCCATTACAATGCGATCTGCAGAGATTGAGTTCCAAAACACAATAGAACTACGCGCAACGGCGTCGGAAATTGTAGCTCCAAAACCGGATCTCGACGCCAGAGCGAAAAAAAAGACGATTTTGAAGCACTTTTTAAAAGGATTTTTAGAAGGAAAATCATTAGCGCCAAAATGGAGAAAATCTGCTGACAAATCACTGTGGCAGCCTTCATGCAGCCACTCCAATACGATTTCCGAAGTCCAGCTGCAAAAGACAATAGTATTACGAATGCAGCCACAGCAGGAAGCAACCTTGACGCAGCCATTGCAATGCGATCTGCAGAGACTGAGTTGCAAAACACAATAGAACTACGCGCAACGGCGTCGGAAATTGTAGCTCCAAAACCGGATCTCGACGCCAGAGCAGAAAAAGTTGATTTTTGAAGCGTTTTTTATAAAGAATTGAAAAAGAAAATGAAAGCAGGCAAAATCTGAAAGAATCCAGCTGCAGCAAGTTCACGCAGCCATTACAATGCGATTAGCAACAATCCCTAGCAAAACACAATGGTATTACGTCCTCAGCTCGTCCACCGAAGCATGTGAAACCTTCTAGACATTGCAGGAACGATCCTACAGTTGCAAAGCACAATGGAATTCCATCGGCAACTCCTCCACCAGCACCACTTGCAATGCCATTTGCATTGCGGGAACGATCCTACAGTTGCAAATCACAATGGAATTCCATCGGCAACTCATCCACCAGCACCACTTGCAACCCCATTTACAATGCGGGAACGATCCTACAGTTGCAAATCACAATGGAATTCTGTCGACCGCACATGCACGAAAAACAGTTGAAACCCCATTTACAATGCGGAACCGATCCGACCATGATCCGACCATGATCCGACCATGATCCGACCACACACGAGACCGTCTCGCAACCGTCGCACCGCAGAGGTAGATCATCGAGGTTCGGGGACGGACTTTGTATGGAAAAACATAGGGTTTCGTGCATCTGCTATCTCTCAAAAACGCATTTCGTGCGAGACTTCCTCCAAACCTCCATCGGCAACTCCTCCACCAGCACCACTTGCAATCCCATTTACAGTGAGGGAACGATCCTAGAGTTGCAAATCACAATGGAATTCCATCGGCAACTCATCCACCAGCACCACTTGCAATCCCATTTGCATTGCGGGAACGATCCTACAGTTGCAAATCACAATGGAATTCTGTCGACCACAAATGCACGAAACACAGGTGACACCCCATTTACAATGCGGAACCGATCCGAGACCGATCCGAGAATGATCCGACCACACACGAGACCGTCTCGCACCCGTCGCACCGCAGAGGTAGATCATCGACGTTCGGGGACGCACTTTGTCCGGAAAAACATAGGGTTTCGTGCATCTGCTATCTCTCAAAAACGCATTTCGTGCGAGACTTCCTTCAAAACTCCATCGGCAACTCCTCCACCAGCACCACGTGCAATCCCATTTACAGTGAGGGAACGATCCTAGAGTTGCAAATCACAATGTAATTCCATCGGCAACTCATCCACCAGCACCACTTGCAATCCCATTTACATTGCGGGAACGATCCTGCAGTTGCAAATCACAATGGAATTCTGTCGACCGCACATGCACGAAAAACAGTTGAAACCCCATTTACAATGCGGAACCGATCCGAGCATGATCCGACCATGATCCGAGACCGATCCGACCATGATCCGACCACACACGAGACCGTCTCGCACCCGTCGCACCGCAGAGGTAGATCATCGAGGTTCGGGGACGGACTTTGTATGAAAAAACATAGGGTTTCGTGCATCTGCTATCTCTCAAAAACGCATTTCGTGCGAGACTTCCTCCAAAACTCCATCGGCAACTCCTCCACCAGCACCACTTGCAATCCCATTTACAGTGAGGGAACAATTTCTTTGCTAAATCTTTCTGTGACTAACTCTTTCCCTCACTAACTCTTTCTTTGACTAACTCTTTCCCTGACTAACCGTTTCTTTGACTAACTCTTTCTTTGACTAACTCTTTCCCTGACGAACTCTTTCTTTGCTAACTCTTTCTGTGACTAACTGTTTCTTTGCTAACTCTTTCTTTGACTACCTCATATATCCTGACTAACTCTTTCTTTGACTAACTCTTTCCCTCACTAACTCTTTCTTTGACTAACTCTTTCTCTGACGAACTCTTTCTTTGCTAACTCTTTCTTTGACTAACTCTTTCCCTGACATTCTAAAAGTCCGTAACACGGAAGTTTCTCCCCCTAAACTTCCTTTGACAAACACATATACAAACACATATACATACATGTACATACATATACATACATATACATATACATACATATACATACATATACATACGTATACATACGTATACATACGTATACATACATATACATACATATACATACATATACATACATTTACATACATATACATACATATACATACATATACATACATATACATACATATACATACATATACATACATATACATACATATACGTACAGATACATACATATACATACATATACATACGTATACATACGTATATATACGTATACATATGTATACATACGTATACATACGTATACATACGTATACATACGTATACATACGTATACATACATATGCATACATATCCATGCACATACATACACATACATACATACACATACATATACATACACATACATATACATACATACACATACATACATAGACATACATAGACAAACATAGACATACATAGACATACATAGACATGCATACACATACATAGACATACATAGACATACATAGACATGCATACACATACATAGACATACATGCATACACATACATACACAGACATACATAGACATACGTAGACATACGTACACATACATATACCTACACATACATATACATACACATACATACACATACATACACATACATACACATACATACACATACATACACACATATATATATATATACACATACACATACATACACATACATCACATACATACACATACATACACATACATACGCATACAGACACATACATACACATACATACGCATACATACGCATACATACACATACATACGCATAGATACACGTAGATACACACACACACACACATACATATACATATGCATATACATATACATATACATATACATATACATATACATAATATACATATACATATACATATACATATACATATACATATACATACATATACGTATACATATACATATACGTATACATATACACACATACACATACATATACACACATACACATACACATACACATACATATACATATACATATACATATACATTTGCATTTGCATTTACATTTACATTTACATTTACATACATATACAAATACATACACATATACATATACATTTACAGATACATTTACATTTACATATACATATACATACATATACATACATACACATACATATACATACATACACACATACATACATACCTACGTACCTACATACATACAGACACAGATACACACCCCTCCTCAGAACCCTTGGTATAGCATGATTTATATTGAAAGACATATAGTAGCGAATCACTTGGATTTGTTCACTTATGGGGGCAATATGGGGGGAATTCAAGATACTGAAAGGGCGAAAGGATTGAAGTCAAAGGGCCAACCTCAGTTCTGTCTAGTTCTGGGCCCCCATCCAATGTCGTATGGTAGAGGACCATGGTCGGCAAGTTTATTAACTATAACTAGAAATATCCCACAGCTGCGCCATCACAATAGTTACTAGCTGGCTATTAGTTCCACACCATGTCCATTTCAATTTGAAGCAAGGATTCAATTTAAAACAAGGATCCACACTGGACTTGTATATTAGAACATATATATATATACTATGAATATATTCCAGGTAACATACACATATAATCACATATATTTATATATGAATCCAGTTTCTGGTCAGTGTTCCATGGAGTTTACCTGTTCCAAGTGGGCCACCGTGCTTTCTTTTTCTGAGGATACCGTCGAGAAGTGACTTGGAGGAATGGCAGTGGAGGTTCGTGATTGGTTTGTGAGCTACCCTCTGGTAATTTAACATAGCTATTGAAAATCACCATTTTTAATGGGAAAATACACTATAAATGGTCATTTTCAATAGCTATGTTAAATTACCAGAGGGTACTTTAGATTCTATTTGATGCTATATTTGCTATATGGCTATGGATCAATACCTATAACAATACCATTTTTAATGGGATGAACATCCATTATAACCCAGCTATTTTGATGTGAACAGAAGGGGTACTATTGGTTTTGAGACACTGCCATATCTATTCTGATCTTTTTTCTTCATTGCTTTGTTTGCCACAGCTGGTGTTTAATTTTTTTTATCACATATTGTAATGATATCCAGCAGCGGGCAATTGGTGGTTGTGATATATTGTGTAAAGCATCCAAGATTCGCCGAATGAAAAGATGATTCGAATTATCGACCTGTAAATAACCATATTTTGTTTGGAAACATGGGGTTTTCTATCGAGAAAACAGCAACCCAAAAAATTAAAAAAGATAAAACCACACAATTCCTTCAAAAAGAATAGCAATTAGGACTATTCTAGTCATTTTGGGAGCTACTACAAGCCACCTTACATCATGGATGATTACCGCAAGGTCCCCTGGCAATTTCAATAGGATAAACTCCCAAATTCAACAAAACTACGCGACATTGGCAATGGTGTCAAATATGTTTTTTTTAATGTTCAAATTCAAACATATATATAATGATGTGATTGTGATTCCCAATGAGTTATGTCTTTAGGGTCAGGGGTGAAACCACCAACCACTTTTCTTGGACCACTTTTTTTGGCAAAAGCAAAACTGCTTCATAATTTCAATCTTGTGGCCCCCCTAGCACCCGATAGCGATGATTTCAAAGAAAACATATTCCTCTTGCATGGGCAAATGTGACTATGAATGCGGCTATGAAGTTTCCCTTCCATCCATTTGATCCTGCGGTGGTTTATGCCAAAATAGGGTACCCCAAGTTCCATTCAAGTTGGCCACGGCCTTGGACAGAGCACCATTTTCCAACCACTTCAAATTCCCAAGAGGATATGGCTCAAAACTATTCAGAATGGGGATACCAAAGGTCCGAGACCATGTTGAGCCCTAAATCGCCACTTACCAACCACCAAACAGTTTGACAAAGTTTGACCCTGCTATCCACGGCAAGGCATCGCATGCCCAACATCGGGGGTGCCTGGCTTCAGCTTTGTGGGCAGACGGAGCCTGGGAAACCTGGTGAACCTGGTGAACCATCAGAAATGGGTAGTCTGTTTGTACCTGAAAAAAATTAGAAAAATAAAGGAAAACTCCCCCAATTCCATTGATTAAGATTGATTAAGATCATGATTCTCCCATTATTTGATGGCTGTGGTATTCGCCCCCATTGTTTGACTTGTTTGGACAAATGGTGCCAGAGAACACCTGATAAAACCAAGAAGAACGGGGAGATTTACCATCAAATATGACCATTGATGTCCTTTTTCAAATGCTTTGAATTGTTTTGGTAAATAAATGGAGTGGGACCATTTAGCACCCCACATTTGCTTCCACCTCCCCGGGCCCAGGCGTGTTCCAACTGTGCCAATGAGTGTTGGGAAGATCAAGAACAGAGACAAGCCCAGAAATGAATGGATATGATTGAATCATGTTGAATGGGTATCAAATCAGCAGAATATAGAATTATTAATGGGTATTGACGGTATTGATATTAAATGATATAATGTATATTAATAATCATATTAATGAATATTATACTCAGCATCTGCTGAGGACCCTGGAGATCTTGAGGACCCTGACCACGGCTACCAAGAATGACCATGCTGGCTGGGTGAAGCCACTAAAAATGGCTCAAAAACAAACTGGTGCATTGTTACGAACTATAATCTATATAAAAGATGTCGCTTTTTCAAAACGGATCCTCCTCGGAGTGCACTTGTCACATGATTTAAGATGCTAGTTTGAGAGGTTTTACTGCACTCCCACACTTTTACACAAGAATTTGACCAGAGTATTAGTTTCATCTTGAAAAATGAGATGATTTTCTCAATATATCCCGTCGTCAAATTGATTAAAATCACATAGAACTCCCAGTCGAATTGATCAAACCTTGTCCGAGCTCTTTGGAGGGCGAAGCCTGATGTTTGATTGTCGAAAAAGGGGATGCCTTATTTTTCTATGTTCTGGAGGTTTTGTATTTTTTTTCTAATCAAGGAGTGCCACCCTGTTTTTGAAGGAATAAAGAAATATCGCATTTGTTTCAAAGAAACTTGCATAAAGGCATGCTGCACTGTCCTCAAGGAATACCATGGTCTCTTAGAGTGCAACTGCTTATTGAAGAATACTCTTTCAAAATAATGTTCGACTTTCTGCAAGAAATATTATGTTTGTTCAAAGGACAAATCCATGGAGTCATACTGCACTTTCGTGCAGAAACATCACCCCCTTTCAAAGGTATTGCTATATACATCATACATACTGTATATATATATATGTATATATATAAGGGTTCCTTTTAGTACGCGAACTGACACAATGCCATACTCTTTCACAAGGACTGCTATGTGTCTTGAAGACTACTTTCTCAAAGGAATGCCACACACTTTTGAAAGGAACACTGTGTATACATGTATACTGATTATCATATTTCAGTATAATATCATAAAGTGAATTGCCTTATTTTAAAATGATGCTATATTTGTTCCAAATGAATGCTGTTTCTTTTTGAAAGGAAGATTGCATAACACCATTGTTCAAGTTGATATTTAATGAAGTAATCAAGTACTTTCTCAAAGGAATGCCGCACTCTGGAAAAAAGGAATGATACACTTTGTCAGAGGAATGTTGCCCTCTCTGTTGGAGAATGTTGAATGGTCTATGTCACGACTCCCTCAAGGACTGCCACATTCTTTTAAATGATGACTTATGAGAAGCATGCTGTTGCCCTTAAAAATCTGACTTGATACTATGTTTTAAAATTTGTTGCCCTTTAAGAGAACAGCATGCTTATCCTTATAAAACCTTCCATATCTCTCTATGATGCAGGGAATTCTGTCAGGAAGATGCACTACTGCTTGGGGGCCAAAATGAAATCTCCTTTCAATCAAAGGTGCTGTTTCCTCTTGTTCATGCTTGCTATAAAGACATGCAGCATAGAAGCAAACACCACCCTAGCGTTTGAGCGTGGCGCAACCGGTCAAAATTGAGTTCCATTTCTCTTTGATATTCATGGGCTCAATTCAATATTTCGTGGCAAAAATGGCTGTATCGCAGCATATTTCATCATATTTCTACCAAACTGAATTTTCCCAGCTGATTGACGGGTTTGCTTTCAGGTCCTTGTAGTTTATTGTTGCCTGATGTGCAAACTTGGGTATGTACCGTATACACACAAGACTTGAAGCCACAAGATCTTCCACAATATATATATATATATATAGCTCTACAACTGCTAAACCTCAAAACTAAGACAGACAGAAACGGATGTTTGAAGTGAATCATGTTCTACATTATTCAATACATAAAACTTACCAAAAAGCACACTCCCACAAAGACCCGGACTCTTTCAACCAAGGTCACCTGGAATGTTGCCCGGAGACTGACATGGTTTATAGAACATCCAAATAAGATCCTTAAATATATAGGTATACTATTAGATCTATTATAATCTATCAAATAAATATACAGTTTCATTTTCAATATATGATAGTACATGCATGTAATGAAATTGAAATGAAATGTAATGTAATGTAATGGTATTGCTATATGATTATATGTATATTGTCTTAAATGCATAGATATAGATACATTCGAGAGACGCCACGGTTCAACCATGCCTTCGCCGACTTCGCTTTCCTCCTTTGCAGGACCTCGACTGCGCCGCGGGCTTTGTTGGTTCAGCACAGTTGCGATGTTCACCAACAGGCGAAGATACCCCGGGTTGATCTGATGTTTTTAAAATGGAGCACATGATTGTTTTTTTTGAGGTTTATACAACATATAGATATTGTTATATATTTGAATTATAATAGATGTGATATATCATCAATATATATATATATATTGTGTCTTGCCTAACCTCTGTAACAGTGGCACGAAGTAGGGCACCATTTTGTGCACGAAGAAAACCGCAAAAAAGCACGATTTGGTGCACGAAGAAAACCAGAAAAAAGCACGACTTGGTGCACGAAAAAAACCAGAAAAAAGCACGATTTGGTGCACGAAGAAAACGACAAAAAAGCTCGAACTAGAGCACGATTTGGTGTATGAAGCAAAATCATCAAAAAGAAAAGCATGAACTGGGGCACCATTTGGTGCACGAAGAAAACCACAAAAAAACATGATTTGGTGCACGAAGAAAACCACAAAAAAGCACGATTTGGTGCACGAAGAAAGCTCAAAAAAAACACGATTTGGTGCACGAAGAAAACCAGAAAAAAGCACGATTTGGTGCACGAAGAAAACCACAAAAAAGCACGATTCGGTGCACGAAGAAAACCGTGTAAAAAAAACGTAATTTTTTGGTGCTCCATTTGAAGCATGTTTAGTAAGAATTGTTTTAACGACTGTTACAGAGGTTAGGCAAGACACAATATATATATTAGTTTATCACGGTTTAATCATGATTAAGGCTTGTTAATAATGGTTTATAATGGTTTTAAATGAAATAGATATCAATAGATGTCATTTTGGCGTATTTTAGCTATGGATAGCTGATAGCTATAAGCCTCCCATGTCATCAAACATGACTGGCAATGGGAACTTACCCAGCAAGCCACCTTTGATTGCCAGAGGGTGAACAAGATAATTGGTGAATCATGGATATACGACGGCTTTGATCAGGTCGAATTCTAATGTTCATTAGGGAGTTATTGGCTAAAAATCCGATAAGTTTAGCCATGACTCGTTTTTGAAATAGCTAAGTGCTGGACTTATTTTTCAGAGACACTAATTCGGGTCATCATTGTTTAACTCTCCCAGGCCATCACCTGTTTTTTGGGTGGCCGTTTTGCGCAGGATTGATGGATTAAAGATCACGACTGAAATGGTGCTGAAATAGTGGTTAGCTGGCAAAAGGTGATGGAAACATAGAGGACATATATGGAAATATATGAGGAAAAATAAGGAAAGCTGTTTTATCCTGCTGTGGCCATCCTCAGAGTATGTTATTTTACCCAAGTGGACCATCAAACAATGCATTTTTTGTGGTGGGAAATTGATGATCAACCTTGAGATGTGAAGCGGCCATGTTCTCAAACGAAACCATTGATGATCATTAAATGCTACTGGGAATCGATTTCTAAAGTGCGGATCGAAGATATTAGGAAGTGGTCAATTTATGTCAGTTTTGTTTCCCTCAGAGGTTCCTA
This sequence comes from Cladocopium goreaui, assembly GCA_947184155.2. NCBI lineage: Eukaryota > Dinophyceae > Suessiales > Symbiodiniaceae > Cladocopium > Cladocopium goreaui. The sequence continues at coordinate 97,437 of CAMXCT020001345.1, forward strand.
CACCTACAAGGGCGAGTGCACGCGGATTCGCTGCGGCCAGCCTAAAGAGGAGCCAAGCATAGCCAAGCCAGTGGCGACGGATAGCTGAGATGGTTGGTAGTGTAGGGTACCCGCTGGCAATGAATGGTTTGCTACTGTATGGTATGGATGGTTTAGTGAGTTTGATTATTCACATTGATTTAGCTATTAAAAATAGTGATTTTCCCTAGCAAACTGCTTAGCTGCCGGGGTAAGTCACCCCCTGGTTTTTGGACCCGGGACATATTTTGATGATCCCAGGAACAGGAATGACAAAGCCCTCACCATCCTGATGACACAATATGTCACAGAGTAAGGGTCTCTTAATTAACTCTTCTTCTCCCCCCATTTTTCTAACTTATGTACATCTGTCATTATATCGTTCATTACTTTTCCAATTTCCAATCGCCGTTTTGGACCTTTTGCGGCGCCCCCGATCCGCCTTTCAGGAAGTGGGCCACGCGCGGCTGCACGAGTTTGGCCAAATCCGCCGATGGACCAGCGATATGGAGACCAAGCTGTGAAGTTCATGGAGAAACCAAGTTTTTTGGGATTGAGGACTTCGATGAATCGGACATGTCTGAAATAATCACTGAAATATTTCTGGATTTTGAATGTCAAGAAAAGGTATGTGGCTGTGACATGGTTTTGGCAGCGAAGATGACGGATTAATTATAGCAGCAACAGACTGGGCCAGCCCCAACGCATGGAAACAACTATCGCATGTTGATGCATTTTGAATGTGGAGTTCATACACCCTAAGTGCAAACAAAGATAAACGAAGAGACCCTGGGGGATACCAACAGCACAAACCTTAGTTTCATATGTGTGCTTTGTTTCTGCTAGTGTCGGCAATTCGAAGAGCTCAAGCCTTCGAAGTTGAAATCAAAGCTAGTAGTAACCATTCGAATCATACTAACATATACTAACTAATTAACATGGTGCGATCAGTTTGCAAATTCATCCATCAATAACATTCAATAATTCAATATCTATAATCAATGGTCATCAACATCTATCCCTGGTATATTCTGATATATATATATATATATATCGTATGTGTATACATATATATATATATATACTCATGAGATCTCATGAGCCTATCAAACACATGTTCCATTCATTTCCACAGGATCCAAGAACCCCCCAAGAACAATCCGTGCCGGGGTTAGGAGATCAGCTACGAGTGCGTTCGGGGCTACATCGGCCGTATTCGGGGCATCTGCGGCAAGGCTGGGACCATCTGTGTCTTGTGCACCCACTTTGTGCATGTTGCTATGTCACTCCTTGAACTTAAGCTCCAGTTATACCAGACAGATCCAGACAGTACATTGACTTCGTTTTTGGAATTTTATTGGGTTTTTATTCGTATGTTTGCCAGGATTTTAGACCAATTGGATCACAATTTTATGATATATCACAGTAATGGTATAATATACCATTCACAGTTTGGCATTATAACATCCACATAATATACCATCCACATAATGGTATTATATATATATAATGATCATTCACAGTTTGGCAGGTGCGGCTAGACATGACATTCCCTGCACCTACTCAGAGTCACTAAAAAACGACTCCGCCAGGATGGCGTTTGGCGTCTCAAAGGGGAATGCACTGAGGTGCCGATGGGAATGTCGTGGATGGAAAAACCTTAAAGCATTGAACTGGAAAAGGTATCCATTGGGATTATCTGGGTAAATTATAACGACCTCACTGCGACCTCACTGGAATCATGGTTAATAAGGGAAATCATCCCAAAATGGCCTTAATTCAGGTTAGTGAAATATTATAATTTACCCAGGATTATGAGTTTTGGGATAACATATCCATTGTGGATGGAAATGATTCTTAGTTTTGGGATTTGTGAGTGGATAGTTTCCTTCGAAACCTCAGTGATCCAGCGTCATTTGGACAGGTTATGTCGCAGGTCGCCTCAAGCGATGCCAGCACAATTTCTGATGGATCTTGAAAAAGCAATCAAACATGAATCTTAGTACTGTATGGTGGTTTGGAACATGTTTTTCCATATATCGGGAATGTCATCATCCCAACTGACGAACTCATATTTTTCAGAGGGGTTGAAACCACCAACCAGAATATCTTGTCCTGCAATGGTACTGTATCTCATCAATCTATAAAAGATAATGCCAGAATGTGTGCAGCACCCAGCTACACCAGAGAAGTTGCTCATTGATATCACCTGATCTCACGGCGTTGTACTTACCGATGTTCCTGCCGAAACTTGCCACGGACCTCGAACCACATGCAAAAATCCAGCTAAAATACAATGCTGAAAAATACAAAAATATGCGTTCCAGACAATAAACATTGATCTTGAAAACCGAGCATTCGTAAGTACATAATGTTCCTTGAGAAATTATCATTGCTTTTCACATCTGAATTCATTTATCGGAGGGTTATACAGGGATTCTAAACCAGCTGTCATGGCAATTGTGTTCAATCTGGTTGAAATTGAAAGCCTTCAATGCGACGTCAGTAGAAATGATGGTTAATACAATCCCAAAATGACTGAACTTGTAATGCTTATTCACTGTGTAGTGATTGTTAGATAAGAGGAACAGGGAAAAGGCAATATAATATATATAATATAATATATATATAATATAATATATATATAATATAATATATATAATATAATATATATAATATAATATATATAATATAATATATATAATATAATATATATATAATATTATATTATATATAATATAATATATATAATATAATATAGATAATATAATTTATACAATTTAATATATATATATATTATAATATAATATATATATTATAATATAATATATATAATATATAATATAATATATATAATATATAATATAATATATATATACAGTAATAATATATATATATACATATTTAATGGATCAACTGGTACAAAATGCATGAAATGTGGATTTCTCAATAATGACAACCCAACTGTAAACCTAGCATTTTGCGGTTGTTTCAATCCCACCCATAAAAATGGTGACGACTTGGGGATGGTTTATTACTGGCTATACAACATTACAAGGTTTTGTTTATACAGGGGTGGATACTATACAACTGGTTTATTGAGGATCAAGATAAGCCATAATATGAATATGTTTGTTGATTACCAAGCACTACTAACCCAATAAATCTAAGTATTGGGGATTATGATAAGCCATTGCCAATACTACCATCACTAATCCCCAATATATATATATATGTTGATTATCTAAGTCACTTCTGTTTGGATTAAACAGAGTGATCAGCATTCTAACAATTGGTAGTGTGTTGCTAATATGCTTCAATATGCTACTATTATCCTTAACTAGTGTACTGCAAATTTGTATTAAATATTGTTATTGGTTAAGGATAAGCAACATTAGTTAAGGATAATAGTACAATATTGAACCACGCTAAATGGTTCGTATTTCTTATATTGTACTGATATATATATATATATGGATTAAATATTGTTATTACCCAAAAAATATTTCGATTTCTGCTCCTCTCAGGTGGTGTGTCCAAATCCGCCCCTGGTGCCGCGCGCCAAGCCTCTTCTGGACGGATGGTGGCACATGGGGATCCGGGGTTAAGGGAAAATGCTAGTTAGTTCAAGTTAATCATCCCGGCTTAGTCATGGTTAACAACAATGTTTGATAGTGGCTAATAATGGTTGATAACGGTTGATTAACATTCATGCCATTTAATGCTAATCATGGTTAGCAGTGTATGGGATGTGTATGGATAGCACTTAATGCACGGTATAGCGGATAAACCAAGATAGATGTGGAACATAATATGGTTTCCCGTTCGGAAAACGATCTGGGATTTATGACCAGCCATGCTCATACTGGGGATGTAAGGAGGATCTAAGAGGCATATTATGGGGTAAATATGGGGTATAAGGACGAATGGAATATATATATATAATTTTATATGATATCTGGACATATATATACATATATATATATATACATACATATATATATACATATATATATACATATATATATATATACATATATATATATATACATATGATCGCCGTAATAAAAAATTGCTGTATGTGTGTGTGTGTGTCTCAGCATTGGTAATTAATGGGGAGATGTGGATATCAATGGGGGGATATTAGGGGATGTCAATAAGGATATAATATATGAAATGTACTAGTGTAGGATACAGAACAAGATGGATATTTGGTTTGTCCAAGAACTGGGGATACCCCAAATGACCGTCTCAAATCATGATTAGCAGAGTAGCAAGTTGGATTTACGAGTACTGTACTTTCGAGATTTGGTGTTCATTCAGAAAAACCCACTAAATCTTGCGAGCAAACCAAAAATCATTGCTGGGTCAGAGATTGTGCCATTGTTGTTTTCGGATAATGCAACCTTGGACAAGTCCGTGCAGGAGCCCATGCTGATTCCTGCGTTTGTGCATGTTTGTGCGTTTGCTTGTGTTGGTGACATGCAGCAACTGATGCACAAAGATATTGGGTTGTGGCAGAGGCACCGGCAAGAGCACAATGGTCCGTTCTCCAGATGGTTGGAAGCCATCACAAGCCCGGCAGCTTCACGCCCGCGCAGCTTCCCTGAGACAAACCTACACAAGATTCGTATTGCTGGGTAGATATGGGTAGATTATATATAACGACCTCACCGCGACGTAGCTGTCAAAGACGGTTAGTATCCCCCACTGGCAGTTGGTGAATGTATCGAATGCAGATGATGGGATGGCTGAGCAGCTTAGTGACTAAATGTGTGAAGCAAGAAACAAAAACGCAAGTGTGTGTTTGGTGCCCGTGCATGATCACTACTATTCATTGGATGTTGGTGGTTTGTAAATACTAGGTATATGGGTATGCTTCAAAGTCTGACATTTCAAACAGCAACAAACACCAGATGCAACAAACACCAGAGGCACAGGGTATGCTGGTATAGGTTATAGACATGTTATATAGGATTATAAATTATAGGTCTATCTAAAAATCATATATACCCCCAAATAGCCATTTTTGCAGGGAAAATGCTGCTTGACCACTGGATTTAGGGGCATCCTATTTTCAGGCCACATCATATATCAAAGTATCGTGGTGACCACATATTTACACCCAAACCATCAAACCCACGACCGCTGCAGGAGCCCCATGAGTTGGAAAATCGCACGTGGCAAGCGGGGACGTCTTTGCGCTATCAGTGCGAAGAGCCTTTCACAGGCGGGAGGTGATGCTAGTGGAAGGTCAACTATGGTTAAACTGGGCTGAATGGATTGCAGCCATGAACTGAACTTACTTGTACAAAACAGCGATAAACAGCGACAGAATGCGAGGCGTGACCCCTGAACAGTGCAGCAACAGGAACCATAGGAAACTGTACAGTCAACACCACCAGATGATCTCCGGAGGCACGATCACAGCTACCTGCGAGGACTCACGGATTTGCGGGGATTCATGGGGATTATATGAGGATTTATTATATATATATATATTATTATACTATATTATACTATATTATACTATATTATACTATATTATACTATATTATACTATAATATATATGGTGTTTTATCATCTTTCACACTAATACCATGGTCTATTGATATTGTTATATTAAACTAATGGTAAGTGCCTTGGAACGAATTGAGTTGTTTGAACATCTCTGGGCTTTTCTGGTCTTAACTTTTGACCGCGAAGCTGGGTCCATAATGATTGGGACATCTCATTGGTCATACCCAAAGTACCAGCCATTGTGTTTCTCCTTTCAGGATCATTTGCGTAGTGTCCAACAGACTTCATGTTAAGATCAAAATATAGCAAGCATTTGGAAGAAGATTGCAATATATTCATATGATTTCATATATATGTATACATGCATATATACATAATATTTCAAGATATTCCAAGATGTGTCCGCCCCTTGTGATTCTGATCTTCTGTGCTTTGGAAAGGGACGGATCACCCTCCGATAATCAAACGTAGCAGTAGAACATCCACCATTTATAGATGGCTTTCATATTTGAACTTTCATTTATAGCTAGCCACGGTTGATTACTGGAGAGTATCGCAAAATGAATTGACAGGACGGTTGCGTTTCGACTAGTGGCTGTGGGTTTGGCATTTCCCCACAATATCACTAGAACATGAAACATAATTATAGAATTACAAGGAATTACTGTAATCAACAGTTGGGTTTACCAAGTTTACCATCAAATTAACAAGAATGCTATTCAAATATGTTTGGACATGTTTGGACATACTGTAATTTTGTTTGCAAGATTACTTGTGTTCTTGCCTGATATTTTTCCCAAAAGCATCTTCGATGCTTGGGTTCTCGTTTAGTTGTTTAACCGCGTGGGGGAGCGAGCTGATTTGAACGGTGGTGTGCGGACGGTGTGGGTGCAAGGGAAAGGAAGGGAAAGGAAGGGAAAGAAAGAGAGAAAGGGAAAGGAACCGCCGCACCACCCCGTCCGTTGAAAATTGGGAACAGGGCCCTGTCATTTCAGGCATGCGTTTTCTGTAAATTCAACCAGTATGTTTTTGTGGGTGCAAAAACGCCGTTTTATTTACAGATGGACGGGTGGATAGATAGATAGATAGACAGATAGGTAGACAGATAGATGTATGTGCGTGTGAGCGTTACAACCATTCCTACAGCGCCTTGTTTGGTATTCACTATGACTATCGGTTTTATTTGAATATGTAGAAGGCGGTGCCCCCAAGTCAGAAATTGTGTTTTTACTGTACACCATGAACTTTTGCTATATCTACTTGTACCATACGCTTTAGACCTAGATATGTATAGATATGTCAGTTGTAAACCAACGTAGCCAACATAAATCAATTAATGCCAAGTTAGGATTAATAATCCCCGCGGTATTAATCAACCTCCTCTGCCCCCAAAAAAATTGTAATTTAAAAAAAGGTGGTCCCCCCGGATTAATAAATCCCCCCGATTAAAAAACCACCAGTGCTGAAATCAATGTTTTATCCAACAATTTTTATTTCCAATTCTATTTATTTCCAATTTGTTTTTACCATTTTTTTTGATCATCATTGTTATACTTAAGGTTTAAGTTGATCATTGAAAAATTCAAAAAATGACTATTCCCCAAATGATCGATTTCTAATTAAAATCTTTATAAAAATCATCAGTTTGGATAGCTCCCAAAGGGTACCCCCCATGAGCCCATGTCCCCCATTAATAATAACCATGGTTTGCCCCCGATTAATCAACCACCTTTCTGATCCATGAGATTTTAACAAATCCAATAGAATTCAATTAAGATCTAATTGACGTAAGCCATATCCAATTTTTTATGGTTCAGAGTTTCTTATTATTAAGGGGTAGTCAAGAAACTAGCCAGAAGGTACCCCCCTACCTACCTGGTGGGGGGGGGGTTGATTAATCCGATGTTGGCATTACTAATTCCCAGGTGTTTTTTGTGACAACTTTTGTTTGTTATTTATTTTTTGCTAGTCAAACGACCTCTTTGTTTATTGGGAACATTGCCTCGTCTCCCAGGACGACGGTTCCTTCCAACTCCAGGGCCGATGCGTGCGGCGGTGCACGACGCCGCCGGCGCTGCCCAACAGCATCGCTGTGTACAACAACACCTTGGCGCAGACAGGTGCCACGTCTGCCGGATGTTCGGTTAGTGTTTTTTTGGGGATTGAAACCATGGGATATGGGAAAAACACCAATAGTGTTTGAAAAACATTTTAAACCATGTTGATATATCCTTTTCCCATGAAAATGTTGAGGGATGCTAGGTTTAAAAGGATCATATATTTCATGGGAAAGTAAGATAAGGAGACAGATCACCCACAATTTGATATGTGGCACTCCTTAGGTTGCGTTTGAAAGTGGGGTTATAACGGCATATAACGGCTACATACAGGAAAAAATGTTCCGGGGAAAATAATGGTTAAGCAGTGGATGGAGGACCTGTAGGAGTATCCAATTGTGCGGCTTGTGAGGGACAAACATGGAGATAAAGAACTGGTCAACAAGCATGGTTACACACCATTTATGTTTGGGGTCAATCCTACGAAATGGGCTCTTATTGCAGGCTTCATCACGAATTTGCCAGGTACATTAATTTCATAATTCACGATTTGATATGTTGATAGTCACGTTTTTTTCCTGCAAGGGCGCTTGCCATTGCGGCCGGAAACCAATGCCCTTTCTTTTCCACCAATCATTGGTCGAAACGGTTGCCACAATATGATGATCGTTTTCGGGTGAGCCGTTGCCATAATTTTGGTTCCAACAATGACTAAGATCATTTTTCAGCAGTTAAACCTTTCATCGTGGTCATCAACAAAGAATCCTGACAGCAGTTTTGCATGCACATGAACTGACCCCTGAACCTAAGGTTTTGCTGACTTTTAACTCAACAACTGGATTTGTTTATCCACAATCGTGTTTTCTTTGTGACACTAATCATTCTGGAAGTGTTTCATTGTTTCATTTCAGGATATAAGATTCTGTCAAGCGGAAGCGGCAAAAGCAGTGAGTTTTACGATACAGGGGAAACCAAGGAGGTCTGGTTCATAAACATGGATAAAACCACGATATTATCAAGACCATTGTTTGTTCGAGAATTGTATTTATGAAAAACGTGCAGGAACTAGAGTGAACCCTAATTTCGAATAGGCAAACATGGTCAAGACCAATAGAAAAAACATACGTTCCAATATAGTTTGTTGATGTTTGTTGGTATTTTTCTTTCCGGCGCTTGAAAAAATGTGGAACTGCGGGCCGAGGTTTCTTCGAAGGTCTTCGTGTCACCTACCAATGTAGCCCAGGATACGGAGGCAATGAGGGGCTGCGGATAGTTGCGAAATCCTGTATCAGTTGGTAGATCTGGTAGACTAGTAGATGCTTTATCATGCTTTATCCATGTCTATCCCATTGTAAGAATTTTGCTTTATTTACAGTGTTTCACAGTTTCCGATATATATATATATATGATATATATATATATATATATATAGCTAGCAAATGGTGCAGGATTTCCTCAATTCACAGTACCTCGGTTGATTTTTTATTGTAGGGGCTTGTATATAGAAAATTAGATAATTAGATGATGCTTTATTGTGGATCATTACACACCCTTTTCTCAGCATACAGATGGACAAAGCAGTATGGCATGGGATATGGGTACTTTCTGTCAAAGCGGATTTGTTGCCAGGTATCTAACATTGGTTTTCTGTTGTGGAGTGTGATGGTGAACAAATCAATCCTGGTGCCCTAACTGCTCATCTGGGGGATATTTGAGGATGATCCCCAGCTGTTGAATCCCCCAGGTTGCCCTTTGGGTATGCGCGCATTCAACAGTTTATACAGTTTCTCGTGATGTTTTTCTCCATTGGAAAATATGATATTGGTACATACTGGAACACCATTTGCAACTCATTGACGTCGGAGACCATTGCCAGCTTATATAGATTACAGGATGTTACAGGTGAAACTAGTTCGCGGCCCTGGGGGCAATGCCTGAAGTAATAAGTGTCTTCAGTGACAGTTTTCTTCTTTAATTTTGTTGTTGTTGTTGTTGTCGTCGTCGTCGTCGTCGTTGTTGTTGTTGTTTGGAAGCACCATATCAGCCCTGATACTCCCCAGTTTTGTTACCTACTTTGTTTTAGTCTGTTTCTCTGAAATCCACATGTTTGCTTAAAGCCATGTGTTGACGATATAATTTTATGATAATTTATGCGATTATGAACCATGTGGATTCAACCACATTTAATTAATATTTGACATCATGTAACTGTGTTAGTGGAATCCGCATGTATCCAGCAAGTTTTGGCGGGTGAACATGGCTCGCTTTTCCTGATCAGCCTCAGTATTTGATTGAAATATCTGGAGAAATGATGTCAAAATCATTTGTAAAAGCATTTTTCAACTCTGAATCTGATTGAATCTGTAGTTTTTTGGGGATTTCGTACCACGGCAGGTACGCTCGTGGCCACCTGCAGGGAGGATGGCAAGTACAGCTGCTCGGCGCTTTAGGGTTCAACGGCACGACTTCGGAAACTCAGAGGATGTTTAAAAACCTCCACTGGATGGATGATATATAACAATATATGATACTGTAATAGATAATAGTAGTAACAATACTAATGGATAATAGATGATAATAGTAGTAGTAAAAATGATATGCATATCAATATTATGATGATAATCGGGAAACATGAATAAATTAATTACATCAAAAACATTTTTTATCAATAACTATTTCTAATAGAGAACATGATGATAATCCAGTGGGTGGACAAGAATAACGATAATGTAAATCATAATGATAAGGGTAATAAGAGTAAACTGGAAACAAACAGTATGTAATTAGTAATAGTAGATGGCAATGATTATTTTCCTTAGAAAAAAACGATGATATTATGATAACAATCCAGTGGATGGAATGGGAGGGGTAGACTATGTCCAGACAAGCGTAAATCATCCCATTTACATGGTGCCAACATGGGATTGATGGGTTTATATGGGTGTAATGGGATTTAAGAAAATATACTCTATATATATATATACTGTACATATATATTATAGGTAATAGGTACATGTAATGGGATAATTTTGGGAGATATCACCAACTTAATATGATGTTTTCTGGATAAACTTATCAACTTACCAGTAACTTAACAGTTTCTTATGGGCCCATTGAAATCCAGTACCACTTAGTTCGAGAATTGACCACCTTTGAGCTGGGACCCATTACATAGATCTCACGCTTGTGATCTTGCCCCCATATGGGGCTGTCCGAAAATGGGGAAAAAAAGGTCCCCGAAATGGCCATTTACCACTAGATTATACTAGATTTGGATCATACAGAGGCCTCATGAAAAAGTGTGTTGATATTTTCTGGGATGCTATGAATCACGATTTCTTCTGGTATGTTTGGCGTGTTGTTTCCTGTTGTTCGTTTTTGTGGTTTTTTGGAGTGCAATGTACTGATATCATTTAATGCTCTGCAATGTGATGCGCCACATGATGTCAATGCATTGATGAAGGAGTAAATCTTACTGGTGCTTAGCAGGGAATTTTCGGGAATGATCCACAATAACTATCAACAATCATCCCATTCCCTCCATTCCCATCCATTCCCTACTAAGCACCAGTAAGAAATTGATTATACAAGGTGGTGCCCCCTAGTTATAAATTGGTTTATAAACCCCATTAACTATGGATATATCACCTATAAACCATAGTTATTGGAGTTATAAACCAACTTAGCTAACTATGGGGCACCACCTTGTACTGAACCGTTCTGCAAGGCAATTTGTGAGAATTTCTTGCCATGCCTTGGGTATCGTATTCTGTGGTCTCGTCCATGAACTTCGATTTGGTTGTTGGATTCATTGCTCATTGAAACATGCATTGTACCACAAACCCTCCGGTAGTTAAACCGGGCAATGGAAAATCTGTAATTTATAAATGGATTCCCCATTAACCCCTATGTTTTTAGGTGATTTTCCAGCTAGCCATGTTTGATTACCAAAGGGTACTTCACTAGTGAAATGTCATTCTAACATAGGCTGAGTCTCCCAGTTCCAAGCTGCGAGGTGTTGAAGGCGGCTGCAAGCTGCGCTGCACCGATCTGCAGCGTTTTCTGCAGAGGGAGTTTGGCGCATCCTGGAAGGTGAGGGGGTTGGCATCTCTTGGCTGGTTGGTGGTTTGGAACATGTTTTATGTTTCCATCTATTGGGAATAATAACATATAATAACCCCAACTGACGAACTCATATTTTTCAGAGGGATAGGTCAACCACCAACCAGTTGGTTTTTCGGCTAAAAAGGATAGCTTTATGGTACATCTATCACATGTGTCTCGCTGTTAGAATCCCCGAACTTTTTCTGGAGAGCTTTCGATGCGACATTTTGATCGTTTGAAATGGCATTGCCATGGATTACCCAAGGGTATCTACAATGAATGATAGTTATAAAATGGGGGTATCATTAATGGTATCTAAAATTAATGGTATCTACCCATGGTTTATAAACCAACTGCTAGCTGGGGGTCGCCACCTTTTTTTTTCCGAGTTTCGATGTAGATCCCAGGTTTTAGGACCAAGTTCTTCGACAATTCCCGTTCCAAACTTTTGGATTTTGACTATTTAGGTTTGTAGGATAGGGTGATGTGGTAGACCGATTGTGTGGTTTGAGTGGAGATTCCTATTGAATAAGGTGAAAATTGTGGTACTCTGTTTTGGCGTGCCTAAAAATGTTGGGGGTTTAGATAAAACAGTGTATATATGTACTGTAAGCCCAATGATGATTGATTTATGTGCCCTTTTCGTTGAATAAAATTTCAATGTTGGTTGGTTAACAACCCTCAAACCATTTCTTCAGGTTTGGTGTGAAAACAGGGTGCCCCAAATCCATGGGTTGATTATCATGTTCCTGATCAAAATGAGCATAAATTGGGGGAGTACCACCCCATACACAGAGTACCACCCCATACACACCCCAACGACTCAGACTCAGATTATCTGGTTGGTGGTTTGGAACATGGCTATTATTTTCCATTTCATATATGGGAAAATCCTTCCCATTGACTTTCATATTTATTCAAGATGGTTAAAACCACCAACCAGTTATTAGTGATTTATTGGGTGATTTATCCCAGTGGCTTCCCATGAGATCCCCATTTACTGATGATTCTCCTCAATTTTGATGCTGATTTCTATCATGGAAATATCCCCACCCCAGAGATTCCCAAGGGGCCAGAGATCTCCCAGAGATCTCCCAGAGATCTCCCAGAGATCTCCCGGAGATCTCCAGGACGAGCTTCACATGAATTCTTCCGAGAACCTGGATCTCGCGGGAACTGGGCAGGTGACACCTGAGGGGGTTTGGAATGGTGCTATTTGAACACAGAATGCGGATATAAAATATAGAATATTTAGATACAACAAGTAATATTTATATATATATATTTATATAATATATATATATATATCTGGTTGCTGGTTTGGAACATTTTTTATTCTTCCATATATTGGGAATAGTAACCCCAACTGACTAATACTTTTCAGAGGGGTTCAAACCACCAACCAGATTTAGATATAAAAAGTTGATATACATGAGCTAAAGATTGGACTAGTTTTGATATGACGGAATATTCATGGGAAACATGGGGGGCTATAATATGATTTGCCATGGTTGTGACTGAAATCGTTTGAATGATTAATATATATATATATGTATATCACATATTATTAATTTATATTGTAGAGCTTCGCACACCGGCGATGCCATAAGGGTTGTTGATCATGATGGATTGAGCAGCAGACATGCGGAAAACATGGATATCAGGGGTATGAAAGGGATGTAAACCAACAAACGGATTTGGATTTTCCGAAAGATGCTACGATGAAGTCTTGACGTCGGGATGGATTTGGATGCCATTTGTGTGCAGCTGCGCGCTACACTAAGAATCAGTCAAAAGTTGCCCCTACCCAGATGATATACTGTACATTCCTGTACCAAAAACTCCCTAAAAAGTTGACCTGAATGAGACACGATACAACAGAACTTAGCAATTTCTAGCCTGAAAATTTGGCTCCTGATGTTTTTATTTTCGTTGATTTCCCTGATTTCCCTGGCCGCCTTCGCTATCCCCCTGGGTCCAGGCGGATCTGGTCCCACTGCGTTGTGGCGTGGGCCTGGAGGGTCAGCCTTTGGCAGCATGCCATGAGGGCAAGTGGCGCCTGCTAGGCGCGACAACGTGGAGGTTTTTAACGGGAGAATCAACCTTGCTGAATGTTGAAGTGCCATTGTTGGACTAGTTTGATATATCCAACTATGCTTTATGATGGTTTATGTTAAATATTCATATGATATGATTTGTTGTGGTGGTTACATGAGGTTATGAACCAAGAAACATGACTGGAGAGCACCACCTTGTATGATTTTTAATGAAATATGGTATTTCGTAGATACCTGAAATGAATTGAGTTTTTATGTAAAACCCAGGTTTTGGAGATGTTTTGCGTAGTTCACTTGGACCAAACTAGAATTCAGCGAAAGATCAGCGAAAGCTTCATCTTGGAGTCATTTTGGAGGGAGACGGACCTGTTTGGCCCTGGATGGTGTGCAATCAGACAGGGCGAATTTTGATGATTTCCCAGCAGCCCGCCATGGTTGATTACCGGGTATGTTTGAACGTAGATGCTTGTTGCTTTTACAAAAACTCCGCTAATTCAACATTTTTGGCAGTTGAAAATGGCCCATTTGTCATTTACCATATATATATAGTAAAAGTGGCGATTTCCATTAAAAAAAAAAACCTGTTTGTTTCACCAGATGGCCAGTTGTTAAAAAAGGTACCGTGTGCCATCCTGAGATTGCCGCCTTGGCCGGTACAGGTGATGCCTGCCGGCCCTTCCAAACCTCACAGGGATGCAGGTGCCCCCGGTTGTGTCCGGTTTTAGCCACGAAGAGACGAAGCCAGAAATGACAGTTGAAAATGGATGGGGAATGATGGTTAAATGATGGAAATGAGATTGTTTTGTTGGAAAAAATAATCCCCATAAACGATCATTGACAGTTGAATCATTTCAATGATGTCGTTTCCTTAAAAGTGCAGGCCGAGTGACTAAGTGCGAGGCATGGCCATTTTGAAACTGCAAAACTTCGGGGATCTTTGGGGCTGACGTGGCTAAATCCACGACATGTTTTAAATAGACTTCACGCTATAAATCTTGGCAAATCAGCACATGATTTTCTCAATCTGTTGGTGTTTGAGTTGTGATGCGCACCAAGCATTGTGTATTCTTCAATTCAGTATGGACATGTTCAGGGTGCAGGAACCACATCTTGGCAATCTTCATCCTCCCCATGACATCGTAGAAAAATGCACCCAATCATTGGCATCTGTTGGCACCTGCAAGGTGTAAGCTTCGATGGAAGTACTGCAAGGGGCTTTTCCAGAGTCTTGGCAGATTCGGTCCTAGGTCACCCCTATGGCGCCAGGCACTGTAACAAGAGACCCTCGGATTTCACCACCTGTACCCTCTGGTCCAACGTGGCCGGAAAGTCCCCGAAGTAAATGTAGCTTTGAATGGGAAGAAAACATCTGATAAATGGCGGATTTTCAATTGCCATGTTTGATTTCCGGAGGGTATCCGGAGTGATTGCTGTTCTTGTTGCTTCTGTTTTCATCACCACTCGAGTTTTGGACTCCACATGTGCCGTATGTTTCAACCTAATTGCACCAGCATTCTCGCAACATCTCATAACCCATCTCTGAATGGGATAGACCATGACCCCAATAAGATATGGTAACTTGCTTCCCAGCATAGGATATCATAGGATGACCCAAGAGCCCTGGCCGAGGGCCCAAGGGCCCCCAGATTTATTTCGGTGAACCTGGATGGGTAATGCCGACGCTGTGTGTTTATCGTGTGTCTATAACACTCCTTAAAATGTAGGCTAAAGAGGCTAAAGATCCGATATTTCTCATGAACATACATGATTGCGCTTATCACTCAATCGATATAAATCGAAAAAAGCTTAATGATATCCGGTATCAGTTGTTGATGAGATATCCAGATTTTGGTTACCCATGTGATTAACTAGTACTCAAATCCCATGGTCGATTGCCATTCTCCGCGAGCCACGCCATGTATTGGGGTATGGGGATGGTCATCAATCCATTTTCACAGGGATTTATGATCTATGACAGACAAACATGATGACCCTCTGGTAATCTAACATAACTATGGAAAGATCCACCATTTTGAATGAGACAATCAACTATTTCTATGGCCAGTTTCAATAGCTTTTTGTATGTTTACCAGGCCGGGTACCCATGATGTTTGGATTCCCCATGACATGGGACGACCGTCCCCCAGGAACAAGTGCATCCTGTGGCACGGCTGCCACGCGGCCAGCGAAAACGACGCGCTCAGCTGGTGTCAGGCGACGGTGATGAACCGCTGGGGGGCCTCCAAGTCACTAAACCACTGGTTTCTATGGGGTATATTTCATATTAGGGGGAAGGGATGTTTTTAAACCTGACTAAGGGGTAAATCATCAAAGAGAATCATGATTCAGCATCAAAAATGGCGATTGAAAGTGATTGATTCAATATATATACTTGCTCCTCAACCAATAATGGGGAACCCACATGCCAGCTGCGACTATATGAATTGGGGGATCAACGTCCAGTTGCATCGCCAGGTGGTCCGGGGGTGAACATTAGTGACATTCGGTTGGACACACGTGAATGACACTGTTTAAGTTCAACGTTTGTAAGACCCACTATTACGGTTATTACGGTCAAATTCCCTGGGACCCCGAATGATAGAACCCTAGGATGTGATAGGGGGTTGGCATCAAAGATTGTTGACCAAAAGATTGGCAAAAAGCGGACAAACAGTCTATTTCATCCAAATTTATCTTGCAGTTTAGGTATCTCTGATGATAAGCCTACCCAAAGAGATCCGAAGGGCATAGCCACCATTGGTAATGAGAATTCTTAGTGCCATCACAATGAATCTCAAAAGAGGAACTATGTCCATTCATTGGCTCTTGGTCCATTCATGATGTTACGAACAGCGTATCATTGGGAGTTGTTCAATCTGGAGGCTCTTGATTCATGATGAAGTCATATTGGGGGTTATGCCTACCCAGCTACAATACCTATGAGACGGAATTCTCGACCTCAAGAACCCATCGATGCGGACAAAAACATCTCCGGCAATCTACCCTGGAAGATAGCTGCTATCCCCACTGAATGTTGCTGACCTTTTTGCAATGAGAAGTGCAGGCGGTTGGTTCCACCTGAAGAAATGGCTTTGGGAGATGCTTTTTCCTGTCCGGAAAGTGTAACTTTCCTATTTGTTTGTCAAGTCAGGAGCTGGCCTATTGTGGGAGTTTGATGGATTTTGCATACGCCATATGCATCCATATGCATCATACAGCTGTGTTTCGGATTGAAAGCAAATCTCCACTGGTTGCTTCAAAGACATTCCAAAGTTCGAAACACAGGCTCCATGGTTGCTTCAAAGCATTCCCAGTGACTCATCCAGTCGACTCGCAGTCGAGTTCTAGGTGGAAGCCAACACTTGCGGCCGAAACACCTGGGACTATTGCGTGGGAGAAGGTCTTCAGGAAGCCACTGAGGTGCGGTTTCCGTTTCCCTGGCATAAAGCTACCATGGGGATGGTTTCTACCATGAAAATGTTGTTGGGGATGGATTATGAAAGTGGGTTTATATGGGTTTACATTACAGTAGAGTCCACAACTCCGCAACCATCTGTTAGTATCAGACGCATTTCTGGACTAAATCTCCATTAGTTCCCATATATATATATATGTGTAAGTAACATCAGGTCTAAACGTAAAATTGCTCAATTGCTCCATTGCTCCGTATATAGAAACTATCAGTTTAAATCAGTACAAAAGTATTACGCAGAAGGAAATTGTACAGCATTTTTGCATACCCCTGCCAATTTCCTCTGCAAAGTTTTTCCCCCACATCTTTGTGTGGGGTTCTTGTTTTTGGTTGTGCACTCGCGTCCGCTCCTCCTCCCGCCCCTCCTACTCTCTCACACACAACTCCCTCACACACAACTCTCTCACACACAACTCCCTCACACACAACTTACTCACACACAACTCTCTCACACACAACACTCACACACAACTCTCTCACACACAACTTGCTCACACACACAACTCTCCCACACAAACCACTCGCACACACAACTCCCCCCACACACAACACTCTCACACACAACTCTCCCACACACACAACACCCTCACACACAAATCGCTGTGGCAGGCGTGGCGCTTTATGGCACTGGGCTGGCTCTGGTGGCGCGCTTGGTTCCCGTTTGTCGCCGTTGACGCCGCGGCTGTTTGTGTGGCAGGCATGGCATTTGGAAGCATCTGTAGAGTGAAGAGAAACGGAGATGAGAATAAGAAGATGAAGAGGAACAAAAGATGAAAAACGAAGACTTGAAGAGAAAGGGATTCAAGACCCGTGAAACAATTTCCCCTTCCCCCGCCAGCTCACACTGGGTGATTTCTGACTTCATGACCTCCACCTCGCAGATGAAAGTTTCCTGAGCTATCCACAGGGCAAATGGGATCATAAATTTGAAGACATCACATGTCCAAACGTGGTTCCTGGTTGAAAGTAAAACAGCACCCCATAAAAAAAAAAATACACATGAAACTCATGAAAGATTATTGAGACATGCTTCAGGATCCTACCCACAGCACTTGACGATTTCTTGAAGTATTTTACCCCGATTCCCCTTACCCTTAGCCTTCCCACGGTTGAAGATGAGAATTTCATTTGAAACCTTTTTTGGTGCCATCGGCTCGCGGGGTTCTGGTTCGCAGATCAATGGCTGGTGCTGTTGGGCACCATCCGGGCACCTGAATGGGATGAGAGGCCAATAGATTGGAAAGGCTCGAAGGGTTGAATGGTTCAGCTGTTGTGCATCAGGAAACAGAAGATGCACACATTCTTCAGCATAGTCTTCATAACATAAACATTGGGATCGACAGGCGGTCAGAGAATGAATGTTTGGGGATCTGAGGTGTCCGCAAAGAAATGCAGAACCCCCGAAACCCTCATGTCTCCGAAAGGACTGGGGATGAAGAGTTGGGTCTTCATTTGGACAAATTACGAAGTTTCTTGGCTGACCGGCCTGGGAAGTGGGAAGATAGTGTGCCACACCTATGGGGTCTTTTTTGTAAGGGGCTCATCTCAAACAGATTTCAATGTGAGGACTGGAGGGGCATGTTGAACAAAAAGGAACCTTGTTCAGATTGCAAGTCTGAAATGATAGTAGTTGTGGATGCCGCTGCTCTGATGAGGCTTTCATAGCTGTGATCAGGTAGTGCAAGGCAAGCCGCTGACAGCCTCAGAGTCAAAAAGATGTGGTCTTTGATGCATGTGCGTCAACACTTTCGAATACCTAGGGCGGAACATCTTATGACAGAGGCTGTGCCAATCGCGGGTCAGGCACCCACTCCTAGATCTACGTGCAGGGATGCACAGAGGGCAGCCCGCAGCCATGGAGCCTGTAACCTTCAGCTTTGCACAAGTACTCTGGGAATGTCTGGGGGCTTGATGGGTTCTGGGGCGACCCCGCTGACCATGGCAATGTCAATGACAACGGCGACTGCAGCAGTTGGAGCTGCATCGACTTCTGCAGCGATCGCAGGAGCAACAACTGCAAAGACAGCAGTTGCAACATCGCCCATTTGGGCTCCAGTGGTCACTGGGGCTGCAGTGGTTGCAGCTGTCTTAGCAGTTGCCGCAGGAACAGCTACATTTCTGCAGTTCGCATGTGAAACCCAGGACTCCATGGACGCTAAGAGCGCATCGGCAGACCCTGTTCCAAGAATTTGCGCCAAAGGAACCTACAGCATGCCACTTGCCAATTCTTCCAAAGGCTGGGTGAGGGGCTACAACGGCCTTGTTTTCAAATGCACCCTGCACTTTGTGTGGCAGGCGTGGCACTTATGGCACTGGGCTAGCTCTGGTGGCGCGTTTGGTTCCCATTTGTCGCCATGGACGCGGCAGGCGTGGCATTTGGAAGCATCGACCTCCATTCTGTGTGGCAGGCGTGGTACTTGGCGCAAGTGTCTTGGCGCAACTGTCTTTTGCCACACATGGCACACAACAATTTCACACACAACTCTTTCACATACAACTCTCTCACACATAGCTCTTTCACACAATCTCTCTTCCACCATCTCCACGCTACTCATACCCACTTTCTCACACACAACCTTCTCACGCAAACAACTCTCTCACACACAACTGACCCCCACAGGTCTCTCGCACACAACTCTCTCATACGCACCTCTTTCACACAATCTCTCTCCCACCATGTCCACGCAACTCACACACACACACTTTCTCACACACAACTTGCTGACACACAACCTTCTCACAAGCAACTCTCACGCAATTTTCTCATACGTACCTCTTTCACGCAATCCACCGCCTCCACAGAACCCACACATACTTTACTTTTTCAAACGCATATTATAAACCTTCTCACACACAACCTTCTTACACAGAACTCTCTCACTCGATCTGTTCCACCATCTCCTTTCTCTTGCCTGCCTTTCCCATCCCGTCTTCACCTTTCTTTTGCTACTTATTGGGAGAAATTGACATGTGGGGTTATCTGGTCCTTTAATTTATCAATTACGCCTTTTGGTTGCATTAGAAACTGGTGTGCTGATTCCATAGAGGTGTATTTTCTGGTTCTGATTCTATAGTGAGCCTCTTGCGGGGTTTTGGACCAAACGTCCTCGACATGGTGGTTCTGATTCTATAGAGGGTAATTTTTGTTTCAAGAGCCTGATTTTGTCATTGTAGAGAGTGTTATTCTTGTTATCAAATTGGGCAAGTAAGAAGATCTCTGCTCTCAAGTTCCTTTAATTTTATTTATATATATTGTCAACAATGGTTGATGATATCAACGAATAGGATTTGAGATTTGTGCCCCTCCCTCCTCATGTGGTTCCTCACTTGCCTCTCCAAATACACATGAAGAGCTGTTTTGAACCCTGCTCCCCTACATTTATTGCATGAGGTGATTAGTTCGGGTTTATAGGGTTCCAAAAATAGTAGGACAAAGAAGCAAACAATTTTCAAATTGCGTGCCTGTTGTCACCTATTGTCTACAAAGGACTTGAAAACATTATTTTCCGATGCGTTTTGCAGATGGGCCAAGTCAACATTGAGAAAAACCCGTGTGCACCGTGCCTTCTCAAAGGCTCTGATCCTATAGAGGGGAATTCAAGAAAAATGGTGCATTAAGTCAGTACCCCGTACTCCTAGATTCTATAGAGGGCCATTTTGATGAGGTTTGTGGATTCTGTAGAGGGAGGGGGGGTGTATACATTCCCCATTTATCCGTTTCAATAGAATCTGTGAGTACAGGGTAATAACTGAATTCGAAGGGACATATTTTTGCCAGGTCGGTAATTCCATGAATTTCCCCGAATTGGATGAATGATATGAATATGAATGCCTTTTATTTGAGATCAAGAAACACCTGGACCCATTTCGAATGGAAAAGAGGGTTCCACCGGAAGCAAGGTTGTTATGCCATCGGAAACCCGCGCGGTGTTCCTCCGCTTCGGGCTTTGCGCCGGGGCGCGCCTGGGGCGGATGGCCGGCGAGATGTAGGGTATAAAGATACCCCATTTATTGATATTTATAGATGCTGGGTTTGAATTGCCTTTTTGTTGGGAATTTCCATTTCTCCAATGCCATGGTCATTGACGTTTTACCGTAATAGGAAATCATCGAAGTTGCGGTAGCAATAGAATTTGAATTGGTTGGTATCAGTACAGAACCATCCAGTCTCGGGGTTTCATAGAAGTTCATTGGTTTGATCCATGACTATTGCTTGATGCCCCCGTTAGTGACAAAGTGGCAGAAAATACCACCTGGTTCAGGCGTTTGGTTGCGGACTACACTTGCATCAACTAGTTTACCAAGAACACCAAGGGTATGACATCTCTATAATCGGATGCTGCCCCCATTTTATCACATCTGATAGCTGAAAATGGCCACGTATAATATCTGGCGGTGCCAGCCCAAGAAAAAGGGATGAATGCGTGGATGAGTATTCACGAAGAAGACCTATCACCTTATGTGAACAGAAGGGTATAGGGCGCCGTTTGGTTTTGATCCTTAGGCTGATGAACCTCATAAGAAAGCCTAGTTGCTCATGGTTTGTATAGTTACAACATTACAAAACCATCATATTATTTAATTTAAAAACAATAACACCCAAAAAGATGGAACATTAAATGTATTCATATTTATTTATAAGCCTTATTCTAGCATCATTTTACTCTTGAATCTTTTTGCTGGTCAAAACGCAATCATCAAACCATCTAATTCACACCATAATGACAGCCACAATAAACATATACATAAGACATATTAAAACATTACATAAAACCCATCAATTTCAGATGGAATTCCCTCCGGCACTGGGACTGGACGGACTGATGGGACGGGACGCGACGCCTCGAAAGGCAGTGGTCCTTTTGGCGATTGCCCTGCTGTGGATTTGGAAGCTTCGACTTGGACGAGGTCCCAGGGTCCAAGGGCGCTTATGCTTCAGACCACCTATGGCGGACCGTCAATTTGGGGATGATTCAGATGATTTATTCTGGTGTTATATTGTGTTTACTAACATGAACATATATGAAAATTATAGGATGCGTATGCTCTGGATGAATTCTAGTGACCTCGCTGTGTAAACAATTAGCAACCTCACGTCGTAACGTCACTGGAATGATGCTCAGAAAGGGGAATCATTCTCAAGTTGCTGTACTTCAGCTATTTCAGGTCAGTGAATTGGTATAATTCAGCCAGATATATCTATGGTATTCTATGGTTCATGGGATTTATAAACCAAATTACAACTGTGGTTTTACTGAGCAGGAGCTGCTAAGCCCCTGTTGACTGATGATTATATGGGGTTCTACTATCCAAAGCTACCCAAGTTTTGTCGGGATGCAGTCGCAATCCATGAGGTGGAAAATCTGTTTTTAACCTAGTAGTGAAAAGGGAGAACAGAGGGTACTGAACATTTGTCGAATAGCGAGTTGTATGATGTATTTGATCATCTTGTGGGATTATTGTTTCAGAAAGGGACGCTCTCAGTCCCCACGTTTCTCAGTCCCCACGTTTCTCAGTTCCCACGTTTCCACATGTCTGGACAGACGACGTGACAGATTACATATGAATCTTTGTTAGGAAAA
This sequence comes from Cladocopium goreaui, assembly GCA_947184155.2. Lineage (NCBI taxonomy): Eukaryota > Dinophyceae > Suessiales > Symbiodiniaceae > Cladocopium > Cladocopium goreaui. Next base: position 120,248 of record CAMXCT020001345.1, read on the forward strand.
ATGTTACGTCTACGGAATTCATGCTTATGAATCTGTAGTGTCACTAACAAGCAGACTTGAGGAACACCTGACTCTGATTATATTTCTAATTCACAGGAAAGAAAGAGCCACACAGAAAACAAACGAAAAACAAAAAACATTGGGCTGACCCCCCCCTTTACCTCTCCCAAGACGGCCTATAGAGCAAACCCAGATATATTTTTTCTTGTCGTGGAGCTTCTTACATTTGTGTTCTGTTCTTGTTCTTGTTTCTTGCTATTTTTCTTGTTTCTGTGGATATCTCATATGCTTACCTGATGCGTCCTGATAATTTGCTTTGAAGAGTGTTTGCAAACGCAACGGACAGGCGTATAAACTAACAAGGTAGACATACCATAGAAATCCCATAAGAACCCAGTGGAAATCATATAAGAATAACATATGAGACTGTAGCAGATAACATGGCCCAGAGAGCCACCTAGAGCCACCAAGATAGCCCAGCTAGGGGAGGGGAGGAATCATCTGAAAATATCATAGATATAACATAGAATTAGTATAGGTACCACAAAGAAATCCCATAAGAATATCATAGATTTCCCTCAGACATCTCATAGGAATTCCATAGAAATATCATAGACATACCATAGAAATCCCATAAGAACCCACTGGAAATCCCATAAGAATACCATACGAGGCTGTAGCAGGCAAGATGGCCCAGAGAGCCACCTAGAGCCACCAAGATAGCCCATCTAGGGAGACACTGTCCTGTCTCCTATTCTGTTTGATTGGTCTCTGCCCCATAGTAAGCAGACTGGGATCCCCTCCATTGCTTCGATTTCCCATGGCCTTGACAAGAAAACAAAAGGAGAACAGGTATAAAGGGAACACGAAGAATAAGATGATAAAAAATCTGGATGGCTCTCTGGGCTATCTTGCCTCAAGCAATGTCATCTGTCTCTAGGTGCCTCTCTGGGCTATTTTGTCTATTACAATGTTGTCTGTCTCCAGATAACTCTCTGGGCTATCATGTTTGCTGCACACTCGTCTGTACCTTGGAGGCTCTTTAAGCCATTGAGTCTTCAGCCTCATCCTTGTCCGTTACACGTGCATCTGTCTCTTGGCAACTCTCTAGGGTATCTTGTCTGCTAGAAAAGTCATTTGTCTCTAGTTGGCTCCCTGGGCCATCATGCATGCAATCATACTTGAATGTTCAACCAAATAAGGATCACGATCCATATTCTGCAAAAGGTCAAAAAAAATTAAATAACAATATCTATAAAACGACAATAAATAGAATTATATTCACGATACTTCTAATCTGTAGTTCAGCTGCAACAAATTCCGGATCGCTTGTCACACTGCCAGCATCCACTCATGCTGTTTGTTGATTCTGACTGTGCTTTCTCATGTGCAGTCTGGCTCTGCATATCGCTCGCTCTATAAACTTGTGTAAAAGATTCTTCGAAGCAATGGCCTCTGGACCACCTCCTATGCTTTCCGATACCCAGCGTTCCATGAAGAGGACAATGGCGCGAGATGGGATGGTGCGGAAATATGACGAGATCATTCTGCGCTATGCCAATGTTCAACCTTTCATCCCTCGCGTCGATGACATCGTGCCAAAGAACATCTGGGAACGACAAATGCAACGAGCCAGAGAGCTGTTACGTTCCATCCAAGTCTGTGACGAAGAAGGCCGTCGGCAAGATCTTCACCGCATCGTTCGTCGACTTTGCCCATTCGAGGTCGATGAGCATGCTCGTTTTCGTCCGATGTTACCTGATCCCGCTGATGACTGTGCAGATAGTGAATGGATCAATGCCAATCTTCTTTTCTTGCAATTAGTATGGACTTGATCGTCTCGGGCGATTGTTCCAGTGATGCCACATTTATGAACACGTCATGGAAAGACGTATCAGCATATGTCTCTCCGTGCTAGCGATTGGACTTGGATGGTCGGAAAAGAAATTACGTGCACGCTGTCTTGCGTTGCATGTTGTCTTCCAAACATTCTCGAAACTCTGCATTCATCATTGCATGTCAACATTGGCAGCCGCATTTTTGATTTGTGTTAGATGTTGTCTTTCGAGTGTTCTCGACTGTCAGCATTCATCTTTGCCTGTCAAGTATTGGTCCGCATATTACTTATGTGCGCATGAACTTCGACAGTCTCGTCGATCATGTTTGTGTTTCATATGTTTACTCTCCCGCAGCACGCCTGACCAGCTCACGAACTTCCTAAGTTTTGTCTTTTGTGCGTCCATCGTTGCTCATGTCTGAGTCAGTGGGGTTGACTCAAGAGATCGAGATGGCGATGGACGCCGACTATCCGGATGGAGCACATCTCCAAGCCTCATCGCCCGAAGTGCAACCGCCCGAAATCGATGCGCCTCCTGCGAAGCGTCTACGTGGTCGTGATCTGTTTCTCGGACGTATGTTTCCAGCTTTCCAGTATTCGGATTTCTCTAGCCATACAGTTTCGTATTTCATGTTGTTCATATGGCTGTGGCAGACCGCTTCATAGACTTGAGTTGTCTCCTGCTTTTCTTTCAGGTTCCGTGCGTTTTCCGATGTGCAGCGCTCTGCCCATCTCGCTCCTCCTCCTCCTGATGTTCGACCTGAACAAGCCAAATCACTCTTGGATGTATGGAAGAACTATCGCACATGGGGTAGCAACAATTATCCAAATCTTCCTGTCCATGTTCGCACAATGATGGAGCTCATGAACTGCATCGCATCCATGAATGTTTCCAACTACCAAATGTCGACGAAGCAGAAGCTTCTTCTCATTATGCTTGTTGATGGTGAACACTGGCGTGCACATGATCGTCAAATGTTCTACTATGAGAATGGTGTGTGGAAGATGAAGCCGTCTCTCACCATCGAAGTCTGGGATCTATTTCTTGCTGTTGAAGGTTTGTTGTTGACCGTCTCGAAGCACTTCGAAGATCAAGAAGGAGATGCAAGACCAGCATGGAATTGGAATGCTATTCGGGATGTTGTCTCTAATACGATCCAAGGACATGTCCATGACGCTCTCCATTTCTTCGGGAATGTGGCCAAAGAAGCAAGTGACCATCCGCGGCAAGTCACATCCAACAAGGCATGGAAAGCACTTTGTCTTCGTCGATGTGCAGACATGCTAGCTTCATTCCGAGTGAATTGGGATTCGAACAAGGTCCAGTCACTCTCAAAGCTTTTTCTTCTTGAATGGGATACTCCATTGCCAAAGTCACAGGGTGTTTGCTTCAGAGACGTGTACTTGGATGCAGATTGGAAACCTGCAAGCAAAAGCCCGTCCAATGACTGCTAAATGCATGTGGACTATGCCTTCTACATAGAAAACCTCTTGCAGGAGTATCCGAACATCAATCTCCAACAGCATCAAGAAGGATTACGTTTGTTCTTGGAGTCGCTCTACTTTCAGAACGAACATATCTTTCAAGTGAAACTTTGTTTTTACATGCCGCATTCAAAAAGGCTTGCACTTCAAAGATGATCTTCGAGATTGGCAAAGGCGGCGATGGCAAGGGGATGGAAGCTTATCTTGATCGTGCTGTATTAGGTGAAGATCAATCTGCAACTTTGGATTGTGGCGTGTTCTTGGATCGTCAGGAGTTCCGCAAGTCTGCCGAGTTTGCATGGAACAAGGCGAATGTGCGTATCCAGGAAATGGATCAGCACGCAAGATTCGTTGCAGATCTTTGGAAAAGATTCATCGTCGATGAAGAAATAGATTGTCGTGTCAATTATGGATTTACATCCAAACGACGATTTGGGTCATCTATGAAAGTTCAGGAACTCAACTTTGAGAACATCCCGACCATCGAGGAGTGTCGAGATCGACTCCAGGCTTGTCTCAAGCGTCGCATCGTTTGCTTTCGTATGGGGAAGGCTCGCTTCGTGCTTGACGACCATGCAGTGAACTATGAACACGGGGTTTTCCGTCTCATTCCGCAAGATGAGCTGGTCCCTTTCTTGACACATCCTGCAACGGCTTCATGTTTCTTTCGAGATTGGTGCTTGCCCTTCTTTCAGGAAAACTCTTTGGATGAATGTTTGAAAATGATCCTGGATCTTAGCCATGTACATGAGGACTTGGTCAACGACACCAATTGGTTGGCTTCTCGCTTGTCCGGCTGGAATGGCCCTCCTCCAGGCACAGACATTGACCTCCAGACAACGACGAATTGATCACGATCGTGCATCGGAAAACGCCCATGAAGACATTCATCAAGGAGTATCTCATTTCAAAGGTTGAAGATATTCCAGGAGCTGTGCAGTCTACCCGTGGTCGACGAACCAAGTTGCAGTTCTTTCTTTCTGCCTTGGATCACTCCACCATCAAACTCTTTCGTCAACATGATCAGCATGCTTTCGAGAAACTCTTGGTGGATTGGGCTTCTTTGGCTGCAGCTATGGATGCTCATGGTGGTGCGCTTGCTTTCGGTCAGTGGAAAGATTGGGGCTGCACCTTTGATCTGCGGCATCTGCAGCAAGAATGGGAGTCAAATCTCTTTGTGGACTTGCAAAATGAATGTCAAGGAAATGTCACGCATCACGGAAGTCTCTCATCTCAAATCCGGCCGACTGTAGCAACATTGCAGGAAACAGTGGACTTGGAGGCTTTGCAAGCCTACTTGGAAAGTGGCTCAGACAGAAGGACTTCGCAGCTTCGGGCCTATGTTGATCGTCATGCTTCTGAAGGAGTTCGCGTGGGGCGCTTTTCTACTGTCTCTGTCGGGTACTACAAGGCCCCCAATTATGGTCGTTTACTTGCTCGTGGCCCTGCTGCACAAAAACTCACTCGAGAAGCTCGTGGAAAAGCCTTCCCCCATGCCATTGAGATTGATGCAGCTTGTTGCCATCCTCGTCTTCTCTTGCGAAAACTTCGAGATATGGGATTGGACGAGGCAGGTAGTTTCCAGATGCTTCGTCTCTTCTGTGAGAACTACAAGTCATGGCGGTCAGTTTTGGCTCAGTATCTTTGCGTTGATGTCCAGGAGGCAAAAAAGGAACTTCTCCGCATCTTCTACGGTGGCAACCCGCGTTTCGATATTCCATGGCTCCGCAAGCTTGGGGAAGAAGTTCAGGCAGCTGCTCATCTGATTCTACAAGATCACAGACATACTCATCTTTCTGATTTGTACAATGATCGCAGACATCCTGAATTCAGTCGGCTTTGTTCTTTGCTATCATTCGATGAAGCTGACCTATTGGACACCATTCGGACCCATGCGCATGTGAAAATGGAGGTTGCTCTCTTTGACGGAGGCATTGTGTCGTGCACATTTGTGCAAGATCTCTTTTGGTTGCATCGTGCTTGCGCAGAAACTTCCCACAACATCATCCCCGTCGAGATCAAAAGTGAGCCGCAAAGTATGAAGACTTTCTTGCATATGTTGGTGTGCAAGAACATCGTGAACATGATGGAAGTCGAAATTCCTTCCACTCCGGCAAACTGTTTGCTCTTTGCTGTTCAAGGTGTTGCACCTCATGTTGATCTCAGTAGTTGGCGCCAAGTTTTGCAAGACAAGCCAGAGTCCTCGCTTTCCGCTCATCAATTCAATGAAGCTTTGGCAGATGCAGACTCTGCAGCCGACACTGCTTGGCAATTGCATTGCATCTCCAAGGATGAGTTGCTCTCCGTTGTCCCAGCGCACCCGATCCTTCCTTTGTCATGAACGTTCTGGAGAATGTCAAGGACACTGGTGGTCCTTTGTGATGATTGAGGATGAGGCAAGGCTATTTGATTCTGAGATTCCTTCTTTCGAATTGACTGCTCGATGGGAAACCTTTGCATCTGCTTTGGAAAAATCTGATGCATTGACTTTCTTCGAACTGAAACAGATGCACTTGAAGACGGAAATGTCGATGTCAGAGGCATATCACTTGCAAGGTCGTGGCCGTGCGGATGGATCCTCCACAGTGAAGTCCGTGCGAACACCCCTCAAGAATTGTGCTCTGTGTGGATCTTGTCTATATCCCAAGCGCAAACAGTTCTCTACGGCAACAGTTTATAGACTCGAAGGTCCCGAGACTGTCCTGCACCAGCCTATGCGATGTGGACAGAAGTCATGCCAAGCCTCCCATGCCAAATTTCGTGGGTCAGGGGGGGTATGGTTGAAAAAAGGGCCAACAGGGGGAAAAAAGAATTTTAGGTTTTCAGCTGCAGGGGTGAATCCCCAAGGGTTGCACCCTTTTTTGCCAGCTTGTCAACAGGTTAAACACACAGTGTCATCTACGAAGCTCGGCTGTTTTGGTGCCGAAAACAGCATTTTGCAGCTAAAAAAGGCCAATTTGAGGCATTTTTGGGCAAAAATCATATAACATATGAATGTGCTTGCTATCTCTGAATTCAACAGGATGATCAATGTGGTTTTTTCTTTTTCAAACTGGCATGATGAGTTTCATGGAAATGCCAAAAATGGCGGTAAAATACAGTTTTTGGTGCTGAACATGGCACATGCCACTGAACAGAGTCAGTCGACCAAACACCATGATGGCAATTATTGAATTTTGTGATTTTTTTTTCTGTGTTTTGCAGCGAGGAACATCCAGGTTTTTCAAGAAAAACACACAAAATTCGGGATTGCGTGCCATTTCTGTGAAACATGTCATCAAATTAATTTGGCTGAAAGACACTCGACCATTGATTCCTCCTTCTTTGGCATGTAAATGACATGATTAAACGCGAGGAAATTCCAAACATGTATCAAAAACCTGGCCAATTTGGCTGAAACTTACAAAACAAAGCACAAACATCTAAGTGCATCAAACTACAACCATGAGTTGTGAGGAAAAAAATGGTGCCATGAACATGATATACTGACTGACTGACTTTTATTTGTTTGAACCTCAAGTGATTTTTTGTTTTTGAACAAAAAACTGCCACTTTTGACAATTTTGTGGCTTTCTTGCACCTAGTCCAGCGAATCAGCATTGTCAAAAGTGGACAAACATCATTGCTTTTGGTTGCAAATAGTTAGCGCTGAATGTGCGGTGCGCTCAAACATTGTGTGGTGTTGCGTGATGCTGCGTCGTGCTTGCGCTGCCTTTGCTTGCTGGTTTGCTCACGCTCTGGAAACTTCCATTTGGGTGTTGAACTTCCGCACTTGGAAGCATGTGTATTTGAAAGTTTTAAGCTTTCCTTCCTCTGTCTAGCGATTGCCATCTTAGGGTTCCACACGTCCCTCCTCTCTTCTTTGTTTGAGAGATTTTTGGACACACTGTGTGGTTGTCCTAGATGTTTGAGTTTGCTGCCAAAAAGCAAGTGTGTTTGAAGCCACTTGAAGATTGAAGCCCGAAGCCTTGAGGTTGAAGGCTTGAAGCAATATGTCAATGAATTGAACCTTTGTAAATTGTAAAAATAATCTATGTAAATCATGACTGAATGGAGAGATGGGCAGTGAGACGCAGTGATTCCAAAATTCAGTTTTTTTCTTCTGAATTCAGATTCAGGTTCGTCGTTGTTGTTGTTGTTGTTGCAGCTGCAGTTGCAGTTGCAGTGTCATTGTCAGATGATGTAAAAGTAGTGGTAGACCACTTCAACATCACGATGTCAACATCACGCTGCCCTTTTTCGTTTTTTAGGGTTTAGGGTTTCTCGGGAGATTTACATTTTTTGTTTGGCTTTCAATTTCCGAATAAAGTTTCCTTTGGTCCCAATGGGCTGATGCGGTAGCGCTGCTAACTTTAGCATATTGTATTTGTTCTTTTTTTGTTCTGCAACAGTAGTTCCGCCCTGCCCCCCCCCTCTATGACCGTTCTAAAATATTTAGGGCGCCGAAGGCGCCGAAAAAAAATACAGTACATAGTACTAGTACATAGTACATACAGTGCCTGCGCCAGACGCGAAAAAAAAAAACAAAAAACACCTCTATTTTTTTTAAGGTTTCGAAACAAGATGGAAAAAGTTTTAGTTCCAAAAAAAAGAACTAAAACTTTTTCAGGTTTCAAAACAAGATGGAAAAAGTTTTAGTTCCAAAAAAAAGAACTAAAACTTTTCAATTTTCGAAACAAGATGGAAAAAGTTTTAGTTCCAAAAAAAAGAACTAAAACTTTTTCAGGTTTCAAAACAAGATGGAAAAAGTTTTAGTTCCAAAAAAAAGAACTAAAACTTTTTCAATTTTCGAAACAAGATGGAAAAAAGTTTTAGTTCCAAAAAAAAGAACTAAAACTTTTTCAGGTTTCAAAACAAGACGGAAAAAGTTTTAGTTCCAAAAAAAAGAACTAAAACTTTTCAGGTTTCAAAACAAGATGGAAAAAAGTTTTAGTTCCAAAAAAAAGAACTAAAACTTTTTCAGGTTTCAAAACAAGATGGAAAAAGTTTTAGTTCAAAAAAAAGAACTAAAACTTTTTCAGGTTTCAAAACAAGATGGAAAAAAGTTTTAGTTCCCATTTTTTTATTTTTATTTTTTATTTTTTTTTTTATTTTTTTTTTTTAATTCTTTTTTCCTTAAATTCCAAAAAAGAGTTTAAGTTCTTTTTTTTAGAACTAAAACTTTTTAGTTCTTTTTTTCAAGACTTCTACGTTGAAAATCTACATGAAATCCTTGGAAAACGATGTTTTTTGAGCAAATTTCTACGTAGAAAGAGCTGAAAATCAATGACTTCTACGTAGAAATTTGATCAAAAAAGCATCATTTTTCAAGGATTTCATGTAGATTTTCAACGTAGAAGTCTTGAAAAAAAGAACTAAAAAGTTTTAGTTCTAAAAAAAGAACTTAAAACTTTTTTTGGAATTTAAGGAAAAAAAAGAATTTAAAAAAAAAAGAATTTAAAAAAATAATAATAATAATAAAAAGAATTTAAAAAAAAAGAATTTAAAAAAAAATAAATTTAAAAAAAATTGGGAACTAAAACTTTTTTCCATCTTGTTTTGAAACCTGAAAAGTTTTAGTTCTTTTTTTTGGAACTAAAACTTTTTCCCATCTTATTTCGAAAACTGAAAAAGTTTTAGTTTTTTTTGGAACTAAAACTTTTTCCGTCTTGTTTTGAAACCTGAAAAAGTTTTAGTTCTTTTTTTTGAACTAAAACTTTTTCCATCTTGTTTTGAAACCTGAAAAAGTTTTAGTTCTTTTTTTTGGAACTAAAACTTTTTCCATCTTGTTTTGAAACCTGAAAAAGTTTTAGTTCTTTTTTTTGGAACTAAAACTTTTTTCCATCTTGTTTCGAAAACTGAAAAAGTTTTAGTTCTTTTTTTTTGGAACTAAAACTTTTTCCATCTTGTTTTGAAACCTGAAAAAGTTTTAGTTCTTTTTTTTGGAACTAAAACTTTTCCATCTTGTTTCGAAACCTTAAAAAAAATAGAGGTGTTTTTTGTTTTTTTTTCGCGTCTGGCGCAGGCACTGTATGTACTATGTACTAGTACTATGTACTGTATTTTTTTTCGGCGCCTTCGGCGCCCTAAATATTTTAGAACGGTCATAGAGGGGGGGGGGGGCAGGTTGGAACTACTGTTGCAGAACAAAAAAAGAACAAATACAATATGCTAAAGTTAGCAGCGCTACCGCATCAGCCCATTGGGACCAAAGGAAACTTTATTCGGAAATTGAAAGCCAAACAAAAAAATGTAAATCTCCCGAGAAACCCTAAACCCTAAAAAACGAAAAAAGGGCAGCGCTACCGCGTGGGCCCTTCTGGGCAAATGGAAAGTTTTATTCGGAATTTGGGAACAAATGAAAATTATGTAAACCTAAACCCTAACCTTATAAAAAACGAAAAAAAGGCAGCGCTACCGCGTGGGCCCTTCTGGGCCAAAGGGAACTTTTATTCGGAAATTGGAAGCTAAACAACAAAAATGTAAACCACCCTAAAACCTAAACCTTAAACCCTAAAAAAAGAAAAAAGGGCAGCGCTACCGCGTGGGCCCTTCTGGGCCAATGGAAAGTTTTATTCAAAATTTGGGAAGAAATGAAAATTATATAAACCTAACCTAAACCCTAAACCCTAAAACATGAAAAAGGGGCAGCGCTACCGCGTGGGCCCTTCTGGCCAAAGGAAAACTTGTATTCGGGCTTATTAATCCAAAAAAATGCTAAACCCTAAACAGTAAAAACTTCAACTAAAAAAGGACAGCGCTACCGCTTCCGGCCATTGGGGCCAAAGAAAAGTTAAACTGTGGAATTTGGGGTCCAAATTGTAATTAACTTTCAGCACGAAGAAAGGTTTGCAGTTTGAATTTGAAGAACTTGAAGCAGAAACTCATGCCGGATGGCTGGATAGCTGGATGGACTAGAGCAGGGTCTGGGGGTTTGCGACTGCTATGTTTGTGGAACGCTTGCTGCAAAGCTCAGCTTGGCGATTGAGACTTGCATTTCCATTGATGATCAAAATCAACAGCTTTGGGAACTTGACGGACTCGGACTTGTTGTTTGGACATTCTTGGGACGCGTTCTTTCTCCCGGTTTCGCGGCGACGCGCTTTCTGTCCACGCGTCTTAACCCTCGCCACCGCATCCTTGTCACTCACCTTCTGCAAGCGCTAAATATACCATATTGTGTGCTAATTTTTGCATTTTTAAATCGCAGTTTGTGTTGCTGAGAAATGAGAGACAGCTTTATGAATGTTTGTAGCCCATTTCTCGGGTTGTCAAGTGCAGTGTTTCACTTCAATTTTCCATGATTAGGTGATATTTTGACAATATTTGTCAAAATGGCCATTGCTTTCTTCAATGGGAATGAATGGTGACCACTGACATGACAGCGATAAGGTTTTTTCACAAACCAATCTATGGGTCAGAGTAACGAAAAATTCAATTTTTCATCGATTTTTTCATTTTTGGTCATATTTCTGGTTAACTGATCAAGGAAAAGTGACTGTCCCTTTTTTTTTCATTGCCAAATCACATTGCCAGGATATTTTTCATCTGTTTTGCTGGCATCAGCTACGTAGAAGCATGTTTTTTGGCAATTTTGGGCTGTTTTAGCACATTTTTAGTTGTTTTTTGGTGAAAACACAGTTTGAAATGTCATTTTGCGCGCATTATGAGCAGTATGGTGCAGATGCACTGGCTTGGCCAGGGCAAGGAAAAAACCTTAAATCCTTTTTTTTCCTTTCGACCCTTTTTTCATTTTTCTCAGCCCCAAAACCCCCTGACCCACGAAATTTGGCAGCCTCCCACTACTACAACTTCGTGTGGAGCAACGGCATCAAGACCAATTCGCTCGATCCCAACCAGGCCGAGTATATCTTCGTGACCGCCAACACCGGGTTCCACGTCTCCTTCCTTGCTTATCACGATGCCCTGCAATTCAGAGGCTACTTGAGCAATCACGCCTTCGCCTGGTCCCAAACGAACGCATTATGGGCAGATGACCATGCACACGCTCGATTTCACAAGGACTATGCATTGGCTCGTCTCTTGGTATGGATGAAAAAAATTGCTTCAATCTATTAACCAGTCTGATGCAGTACATATATATATATATTTAATTTTCGTATATGTATGTAAGAGAATATTCATATATATATATATCATTATTGTTTTCTGTTGAGCAATTACTTAATACTATTGGTAGCCCTATGTGTATATTATCAGTTTCTCCACTGTGTTTGGAACGAGTCTGTCATGATGAAACAATCAATATGTAGGAATATATATATGCATTGTTCTGCAGCATTACAAACAAGGTCTTCTCTGGAATGTCATGAGCGAACTGTCGGTCATGTGGAAATCCACTATGCCAAGCACTTCCATTCAGAAACTTCGCACAATTCGCGTAGATGATCCTGTGCATGAAGGGCATCTTCGGGACTTCCACCGATGGTGGCAAACCATCGAAACTCCCCATCGCATGTCGCAGTCTGTCAAAGAGATCGCTGTCGATGGCCACGAGAAGATCGCCACAAAGTGCTATCATGAAGCACCAGCTCGCGGTGGTCGTCCTCGGAAGGATGGCCATGTCAAATTGTTCTACAACGGCTGGTTCATGGCGACACACCCTGGGACCGGAGTCATCCTAGGCCTTTTTGAGATGAAAGATCCAGAGAATTCGGATGTTGCGCTCGATCTTGTGCAAAATTTGCTACCGCATTATCCCAAAGTGGATGCAGTACTCTACGATCGAGCCTGTTGCATCTTCAAGAAGGCTAAGAACACACAGGATTTGAAGCCTGCCAAGTTCTGGTGTGTAGACAAATTCCACGCAAAGGGACGTTGCAACAAATGTAAATGTTCCCCGTCTGTGGTGCCAGCAATCGATAAGCGACTGAAAAGAGTCAACACATCGATTTCTGAACAGGTGTTTTCGTGGTTCCGTGGGTACAGCTCCACATTCAACTCCATGAACGCGAAACACTAAAGATTCTATGTGTTGGCTTACTCGCGTCGACACAATCATTTGCAAAAATTAGATGACATGCAGCACCTCAATCCTTGGTCTGCCCGTAAGTCCACTTTGAAGCGAGCCGGCGTGCTGCAGAAGCCAGCCAGCCGCAAATATAAGTGTAGGGTCAAGAAGCAAGCCGTCTTGAAGAGACCCGCACAGAAATGATTTGATGATGTGGACTAGAAGATATTTCCAACATCTTCCCAAACCCAAACTCTTCCGCCATCATTTTGCAATTCCGTCATTCGTTGGTGCAATGCATCAAATCAAAGGTGCTAGAGCGGTTCCGCTTCAAAATCTCTCACAGCTGTCTCGCTCGTCGGACAAAAAAGAGATGCACGCACTGAATCGTTACTGCTTGCTCATGAAATCTTCCACGTCTCAATGCCATAATCAGCAATAGATTGCAACACGCCATACAAGAAATTGTCCATGTGAATACACATATTGTTTAAATATGTATAACCTAGAACTGCTAAGACGCAACCCCTTGTAACATCCAAATAATGGATTTCCATAAATCAGAGAAGCAAAATGAAGCACCGGAAAAAAAACATAGATTGACATTAACGTTTCGGAGTCTGGGTACGAAATTTCTTCTTTCCATTTGGTACTTTCTGAACCTTCATGCCTTGGTCCTCTTTTTCTTGGCCTTTGTTTCATCAGGTGGCTTGCAGCTGGTGTTCAGCTCATCTTTCTTTTCGTGATCTTCCTTTCAAGACTCCTGCAACCATATCATATTTGATTCTCTAAGGCACTGTCATATCTCCACTTCTATCGCGCTGGCCTCCACTCTATCGACCCGCATTCTCTATATTGCTCTGCCATCCCATTGCAGTGACATACCATTGGCTTTGAGATCCCTTTCCTTTGACACTCCTTTGCTTTGGCATCCCCAATATGTAGCATAGATTTTGTTTCGTCATTATTTGAATTCAAATGCGATTTAGGGTATGTGCCGCAGTATATAATTTTAATAAAAATGTTCATATTATGTCTTAACTTGATGAACTTAGAATAAACTTTGTCATATCTAGAACCATACTTAATCAGTAAGAATTTATTTGAAGAAATAAAATAAATGCATTAAACATAACAAAAAACAGCTAAAAATGACGTAAAAACTGGGGACCCACAACGTCCCGCACTCTAACAATACTATGTTTAGATATGTTTAGGCGGAGAAACATCCCATAAATCCCAGCTATTCTGATCCAAAAACAAAAAGGGGTTTCGATGGGTTTTGACAAAAATCGCAGCTTAGGGTCTATGCAGAGCTCCACGGCTACGATCTTTATCAGGTGACGGACAAGTCACAGATCCAAGCCAACTTTGCGTCTCAGATCGATGCTCAGCGTTGCTGATGTCTTGTTGATGCTGAAACTCAGAGAAATGCATGGCATGCATGGCATGCATGGCATGCATGGCATGCATGGCATGCATGGTTACAGAAACTGAAAACACCATGGAATATCCCAGTACATGGCGCCATAAAAAGGCATCCATCAAGCTCAGTTCATGGCATGGCCATCAAATGCCTCACCAATTTTCCCACGATTTGATGGCATTTCATGGCATGGCCTGGCATCATTTGTGGACGCGCATGGCCTGTATTACTGCATCCGTCTACCGCCCCAAAACGGTCAACAACTTGTAGGATCTCATAGTAAACAGAGATATAAATCCACATAATAAAGAATGATAGGAATGAAAATAATGAAACAAATGATAACATTAATTACCATCATGATCATGATGACAATAACACTAATAATGATGCAGCATGGCTGTTCAGTCACCAGCTAAACTTTCAGTCACCAGCTACCGATTGTTCGATCTGACTCAGGATGGACGTCCAAGACGGGAAGCATAAGCCGTTCTTTTGGAAGGTCAACGTCGTGACTGGCTGGCAGAGGAACACTATGGCTGGCTGCCTGAAAAATAGCCATAAATGGTTGGTGGTTTGGAGCATGAATTTTATGACGTTCCATATTTTTCAAGATGGTTGTTGCACCACCAACCAGCCATAAATCCATTGTCTTTAGTCATAATTTTCCGCTTTAGGATTGCGATATGCACCATTCTCAGACAAAGCCAGGTGTTTAGGCAATTGGGAAGAATTTTGTGAGAACAATAACGATGATTCGCACTGCACAATAATATGTGGTAATGATATCATGATGTGAAGACACTCAGACTGACTTGGACTTAGAGACAAATCAGATCAAATATATCAAATGAATGTCTTTGCAAACATGAAAATGCATGAAATTCATCTGGTGATCAACTTTCAAGGCTGTCCTGCACCAAGGTGAAGAACATCTTGGATGCTCGCCATTGAACCGCCACCGGGTCACTAAGTTGAAGCTCCAAAAAATCGTGAGTTCAACAGTTTTCATCATTACCCAGATGCGAACCATGGTGCTGGTATATAAAAACCTACAAAACTGGGTGATTTTGGACAAGGGCAAATGTTGGTTTCTATATTCCAGCACCATGGTGAGCTAATATGGGTTAGGCCAGCCCATATTCTCTTCTCCCTGTGGGTGCTCAGCTCGGTGATTGCTGGGGGTACCCCCAGCTATCATCCAGGTGACTATGACTTAGTGAGAAACCTATGGTGACGACTGGGGATCCCCGTTAGGAAACCTCCATAGATGTTGTTTGGAAAAAGGAACTAAGGAGTTGCAGCTTCTCCAAGAAGCAATTCCGCGTTTTTGCGGGTTAGTAACTGTCCGCCCAGTTACATCATGGATCATGTGTGATGTGTCATCCATCTACCACGGATAATTGTTCAGGTAACATTAGGTATTCATTTAAATTTGGGTTCGCTTGAAAATAGGGGATACCCATAAATAGCTATTTTGATAGGGAAAATTATCCCATATGCTCCATGTATGGAATATATACCTACATTTACCCCAAAAATCACCCAAATGTAGGTAAATATTCCATACATGGAGCATCTGGGTATGATAATCTATTGGAATAGGGGGTACCCTATTTTCAGACAACCAGATTTATCACAACAGGTCGTCAACTCATGGTCGAGAAAGACCCATTCCAATACGGGTTCCACCCAGTAAATTGATCACATCACCGGTGGAATACGAGTTGATGTTGATCCCCAGGTAGCTTAATGACGATTTCTTACAGTTTGGGACATAGATAGCCTCTGGTAATGACTCTTACAGTTTGCGAACTTGAAAATGGCCCTAATCGAAATAGTTGATTTACCTCTTAAGGATGGTGGATCTTTCCATAGCATTCCAGTTCGCAAACTGTTAGTTTACCAGGCCGGCTAAATTTCATCAGCTTAGTATAGTAGATTCCGTGATCATCTTTAGGGATGATCAAAACATTGTAAGATTTAGATATTTCTATAGGTCATAACCAAAAAAAAGTATGTAAAGCCTGTAATCAAACATAGAAAACACTTGCAAATTCCTCCTTTATAGATATGTTTCCCATTAAAACCTCTATCTGATGATATTTTCATGTCGACGATTTCGTTGGAAGATGTCTTCCTGCCATTTTTCCAAAGACAAAAAAAAGATGGAAGAGGAGATCCTTTCCATCGTAGATATAGTCATCAATATAGTCATTAATCGGGATTTAATATGGATTTAATGGTAGTTACAATAGGGATTTATATTTAACCATTATAAATGATATAGTCATTAATATGGTTGGTGGTTTCAAAAACGATGGAAAGATCCACCATTTTATAGCTGGGTAAATTAACTATTTCGACTGGGCCATTTTAATGGGATGATTTTAGCTGGTTGGTGGTTTCAAACATGTTTTATGACTTTCCATTCAGAAAAAAAGGAATGTCATCATCCCAACTGACGAACTTCATCATTTTTCAGAGGGTAGGGCTCAACCATCAACCAGTTTGCTTATCATTCCCTCTGATAATTTAACAGTTCGCTATAGAATATCCACCAATTGTTCTGTTCGGTAAACCATCTATTTCGATGGGCCATCTATAGTCTCCCATATAAATCACCATTAAATCCCATTAGTCTCCATTAAATCACCATTCATAGAGGGGTGGGGCTCAACCACCAACCAGTAGATCTCTCTTCGTGCGAAAGTAAGCTCCGAGGAGCAGCGTCCAAGATATGACTGGATTCTTTGGATCGACTGCGATGCCTTCTTTATGGATCCAGGTGACGTTTGGAGAGAAATGGATGGGATCTGGATGGTAAACGGACTTACAGTTTGCGAACTTGAAAATGGCCCGGTTGAAATAGTGAGTTTTCCCAGCTATAAAATTGTGATTATAGATGATTATACCTGGCTCAGAATGGTTAATAGTGGTTTTCATAGGCTATAAACCAGCAACAATGGGAATGTGATGGAATATTAGTTGGAAATGTTTGGAACATAAATGGATTATGACTTTCCCATCATATTGGGAATGGAATAATTATCCCAACTAACGAACTCCATCATTTTTCAGAGGAGTTGAAACCACCAACCAGTATAAGACTATAATGAATAATTGGTACAAATAAAGTATACGTTTTTTTCATAGGACAACAACAGAATTCTCCATACAATAAGGTTTAAAACTACAAGATTTTGTTCGGGTTTATATATGGGTTTATAAGGTTCCAAGCCAGCAAACGTAACGAGACTGGAGGCCCCACTATGTAGGAACACCATCATTTGCCATTTTTTAGGGTTCAAATTGATGGTCACGACCTGAGCCAAAACAAGGCGTCAATCGTGGCAAGATGGGAAATCGCCGAACTAAATGGAAGTTTAATGGGGAAATCCGAAAAAATGATGGAACATTCACTATCCCATTATAACTTTTATATAGATGGTAGGTTTTTAATGAGAAAATCACCGAAACAAATGGGGGATTTTCCAGCAAGCCATGTTTGATCGCCAGAGAGTACCTAGTGAATGTGGATTGTTGGGGATTGTAGCCATGTTCATGGTGAGAGTCACTTTATGGACGATCAAGATCCCCATGAAATGAACGTTGCATTTAACAAAATTCTGCAACCAAGGTTATATAATGTTATATAGATATATCTATATCACCAGAATGAGGCTCTATATATAAGCCAGCTATAACTACTAAGGGCTATAGCTGTCAATAGACTTGGCATGTTTTTACGAACGGACTGTTTACCAATTTGTGCACAACTTGATGCAAATGATGAACATCCCTGGGGAAACACTCCAAGATTTCTGTGTTGCCATGTGCGTCTCGATGAAAATTATGGTATTTTGGTGTGAATCATGTGTTCGTCAGCGAATGGTGCCATGGTGGTGAGGTCGCACCATTGACAGTGTGATTCACATGCGTCTTGGCATTGTTAGTCAGTGATCTCGATTGGGAAAACCGACCCCGCTTACAATATGAGGCCCGCGTTTGATAGCTAAGTTGACTTATAACTACAATAACTGGGGTTTCTGGGTGTTAGAGCTATAGAATCGTATAGTTACGCACAGACCCCGTGGTTTGCCCAGTAAGAGAAAAGCGTAAGTACCAGTTAATTTTAAACGCACACAAGTGAAATGGTGTTGACGAAATGAGCATTGCATTGCGGATTGGCAAGAGAACCGTGCCGCTGCTGGGGTTTCCTTTTGGGTTTTCACAAGATACAACATGTCCCACCTCCATGGAACAAGTAACCATGCCCTCTTCATGAACATCATCATTATCATCACCACCAACATCATCATCATCACCACCATCATCATAACCACCGCCACCGCCACCGCCACCAGCACCAGCACCAGCACCAGCACCAGCACCAGCTGCTGGGGCCCCATAGTTATAAGTTATAAGTTGTAAGTTGGTATAGAACCCCATCTAGAGGCCAAGACCCTAACTCCAAACGATCGTTTGGGAAAGCCAAGCTTGACATTGATGATGATGATGACGATGATGATGATGATGATGGTGACATGATGATGATGACGATGATGACGATGATGACGATGATGACGATGATGACGATGATGATGATGATGACGACGACGACGACGAGGATGATAGTGGTGGTGGTGGTGGTGGTGGCGTGTGGTGGTGGGGTCGTGGTGGTGCTGGTGCTGGTGCTGGTGCTGGTGCTGGATAGCATATTATATATATATATGTATTTATCAAGGTAATTTATTTATATATATATAATTGTATTTATATATATTAATATATATATATATATATATTAATATCCTGGCAATCAAATGTGGCACTGGAACATGCGCAGCTATAGTTCGATGTTTTTTCCCAGTTAAATAAAGCTCCACTTAGTAGTTCGTTGGCATGTCCCATTCATGTTTGATTCCAGCTCCGGGGACCCTGTGGGTAAAGAAATTTGACCCAAAATCAGCTGGGTTGGTTCATCTCAGTTTGCTGGAACAATGATGTTAACATCATTGAGCCATTAGAAAACCATAGTTGATAGCTTCTTATGGGGATTATGCTATCTGCTTTAATGGGGATTATAATAAACCATCATTCCGGGATAACTCTTCACCAGCATTTCATGGGATGGGAAAACGGGGTATGACTAAGTCATGGCAAAAAGATGACATGAGTTTGCCCAAATTATGCGGGGTGTTGACACCATGAATTTCGCAGTGTTCCATGGGACAAACGATTTGATGCATGTCAAATCCTACATCT
This sequence comes from Cladocopium goreaui, assembly GCA_947184155.2. Classification (NCBI taxonomy): domain Eukaryota; class Dinophyceae; order Suessiales; family Symbiodiniaceae; genus Cladocopium; species Cladocopium goreaui. Next base: position 139,214 of record CAMXCT020001345.1, read on the forward strand.
CTGATCCAACTCTGGCATGTTGTCCATAATTACGTACACTCGGAATCGTTGCTCGCAACATCCCCATGATGATTGTTGGCTATGCCCATCTATGCCCCCATCTTTGCTGGTGAACCATTCCACTAGATCCCATTAAATTCCAATAAATCCCAAGCTTTTCTTGTGAAGAACTGAAGAACACTTAATTAGGCGTTGTTGTACCAACGACACCAGCTGCACCATTGCTATCAAGTTGCCTGCATGGCCTTCATGAGGTGTGTCCATAAATCGAGGTACCCCAATAGTTGGATGGTTTATTTCATGGAAAATCCGAAAATGACATGGATCATTTGGGGGTTAGGAAACCTCCATTTTTTGTTAGCTTGGCCAATTGGCCAATTGATGATATTTCCATGTACCCATATATGTCCCATGTTTTTGTCGTTTCTTACCCTTCCAGTAAACTAACATAGCCTTTGAACATCACCATCCTTTTTATATGGCCATCTTCCAGTTAAACTGTTAAATTACCAGTGGGCTGTTAGACGAATTATTTTGACTTTAGTAAAGTTGCAACATATTTCAACTATATAGATATATCACTAAATTGCTCAAGATAAGCCGATCTAACTAATTCGATATATCCTCCAGAAAACCCAAGAATTGTATTGAACTAAACCAACCTAAACCAAACAGGCAGCGATTTCTGCGGCAAAGCCAAATCCACCAGTTTGATCCGTGGTTTATAAATGTTTATAATCCATATATAACCCCATATTTCAAACCATATGTCCCATATAGGATATTCCATATATTTCCGATATGTTGTTGGAATTTTGACCCATTTACGATTCGTGAACCCCGCAGCCCCAAGTATGTCGAGGTACTCTGCCAACACCACGGCCGCCTCTAGACTAGGGCCAAGGCACGCCATTGGATCGTGGTGAACCCATCAAAGATATGGGAAACCATGCGACAATCTATGGAAAATCCATGGAAAATATGGGGCATCTATGGAACATGTGGGAAAATATGGGAACATCTGGGAAAATGGAGGCTTAACTCAAAAATTGGGGGATTTAATAGCATGATTTATGATAGCTGTTTGTTGGTTTAGTTTACTACAATATATGCGTTTCTGCGGGGATATCAAGCTAAGTAGTATAACAACACATAATTGTATGATTGATGGAATGATGATTGTAGATTAGTCGGGTTTTAAGCAACCATTTGTTCCATGGTCAAATTTTGGGTAGCCTCAACTCAAGGCTCGAGCTTCCTCGAAGCGAGGTGGGAGGGGTGGCGTGGCGCCCCACCAATTGAGCCATGGAGTTAACTTCTGGGCCATTCTTCCAAATGATGAAGTACCTCACTCCGTCGCCTGTTGCGTGGCCGTGCCATTACCGAGTGACTTGCATCTTGACTGACTTGGAAGTTGTTTCGATGAGCACGTCCTGTGTCTTCTTGGCTTGCCGTGTGGATTCTCGCTATAGCTTGGTTCGGGACCAATTTAGGTCACTTAGGTTGACACGTGGAAGGTGCCCTCACGATGTGACAGACAGGTACTTGCTGATGGTCACCATGGACCAGTGGTCGTGTGCTGTTGAAGGCTGCAAATCCGTGTTTTGTCTTGCATTTGTCTTTGCTGACCTGCTGGATGTGTCCTCTGATGGAGGTGGTGTGATGCCGACCCCAGAATGCACCAGGTCATTGGACTTTTCTGCGGTGGTTTCTCGGGTCTCGGGATGGAGCCATGCCTCGAGATTCTTGCCAGGGTTGGAGTTTCCCAACTTCACTTGTCTTGCCTTGGATGTTGACCATGAATGCGCGTTAGCTTTCCACAAGACTTTTGGTGGCACCTTGATGGCTCCTGGCTCTTACAGAACAAAGAAAATCCGCCAAAGAAGCTCAAGAGTGAAAACGGTGGAGAAGAGATGAGCTCATGACACGTACTGTGTTCCCAGCTTGACTTGTGGCTTGACCCAACATGTGGCTTTGCCCGTTGTCGTCCTTATGGCGTGTTTTGCTTGTGTCATGTTGACGTGGCCCTGAGACCAATGAACATTTCCCAAATTTGAGGTTGCTTGGCTTGTCGTTGACCTCCTTTGCTTACCACGCGTTTTTTGCAGAGTGCTTGCCTTGGCCGTGCGTCAACCGCTTGCAGTTGTGCTTGGCTTGATCCGTGTTGTACAGTCTCATGGTTCACCATCTCTTTTCATCCTCGGGCTACCCTTCTGACACCCCGTACCCCCCTTAACCGGGAAGGGGCGTTGGTGCTGCGACTTCGCTCGCGCAGGATTCCGTCAAAATTTGGGTAGGTTGCCAATTTTGAGGGCTGGTCAGCAATCCATGCCCACAAAAAGGATTCCTATTTTGAGATTAGGGTGTTTATACCGCATATGTCATGTGTTGACCATGGCACGTATGTTGTCCCATGAAAGTGAGGGTTGGATCAATGGGGTTTGTTTAGTTTCTTGTCTATTTTGATAAACCAAATGCACATCGCGTGATCACCACTGTAATCTATACATCGTGACAAGAAGATTGTGGGCATTCTTTTCAAAACATGTATTCTGACATAAATTCTGACATAGTATCGGAGATGATGTTCCCCCCAAATTTTGGTTTGTTTTGTTGGTGGTATATATCTAAAATATATATATATATATATATATTTATTTATTTATTTATATGCATCAGATATAGCAAGTATAACCAGTATAACCCCATAACATGGTGGGTTTATTCCTCAATGAACGCTGCTTGGTCATTTCAAGGGAAACCTGTGGTTCTGATTAGGCGAATTCAGCGTTATCACCATGGTTATATCCACTATATACCGATTTTAGGCCTGAACAGTTGTAGCTGGCCTAACAAATAATTTCAAAAACCTACTACTTGCAGATTTCGCTATTTCATACTATTATTTCATGACATGGCCAGTCAACTGTGGGGCAGTGTAGCAACCCCAACGTGCAGTGCGCAGTGCCGGGCAGGCGTTTTGGTGAGGATCTGCAAAAGCAGGCCTTGCGTCAACGCGTGGAGGGCTCACCGGGCCCCGAGGGCTCACCGGCTGAGGTGTCTCTCATTGTTGGGGCACCCAGATGGGGTTCCCGGGGCCAGGGCAGCCAGGTTGCCACTCAAACCTGCCAGGTCAACATGGGAAAAGCATGGGCATCTAAGATTGGCAATGATAAGATTATTTTGTATGTTTTTTTTTTATATTTGGTCCATGCCCATATGCGAACCATGGTGCTGGTATATTTACCTACAAAACTGGATGATTTTTACGGCAAATGTTGGTAAATATTCCAGCACCATGGAGCATATGGGGAATGTATTTCATTATATTTACGGTGAACTATTGGAATGTGATTCTTAAATTGAGTTCAGAAAACTCAAAGCTGTGGAACAACTCAAGCCAGGCGGCCAGAGATGTTCACCGAAACCCCAACGGTTTTCCATATTAAATTATCATATGAACGTAATATACATAGAGGTTTCAATGGGAAATCATCGAACTAAATGGATATTTCCCCACCTGCCAGGTGAGGGTTGTTAGATTTTATGTCAGTTGCCTCCTCCTCCTCCTCCTCCTCCTTCTCCTCCTCCTCCTCCGCCTCCTCCTGCCTCGTCCTCCTCTCCTCCTCCTCCTCGTCCTCCTTGTCATCCTTGTCGTCCTCTGTCGTCCTCGTCTCTTCGTCCGCTCGTCCTTGCTCAACTGCGACCCGCGATCCACAGTGTTCTCTGCCGGACCTCAACCACGACCATCCCCGCCCAGTGTTCCCTGCCGGACCTCACCTCAACCACGACCAGCCACGCCCAGTGTTCCCTGCCGGACCTCAACCACGACCATCCACGCCCAGTGTTCCCTGCCGGACCTCAACCGCGAGTATCCACGCCAAGTGTTCCCTGCCGGACCTCATGTAGGAAGATAAAATGTCAGATAGAGTGCCAGAAGATTTGCCAGAAGAATGCCAGAAAATATGCCAGAAGATATGCCAGATAGATATGCCAGAAGATAGAGAAGATATGCCAGATAGAATGCCAGATAGAATGCCAGATAGAATGCCAGAAGATATGCCAGAATATATGCCAGAAGATATGCCAGATAGAATGCCAGATAGAATGCCAGATAGAATGCCAGAAGATATGTCAGATAGAATGCCAGAAGATATGCCAGAGAATAAATGCAGAAGAAGATGCCAGAAGATATGTCAGATAGAATGCCACAGGTAAGATAGAATGCCAGAAGATAGAGAATGCCAGAGATATGAGATGTCAGAAGATATGTAGAATGCCAAATAGATGTCAGATATGTCATATGCCAGATAGAATGCCCAGAAGATATGCCAGTGCCAGATATGAAGATATGCCAGATAGAATGCCAAATAGAATGTCAGAAGATATGTCAGATAGAATGCCAGAAGATATGCCAGAAGATATGCCAGATAGAATGCCAAACAGAATGTCAGAAGATATGTCAGATAGAATGCCAGAAGATGTGCCAGTAAGAACATGTATAAATGTCATGGTGGGGATCACACGAAGTAAAGTAATTTTCTATAGATTTTCAACGTTTACCGGAAGTTCGGAAGGCCCATCAAAAATGAACATATTTTGATGATACCCTCTGGTAAACAAACATAGCTATTGAAAATGGCCATAGAAATAGTGGATTTACCCATTAAAAATGGAAGTTCCATAGTTATGTTAGATAACCAGAGGGTATATTGGGTTTCCCCATTGTCGGAAACCTCCATGTTTTTTTTTCTTTGCAAACTTTGCAATTTTTTGCAGTTGCTGTCCTCGAGGCACCCAGAGAGTCCAGAAGCTTTTCTGCGCAAACCCTTGTTTGGTAGGTGAATGAGGTGAATGGACTATTTCGATTTGGGTCGAGGCATATGTGATGTCTGTGTTTTTTCAAGGAAATATGTTTGGCATGATCCATGATTCTGTGATCGTAGTTGCAGAATGGGTTCCTGTGAATATGCCCCCATTCTTCTTGGTGAAATCTTCCTTTTTTTTGGTGAAATATTTATTTCTGCTGGTTATATCACTCTGTTGGTCAACATCAGATTAGCCAAAATCACCAAAAATCCTGCAGCTTAGCTGTCCATTTCTGATGATATCCCCAAGATGAGTTCAAAATTATGGTTCACCCTCTACTACAGTTATGGCCCAACTAACAGTTATTTTTATGCTTTATGTCATGATGTACAACCTGAGTTATAGGAGTTATATTTCCATTTATAGTTGTTAAGGGCCATAGCTGTAAACCATGGTTTTCTGGGTGTTTCTGGTGTTGTTTTGCCATGAACATCACCATCTGACTGAATCCAGGTGGCCACCGATTCCTCCGGCATCAACAATGGTGTGTGACTTGGGCCTCATCCGACGTCCGAATTCGTAGCAAAGGCGTGAAATTTGGTGAAACCTGTATTCAATGCAAGATCGTTGATGATGATGACGATGATGATGATGATGACGATGATGATGATGATGATGATGATGATGTGTTGTTGTTGTTGTTGCTGTTGTTGCTGTTGTTGCTGTTGTTGCTGTTGTTGCTGTTGCTATTCATTTTTGAAAACTATGAAGATAAAATGATATGTATAATACAATTACATATACAGATAGCAAAATGGATGATTGTTTGAGCCATCAAAGGGTATCAAATCTTCAAAAATTGTGCGTTTGAGCTGTAATTCTTTGAAGTTAGCAATAGAGCAATGTATCCAATATTAATTATGTTGATTTTACAATCAGAAATGGAGATCTAATTGTGTACATTGGTTTACGCAAAGCCGTAAAATGGTGCGATTAACAATTTACAAATGATGCTCTGCATATCCTTCCCACCGCTAAACCCACTGATCAAATGTTACCATCTGGTTATTTAACATAGCCATGGAAAATCCCTTATAAATGGAGGTTTTAATGGGAACATCATCTATAAATGGACCATTTTCCATGGCTATGTTAAATAACAAGAGGGTAAGGGCTTCTTGAGCCAGTTGGACGTCTGTAACTGTAGTAGACCATCCGTACATATTCGTTAATACCCTGCTTCGTCGTGCATCACCAATTTCTAAAATCACAGGGTATCCCTGAATGCCATAAACATCCATAAACTACAAGGTGGTGCCCCAGTTCGTTAGCTAAGTTGGTTTATAAGTCCAATAACTAGGATGGATTAGGGGGTTATATCTATAGTTAATGGGGATTATCAACCAATTTATAACTGGGGGGCACTACCTTGTATCCCCAAGAATGCACCATGCATTCGTGGAATGGAACAACCATCCCCAAATGATAGAGCCGTTGACATCCCCAACCTTGGATAGATGGATAGGTAGTTTAATCCAGTAGGTGTTTGTGCTATAAATGGAGAATCACATAGAATATCCATAGCCAGCAGCAACCGCTGATTTTTTTTGATTACCAAAGATTGACCATGTTGATGGCATAAACGGTTTACCACAGTACCTAGCTATGGCAGCAACATGTTCTTTTGATTTTCCCGTTTCGATGCCAGCGTTTCAGGACTCCGGGTTTTCCCATTTTTTCCCATGTTTACCCCAAACACTTTCGACCAAGAAACAGTAAAACTCAGGTGGTTGATGAAGAATACGGCCTGGTCTCACGATTTCCTGGTTCGATGGTGGCACTCGGAGATTCTTCAGGGACCTGGAGAAAATCACAACTGCACCACAGATGAGATTGAAACAATGGAAGATGTGAGGAAGTGTTGTTTTTCACCAACATTTTTCTGAATGGAAAGTGCCACCACGCATGAGCTAGGCATATGTTTACATGTCAAACAAATATGTGAGTTCATATGGTTCATAGTTCATATATTGTGTGTCTGTGGACGTTTCAGAAGATGCGTTTAAGGGTCCTTTTTTCGTTGACACTCAGACAATGACATTGACCCTTAAGGATTCAACCTTGAAAATTGGCAACGTTCGACACATGGAGGTTCAAGCAGGAAGAGAACGACTCAGAGAAGTCCCTGTTTTGACTGTGTTGACTTTGTTTCATGGTTTTACTATGTTTTACTATATTATCTATATTGTATGTGTTTGCCAGTGTTTAACCTAAGATGTTCATCCCTGCTACACGCTGCACGCGCAACTTGGAGCCAAGGTAGTGATCAGTCGACCATGCAACATCAGCTTCTATACGACACTTGGATCCGCGTGCTTCCTGTTTTTTGTTTATGGCTGTAATTGTAGCCATATATATATACTGTATCTATATATATATATCCATATAGTAGTATCCACCATACGTTGGGATATGTGGCCCCTATGGTCCTATGGTTATATAATGATATAGATCTAGTTGGAGCTCGAAGCACCCTCCTTCTGCACGGAACATGGTGCACGAGTGCTTCTTTGCCCATGATAAAATCGACTTGCTCATCCTGGATTCTGCGAGTTTAGTGTCCATTTGTCAAGTTTGACGGATGCTTTTGTTTGATGATGTCATGTTCCTATGAGTTTGTAAAGGTTTACTGTTTGGTGATTTAACGTGTCTAATCACAGAAAATCATATGTTTTAAGCGTCCAATAGGTTCAATCATCGAACTCAATCGGCCGTGGTTTCCATAGCACACTGTTTATTCCCCACCTGCCAGGTGAGGGTTGTTAGATTTTATGTCAGTTGCCTCCTCCTCCTCCTCCTCCTCCTGCCTCGTCCTCCTCTCCTCCTCCTCCTCGTCCTCCTTGTCGTCCTTGTCGTCCTCGTCGTCCTCGTCGTCCTCGTCGTCCTTGCTCAACTGCGACCCGCGATCCACAGTGTTCTCTGCCGGACCTCAACCACGACCACCCACGCCCAGTGTTCCCTGCCGGACCTCAACCACGACCATCCACGCCCAGTCTTCCCTGCCAGACCTCAACCACGACCATCCGCGCCCAGTGTTCCCTGCCGGACCTCAACCACGACCATCCACGCCCAGTGTTCCCTGCCGGACCTCAACCGCGAGTATCCACGCCAAGTGTTCCCTGCCGGACCTCATGTAGGAAGATATGGGACAAAGAATGGCAGAAGAAAGTTAGAAAGAATGTCAGAAAGAATGTCAGAAGATATGCCAGAAGATATGCCAGATAGAATGCCAAAGAGAATGCCAGATAGAATGCCAGAAGATATGTCAGAATATATGCCAGAAGATATGCCAGATAGAATGCCAGATAATATGCCAGAAGATATGCCAGATAGAATGCCAGATAGAATGCCAGAAGATTTGCCAGATAGAATGCCAGAAAATATGCCAGAAGATATGCCAGATAGATATGTCAGAAGATATGCAAGAAGATATGCCAGAAGATATGTCAGAATATATGCCAGAAGATATGTCAGATAGAATGCCAGAAGATATGTCAGAATATATGCCAGAAGATATGCCAGATAGAATGCCAGATTGAATGCCAGAAGATATGTCAGATAGAGGGCCAGAAGATATGCCAGATAGAATGCCAGAAGATTTGCCAGATAGAATGCCAGAAGATATGCCAGAAGATATGCCAGATCATATGCCAGAAGATATGCCAGATAGAATGCTAAATAGAATGTCAGAAGATATGTCAGATAGAATGCCAGAAGATTTGCCAGTAAGAAAATGTATAAATGTCATGGTGGGGATCACACGAAGTAAAGTAATTTTTCTTGGAGGGTACATAGTGGGGGCCCCAAAGGTTGTAAGTTTATAACCCATTTTGCTAGTTTATAACCCATTTTACTAGAGGGGCACATAGGTTTATAATCCCATTTTACTAGTTGCCATGGGCGCTGCAGGGCTGCATACGCAATTCCAATGGGAAATGTACGCCCTTAAAACCACCAGACGCCGATCAGGGCCGTTCCCAACTAGTTCGATATATCCCCTTAATCAACATCCATTAATCCAACAGCTTTTGTAGTGAACCAAACCAACCTAAACCAACAAACAGATATCATAAATCAAAAAAAAAATGTGTTCATTATTTCTGAGTTCAAACTCCATTTCCCCCATTTTTTCATGGGTTTTTCATCACCCACTCAGCCCTTTTTTTCCCCAGGAGAACAGCATGACCATCGATGATTCCTGGGACTCGGTGGAAGCTCCCATCTGGGTGCCTCAAGTGCGTGTGGCAGCACAGGAGTCGCCGCATGGTTGGTGGTGACTGGAACCAGCAACAAATAGGGATTTAATCGGATTTCATAGAAATTTTATAGGGTTATATATATATATATTTATAACCATTATAAATGGTATATCGGTATATCATAACTGGTTGGTGGTTTGGAACATGACTTTTAAGATTTTCCATATATTGGGAATAATAATCCCAACTGACTTTCATATTTTTCAGACGGGTAGGTATACCACCAACCAGATGGTATAGCCCAAAAAAGATCCCTGCCAGGTAAGATACATGTTCTTACTGGCTAACTGACCTCATTTAAGTGATATATATATATATAAAACCAAGCAGGTGCAGGAGTCTGCAGGAGTTACAATCCCATGAAAATAACTCTGAAGGGCCATACTTGAATGGAGAAGCATGACGTTCATTGGGATTTATATAGATATTTTAGATGATTTTCGCAGGAGTCTTTTTTCAGAACATGTGGAACATATGAGATACTCATGGATATTCCCTATGAAACTTGCGGAACAAAACGACGGGACCGAAACGGGTAAATCCACTGCATTCCAGGGACATGGGTCCATGTAAAAGTTGGCTTGTAGATCACTAGCTGCTTGCTGGTTGCAGGTTGGCCTGCGATTGTTTTTGAGATCCACTTGAGTAGTCGGGTGCTGGCTACAGCCTGTAACCTCTGTAATCATTAAAAAATCAAAACATACACAAAAAATACACAACCAAATTACAAACAAATACAACACATTTGTTGGGGTGACATGTCTTTCTTTTGTCGAAATCCTCAATTCGATTGATCCACCCATCAGAATTCTACAGGAAATCATCGACAAATGGCTACTTTGAGCCACCAAATAGATCCAGCTACCAATGTTTGATGCTGATCACTGATATCGCTTGTTTCCATCCTGTTTACCCTCTGGTACTCTCAGGTAGCTATGATAAAATCACCATTTTAGGTAAATCATGTCTAGCCATGGGATTAGTTATGTGCCATTTTCCATAGTCAACTGTAGCTATGTAACTTAAATTCCCACAGCTCTGACCCGAGGAGCATCTGCAGTCCTTCCATGCTGCCACAGCAGCGACGGTGGCATCGCGAGAGTGGCAGGAAGGGGACTTCATCAAACATCATCCAGGACGGGGCAAATCCGGATTTGAGGCCCATAGATTCACCGTGTTGGATGTGTTGTTGGCTCAAAATTTGATGGGAATCAGCCGGAAATGGTGAGACGTGGTGATGAAACATGTTGTTGCTTGGGTTTATGGGACGACTCAGCCAGAAATGCTGATGAGACTTACCCTCTGGTTATTTAACATAGCCATGGTATAGATGGCCCATAGAAATAGATGATTTCCCATGGCTATGTTAGTCATAACCAGATGGTAACCTTTACTGATGATTTTACCTGATTTTTCGTGAGATGAAGATGTTGGTTCGCTGGAAAAAAAACATGAATGAATACAGACGAGACTAGTCATATCCCCCACGAAACCTGGTTAACCAAGTTATATTACTACATATACAATTTAACTGAGCTATCGAACGGGGGCATCACCTTGTAATATCTTGTAATATTGTTGGCATTTCCATTGTATGGTCCTAAATTGGTGTAGCTAATACGTACCCAGTTTTCTTTGATTAGGCACACATTCTAGGTGAAATGTCCATTGGTGCGCTGTTTAGCCACTGGAGATATGCATTCCTCTTTTTCTATGTACAACGCTATTGTTCTGCGGTTATCTCATGCACAGATGAGCCGGACGCAGGATGTCATTACTACAAGCCTCCTTGTCAACAGCTTTATCTGGAAGCGCATGAGAACTTTCTCAGAAAGCTACAGGCTATGGTCGGCTATGGTGGCTGTTTTAGACATGGCGAATGGTGGCTGAAAATGATGTATACCTTTAAAGGATTTTAAAGGTATACTCCCAAATGGTTGTTTTAATAACGAACATGATTATCTGGTTGGTGGTTTCAAACATGTTTTCCATAATGTATGGGATAATCCTTCCCAACTGACTTTCATATGTTTCAGAGGGGTAGGGCTCAACCACCAACCAATATTTTGTCGGGTCGTCGCAGATTCGCCGCGATGTATCTTTTCGTTGGTTACCCTACAGCTAGTTATCCTCTGGTAATGACTGTTACATAGCTATTGAAAAATGGCACATTTATTATAGTTGATTTACCTATTATAAAGATGGTGGTTTTCCAGTTCGGTATGTTCGCTTACCAGAGGGTAACGGAGAATATGGCTATGTCTGAACATGGGATATATACCTCTACATCTGCTGGTGATCATTTCTCTTATTGGACGCATAGCTATTGCACCTACAGCTATGGCCCTTTTACGTGATAATCAGTAAGTCAGCCCATTCATGGAATGAGAACTATAAAAATACCCTCCAGTAAACTAACATAGCTATGAAAATGGACCATTTATAGAGGATTTACCTATTAAAGTGGTGATTTTCCGTATCTATGTTAAATTACCAGAGGGTAAATCCCATTAAATTCCATTAAACCACCATAAAAAGTCTTTAAACCACCAATTTCCTATGGTTTTCCTATGGTAAAAGGCCATTAAAACCTATACCAGTTTAGGGTCGCCACTACGGCTGCGCGGCTGCGCTTCAGGCCATGAGATGAGAGCTATGGCCAGCAGCGCAGAAATACACTTGAAAGGGGCAGAGGGGCACGAAATCCTTACTGTTAGATGGGAAAGGGGTGTAATGATTATAATTATAATATATTATAATTATAGTATAATATGTACTTTATATTATATATATATATGTAATTACATATATATATATATACGCATAAGTATATATATATATATATGTGTATATACATATGTAAATATATATATATATATATAGATATATGTATATATGCATATTTATATATATATATACATATATATATATACATATATATATACACATGTATTTATATGTATATATACTGGGCTTCCTAAAATGGTGTTATCCCAAATCATTCAAAACTAGACTATGTTAGTATTGAAAAGGTGACACCATTTTAGGAGACCTCCATCTGTATATATTGTATTTATATATATATATACACTCTATAGATATATGTGTATATATTTACATTGTATATACCCTGGAAGTCCAGATACGGTTTTTTAAATAGTCTTTCCCGCAACCACGGTTTTCCAACAACCACGGTTTTCCTCAGAATGGGGTTTTCTGAGTCACATGTTCTTCCCATTTCCCAGGGTTGAATCTTCTTTTTTCCAGTGCGGTGACACAGATCAGCGGAAACCACGAGCCAGAAGCCTCGGAACCCAGCAGGTGCTTTGTTTAGCACTAGCACATGCTGTAAAAGAACCAAACGGCGAAAACACCCATTGAAAACATATTTCCCATTGCAGTATGGTTTGACCATAGCCTTTGTGCATATCAAGCAGCTGTTCCATTTTGTAGTATGTGGCTTTCAGCCTGGCACATTAGTTGAAGACAAAAATACCCGCGCAAGAGGTAATTACAGTAAGCAAATTCACATATGAATTCACCTATCAACCAATTTTGCACCTCAACCGTTGGCACTTGAGAAGCCACAGTGGTCTTCTTCTGGGATGTGAATATTTTGCAACACCTCAGCAGGTAAGTAGCATCGACCACTAGATGTTTTAGTGTTGGGTTGGGCCCACATACAAAACATTGTGTACGTGATGATGGTCGGATGTTGCTGCTTCCTAAATTCTACAAGTGGCTTTTGCTCCAACGCATAGCATCCTCGTCAGCAAACGTGTGGAAGTATCGAGGAATCTTCCCTAAGTGGACGGGTTTTGAAGAAGAAACTTCCAGGACTTCCAGGGTATATATCGCGATATATGCAAATAGCGCGCAATATTATATATATAATATATACTGCATAGATAGACATATAGATAGTATAGATATGATGTATCTATGGAACCGATGGGGTTCATTTTGCTCCCAACTGTTTAGATTGCTTTCCCTCTAGACTAAAAATTGTGATTCTCCGGTGGAATAATGATGTCATATTTGTACCAAGGGTTTAGTGTTCCCAGGGGCCATGGTGATATGTAGGAATAATTGTCGATCTGTATATTCCCTAAATTGTGATGTAAGTCCCCAGTGGACGCTTGATATGTCTGGTGTTGGGACCCCATAAGCCGAATATAAAAATGGAAAGAATAGCAGATCATCTAGCTAGTGCTGGTGGCATAGCATAACCATTTGGTTCCATCCCATCAATCTACATTTGCACAAGGCTCTGGTTCTGCGCAAATCGCGGCACACATGCAAAAAAGCCTCGGTTCAGTAGCAACCCTCCCCAAATTAATATATCTCAAGTCTATTGATGGTTTTTAACCATCAAAATATGTTCCAGCTATAGCTATCATAAGTCATAAATTTGGGTGAATTGCAAATCCTAGGACAAATTAAAGCATCGCCTAAACTGTTCAAATCATCTAGTTTTTTCAGAGGTGAAACCAGAAAGAAATAATTGAATCTGAAAATCAAAGCTGAGAAACATGGAATTTGGGCTTCATCAAAAATGTTTGCTTCCTTTGGTGGATACTGATGTAACCCAAATGTTTGAATGATCGCAGGAATCCACGCCCTTTGGCATACATTGCTTCAGCTGCACCCTGTGACCTCGCATTGTTGCTAAGAAACAAAATAATTCCCCTTAGTATGCCCCTAAAATCGCCCCTAAATGCGAACATCTACTTTCTTGGGCAAAAAAAAATGGCCTTGGGGTGTCCAAAATATTTGATCACTAATAATTACAATCAAGAATCAACTGTCTAGGGTTCGATTCACACAGCCAGAAAAATCTGGCCATGCATTTCCTGAGCAATGGGATGGCAACCTACTGCTGGTCTGGCAGGACAGTTGCTGGGACCCCACACAAAACAAACTCCGGTTTGCAGGTTTCAAGCGGGTATGGCCAACCCCAGATTGGGTCAAGATTCAAAGAGTAACATACCAAAGTCAAACGACCTTCGTCGTATTCAGCAGGATATCCTCTAGCAGCTAGGGGCATAGTTTCTGCCAGCCAAGCGCAAATCACCCGGCCGTTCCAAGCCTTCGCATTGAGTGAAATCTCGCCAGTGTAAATTTTCACCTTTGATGGGCAAAAAAATGTTGGCCAGCTAGTCTTTGCAGTGGTATTGCAACCTACTTGATATAATATGATGAATATATGATGTACTGTACATGTCATTAAAACAAAATGTTTTTTTAAACACAATGTCAAATTTAAAGGGTCGCATGGGGTTGCTAATATATCCAAAACCAAGGTGGTTCAGTATAACCAGGCCTGGCAGGTATATAAACAATAAATTTAAACCGAGTGGCTTTTGACTCTTTGAAAGGCGGCTGAGACTGGTCCAGCTTGCGTGCCCGGCAAAAAGCAACAAAATCTTGGTAGGCTTTGTCCAATTGTTGTTGGAACGATCCAGGTCCCCAGTATTCCAACTCTTCACAAAGCATTGTCCTGATCTATGTTTGCAAATGAATCTCAAAATAAGGGGCATGTTGAATTACCAAATCGGTTCCATTGCATCCTTACAAGAAAATATCCATGAATCCCTTTGATATATCCCCTTTTCTTGGCAGGACATGCACGCACTATAGTGACTTCAATTGAGGCGATGAGACACCACGAAAAACCTTATTTTTTGGTGTAACATCGTCTTAATTGAAGTCACATGGTGCTGGTAGTCTTCGTGGCAATGCAACAAGACCTGCCACTGTACCTGGGCAGAAACAACTTGGGTTCAGCTAAGGGTCAGGGCCCCTCCGTTCAAACTCATCAGCAAGCCTAAATTCAGAACATGCATCACGCAAAATTTGATGCACGAGACGTCGAACTTCTGCAATCGAAGCAAAGGACCTCACATAGCCAGGGACCCCTATGACAGGTTTGGGATTTTTTGAGAGGACCAAACAAATTCACTTGTGTTGATGGCTGCACATCCCATACTTTGTTCTCATGGTAATAATGGTGGAGTAGTCCCAAAAGTGGTTTGGGCTTTGGTGGTTGGGCGGTTTACCCATGGTGCCCCCCCAAAAAAAGACAACACTAATAAGAATAGTAAGACCGAGGGTCATATATTGTTTGCAGGAAGCCTTTTGGCAAGGTAGTCTGTGGTATTAAACTCTTGTCTTGCCCATGAACTGTTTTCATCATCCATATTCCAATAAAGTAAGTCGGCATCATCACACCGGCCCATAGCCGGACAACGATAGCAAATTCCCACATTGACACCACCTTTCCAGGAGCATTTGAATTGCCAAATCAACTTATGGAATTCCCAATCTCCACGAAGTTCGACAACTTGGAATAGATGTCTTCTGTGGGTCAACCATTGGCCAGCAAGTTTCCTCTCATGAGCCTCCAGTGGTCTGTTTCCTGGTCGGGCAACAGGATATATTCCCTCATACAGGGCATTGAAGGACCAAACCAGCCACCGCAATATGGTATTTGCCGTCCGATTTTTGTAAAGCAGTGAGGTGTCACAAGACCATAAGAGGAACCTTGAATACCGTATCGATTTCGGTCGAAAAATAACGATGTTGCAGAAGAAGCATATCAATTTCTCGATGCGAACCTTTGTGATCAGTTGAGCTGCATCTCCATAGAAGCCCAACGGTATACGGTTTCTCGAATCATGACTGGCATATGTCTCTCCATCAGCTATTGCATTGTCCCAGAATTGTTGAATGGCTGCCTCTGGGATATCAAGACCACACTCGTTGAATAGGTATCCAATGATGCGGTGGGGAAACAATATAGGCTGCTTCTCAATCCTGTAGCCATGCGGCACTTTTTCGTCAGAAACTGGGACCCATATGTATTCAAGTTCCTTGCTTCGACATCATACTGCCATGGGCCATGGCAAAAGAATGTACAGCATATTATATATTTTTTGGAAATTAAATAATAAATCCATAATTGGGGACAAACAAGAAAGTATATTTCACTCAATGCCTAACCAAGACACTACAGGTATTTTATGAGCTCTCCACCAGTCTCGTGTTTCATTTCCAGGGCACAATCTCCCAAGCTTCGCAGTTTCAGCATGAACATTTTCCGGTCCACTCTCCTGAAGAAAGGGCCACCATTATGAAGAGACCAAGGCCTCATACCCCTTTATGAAGTCATACATATCTATTTTGTGGGCCATTGTATGTTCTTGATCCATCAAAATTATGCAACAAGCAGCAAGTATAAGTAGACATGTATATAATATATCTAATTAAAATAGAGATCTAGATGTTATTATATATATATCCAGCTGGCATGATCTTGTGGATGTAGTTGGCACCAGGGGCTGGCTTGCATGCAAGGCACCTCCAAATGAGACCGAATTCTTTTCATCGACCGGTACACGCTGCTTGCTTCAGAGCCGGTTTTGTTCATGGGGTGGGCCGGTGGACAGAGGTTAAAAATATGGGGGCACTAGTTGTTTAATAATTGTTGGCCCAAACATCTTGTCCTCAACAATTAGAACATACATAATATACAGATGATAAATTTTGGTCTTTGGGTTGATTGTCTCACCATTTTCAACATTGGGAAGTGTTGCACAAGCTATGCTTACCTTTGCAATGGTGAAAAACAAAAGACAGTCCACCCCACTGATGTTAGTATCAGCACGTAAACCACCAGCCAAGACACTCCTGAACTCACATCTTCAATTGCATTCTGGATCACCAAGTTGTTACCCGAATGGGATGACACGTTTCCTGCGTGGGAGGGGTGAATAGCTAGCATAGAGATACTGAATCCCAAGCGCTCCCATGCAACGAATGTTGCAAGGGTTGCTGATGGCTTGTCAAAAAAATGTTGAATGCACACCAAAATCACCAAAGCATAGCAGCTTATCAAGTGCACTGAGTTTTCCCTCTTACCTTTCGGTGCTCTCTGTGTCAACCAGAGGCAGCTGGAATCCATGGCAATTAGCCAAAACGCACATGTCCCTTCAGGGGTCGACTCGGTGATGTTCAAAATTCAGCAGGACGTTTTGCAGGACACCCCATCTATGGCCAACAAATAATGAAGATTGATTGGCATTTTGGGATGGTTTCTATTGAAAACGTTTCACACTAGTTTGTATTGGGTGCCCCATCGAACCCCTGCGCTTCCCAAGCCCTTGGCTCAACACCATCCCCGGCACCCTAAGATAACACACAGTCTTCGCCAGTGTTACCACAACCAGGTTCTAAGGTATTTATCGCCAAAATTAGGCAACATCACAGCCGAACTACTTCATGTTACTTTGGACCAAAAAGTCACTGAAATTCTTCACTGCTTCTTCGCCATCAGTCTGAGGCTGGGCAAGATCTGCGACATCGCCACCACCCTGACAAGCTGGTTCAGTCGACAAAAACCAAGGCCCACAGAGAGATCGGTCGATACTGCCATAATTGCCTTGAATTCGATAATTACTCTTTAATCCTAGGCACTCAGCTTCTCTTTACGATTTGATTTTATCAATACTACTTACTTACTGTAGATGCTCGTCCACTAGCGCACTAGCAGCTGCAACAAACATACCATAAATTTGCCATGAAATATACCATCTAAACATTGTACAGCAGCATCGATGGTACAAAGAATCCATGGATCTATTCTTTTACAACTGGCCAGTGTACCAACCCTGCCTTTGCGGCATCAACCACTTTCTGCAATTGGTCACGTCGTTTCCCCAGCATTTTCTTGTGGGGATTCAGCTCTTGCAGGAAGACATTCTTCAGGGCGGGCGACCTGAGCCGTTTGGAAGCTCAAAACTTTTGAGGAAATGCTGCAGTGTGAAAATGGGTTACTTCAGAGAAATTGAAACCAGGGTTCATTGGCTGGACACATGATCATGAAAAATATCGATTATATCATGATATCGATAATAGATTTTATGCTATGTTGTTTTCAACCAGCAATGTTGATAGTAATGATATAATTGTTGCAACGAACATCCTACCTCAAATGGGAATTTACAGGAGAAATAATAATCTTTGAATATGAGCTGGACCAACCATGGGGTCTACTATAAGCCAAACGAGTACCAAAAAAAATGAATAGCTCAAAAGTTGTATTGTAAAATTGACATCCAAATGATAAAGGCTTTTAATTAAAACAAAAACATACCAGTATGTGGATTTACTGATTTGCAAGTCCTTTGGCCCCCATGCCATGTCAACCTGTTTGAAAACGAGTAATTGCCACGGACCTGAGGCCGTGACATGCTGTCTGCTTTGGTCTGGACCAAGGCAGCCTTTCCAAGGGCAGTGGTGAGCTTGCCCACAACCTGGCACAAAGTATAGCAGAGTGTTTTTTCAAACACATAATATTATATAATTATTATATGTTATTTAGCTATACTATATATTAAATAATATATTATATAATATACATATACTAATTATTAGTAGTAATGTTGGCACACCCAAAAAAATACATTGGCTTGGTAGGTATCTCTTAGATGTGGACATTGTTGATGATTCTGAGATGTTGTATTTTTTGAGGTGTGTATGTATCGTGAAGATTGGTAGGACAGTCCCCCCAAATTTGCCTTGTTCGCGTCACTGATGATTTTCTTTTTCACTTCCTTCGCCTTTGCCTCTTGCTCCTTCTGTTCACGCTTCGCTTTCTGCTCAGGCGTTTCCTTTTTCTCCTTGTCGTCCTTGGCCTTCTTCGTATTTTTCTTTTTGTCCGAGTCCGAGCCCTCTGACGACGAACTCTTTCTCTTCTTCAACTCCTTCTTGCCCTTCTTTCCCTTCTTTTTTTTCTTCTTTTCCTAACTGCATCGCATGAATTCATGCACACTCTGGCACATGCTAACGAGATGGGGATGGTTGACGATGAAGCACAGCCAATGTAGCAAGCAATACTAGTTGGTCTACGTAGTGTAAGATGGAGAGTTACTTGGAATTGGCCAGTTGCCACCTACATATGGAAACATAATTTTAATCCATGGATCCGACGTCGAAGAGCTATCATCAGATTCCTCCGAGGAGTCCGAACTTGTTGACTTCTTCTTCTTCTTCTTCTTTGACGACTTCTTTTTCTTTTTGTCTGACTTGCCTGCCGATCCTCCCTGGTCCTTGTCAATGGCTTCGAAAAAGTCATTGGTGACATGGTCAGTGACGTCCTCCTCGGCATCGACATCCCATACGAGGTATTGGTAAAGTTCCTGAGCATGAGCTGAGTACACAGACCAAAGGAATTGTTGTGTCCTGGGTAATTGGTAATTGATAAATATCTGATACACGAACCAATTTTCAACATTTTTCCGACCTAGGTATCCAGTTCATGCACTGTAAACAGCTAGCTGTTGCAGTGAGAAACTTCTGGTGCTCTATAGGTGGGTAGGTTGTGAAGGCCTTAAAAGAACTGGATTCAGACTAGAGTCTGGGTCGCCTGGGCAGTCTGGGTGGTCCCTTATTTGGTGCTGGCATTTTGGGTCGTTTCTTTTGGCCTGAGCTATGCGCGCGGCCACTCTGGCACTGCCATATTTGACGCATAGTTCAGGCTCTGTCAACCACTTCCTGGCTCCAGTCTTCCGGTTGCGAACCGTCACCCTCAGCTGCTTGTACAAGCTCGACTCAGTCCAGTGGCCCTCGCAAGAGATCCACTGCTCATACAAGACTTGGAGCTTCTCCGAGCCTAAGTCTTGGTTCATAAGTGGGATGAACCCCCATTTTTAAATCACTTTGCCTTAATTCGCTAATCTACCACAGACTCTAGTCTGAATCCATTCCTTTTGAGGTCTTCTTGTAGAGCACCAGAAGTTTCTCACTGCAACAGCTGTTTATATTGTACATAGCCGATATGCTGGCCACTCACTATGATCCCCTTTAGGGGGTATATTTAATATATAGCTATAGGGTATGTATATCTATGCAATCAAGGGCCTCCACTGAACAGGCCTGTATCGAACAATCAGAGCCAAGCAGCATCGCTTTGCATTCGCATGCGCGAGCTTCAGCTCCTTTGGGCAACCTCAGTTGATATATACATCATATGATAAACATGCATGCATATATCTTGTGATATAAGGAATGGGGTGGGGGAGAATGTAGACTGAAAATCAATATATGCCTCCTTCCAGATTCCAGAGCCATAAGAATGTTGACGATCATTTCGCATGTGTGCCCGACGAGAAACTGAACATGTTTGATTGACACGTCTTGGCATATTACTTTTAACCAACGCATCAAATATCGATTGGTATAAGTGCTGACATGTAACGCCTTGACTTGAATGATCGACTGAACCTCATGTACCTGGCTCGTGCAGCCTTTTGGGCACGCACTTGCTCGAGCGTCAGCTCAGTGTCATTCTCGTCAGGACCTTCAGCAGCAGCTGCACTTGCTGAGCCCTCATCATCAGACGATGAGGCCGACTTGGATCTGGCATGGGCTGTGGTGCGGGTCTTTTTGGACGACCCAAGATCAGCAGTAGTCCCCCTAGCCAAAGCCTGCTGAACAGCCAAGGCAGTCTCTCCTGAAGGGGTCTCAACTTTGGGGCTCTGAGCACTCTGAGCGCTAGACTTAGCCTTGGGCGTTGGGCGGGCACTAGTCTTAGGCTTAACCGGTGATCCTTTGCTCTTGTTCTGCTTCTTCTTGGCCTGAGCTTTCACAGCAGTCAACTTTGACTGCTTGGATGCTGCAGGTCTCTCAGGCATCTCTTCCCCAGGTTCCTCATTAGCAGGTTCCTCAGGTTCCACGTGTTCCTCAAGTTCCTCAGGTTCTTCAGGTTGTTTTCCATCAGGGCTGTAGTGGACCGTGGGGGACCGTGGGCGTCGGGTCTTCGTATCCTCATCCTTCACACAGCGTGGCTGTTTCGGGGCTGATTCACCTTGGGTCTCAGTGTTGACACGTCTAGTCTTGGCAGTAGGGGTCTTGATTGCTGGAGATACCTCAGAGTCTCCACCTCCACTGGGTCTTTTGCTTCTTTTCACTGCCCT